>CM042334.1:8603724-8781224 GCA_023566125.1 Zingel zingel | reverse complement strand
TATATCATTTAATAATGATGGAGTTTAATCTCCAAAGACTGTACATGTCATATCATGCATTCGTACAATAAATCTTTGCATATCTGCAACACAGTCTCTCCTTATTGAAATGCAGTACTGTGTCTCCCTCTGAAATGTGGTGGAGGAAATGTAGAAAGTCCCCCAAAAGAGAAACACTCACGCTAAATACTTGTACCTCATATACTGTAAGTACACAATTTCAGTAAAAGTACTTCAGTCCCAACCTCTGGTTTACATTTCTGACAACTATGTTTGTATTTTAAGCAGAAGGAATGAACGAAATGAATGAATGAAAAATAAAAAATAAACTGCGAAACAGCAACGCCAACACAACGGAGTAATGGCCGCTGCTTAATGTTTACAGTAAGACCTCCACAAGCCATTAGAGGACATAGCCAGAGTGTTTTACCTTTAAAGCGCAGAAGATACACGAGTCCTCCATGCACTTGTGTGTGGTCAGCTGTCGAAAGCTTCTGCGGAAGATGTCGAGATGCCACAGAACCTGAAAGACAAAATACATATTCACACACACACACAAAAAAGGAAAGAAATAAAGCAACTGGATCAACTTATTTCTTTTAATGGGATAAACTTTTATATTTTAGTTAGAAATAGAAATAATGTTTTGTCTCAGATCCCAATTGAACTGAGGCCTTTCTCCTTTCTACTGTTTGCTTTTTCTGTGTTGTTCATTCTCTCCTCTTGTTCTTTATCTGGGCAACAGCAGTTCGTCAAACTTTTATTGTGAAATTGTGTAGCTGTGATGTTTCACAAAGTAAAAGGACCGTCCAGGCTCAACTGATAATAGTTTATATTTTAACTGGGTTTTCAATGGTTTCTTGAAAGGTCCTGTGTTTCACATGATACTGCTTCTTTTTTTTTAACCAGGATCTTGCTTGAGCTAAAAGTATACAAAGGAATGCATAGTTTTTTTTATAGCCCATTGGTAAACTATAGTCAAAAAGTTTTTGGATGTTTTTATATAGGCCTTAGTGGTCCCCTAATACTGTATCTGAAGTCTCTTTTATATAGGCCTTAGTGGTCCCCTAATACTGTATCTGAAGTCTCTTTTATATAGGCCTTAGTGGTCCCCTAATACTGTATCTGAAGTCTCTTTCCCAAAATTCAGCCTTGGTGCAGAATTACAGCCACTAGAGCCAGTCCCACAATGAGCTTTCCTTAGTATGTGCCATTTCTGTGTCTGTAGCTTTAAATGCTATTGAGGAGGAGAGAGGGGGGGCAAGGTGGAGAGGGGGGGGGGGGGGGGGGGGGGTGGGGGTGGGGTGTGGCCTTGACCAACTGCCATGCTTCACTTGTTTTCAAGCCGTGATGTCTCTCTCTTTTTTATGGCCGGGCCAAATTCTCTGGCGAGCAAAGCAGAGAAAGGGGAGGTAACCTTGCTCCTTATGATGTCATAAGGAGGAGATTCCAGATCGCCCCATCTGAGCTTTCATTTTCTCAGAGCAGATACCCAGAGCTTGGTTTACATCTATCACCATTTCTAGCCACAGGGGGACCATAGGTAGGCTGGGGGAACTCACATTAATGTTGAAAAACCTCATAATGTGAAATTTTCATGCCATGGGACCTTTAAATAAATCTGCATCTAGATCAGTGGTTCCTAAAATGGGTACCATGGCACCGTGGGGAGTCTTAAGGACAGACCAAGGGGGCCACAAGATTTGTTCATTTCCATCTTTTTATCATCAACGTTGTAATGTGTTCAAACCATAAAAACGAGGCAATATTTACTTACATTAGCTACAATTCTCTATTATGATTTAAAACAGAAATAAGCTTTGATCACATTTTTTTAACTGTTAAATATGCAGTTATGCCGTAGCTAAGACAGGACAGATCATCTTTGCCGATTGCCATAGTAACTCAACATGCTTTCTGGATGCACAGCAGTGAGGAATAGCAACTGACAGAGTGACAGTGATGGAAAGACTGTAAAGGAGAAGTTATTTTTGGCATGGTTTAAAAATGTTTGTGAACCACTGATCTAGATGCATAATCTGGATGTCAAATGTCAGATGTTACTGTCAAAATAATGGTCACGCTGTACTATTATATTTTCAGTTCAGGGGGTTAAAAGCTCAACTGGCTCAAACAAACTGTTTACACTGCACACCATGGTTCAAGTACTGCCATGGCAACCTCGGCCACATTCATTTGTTGTCTAGAGCCTTCTTGATTGGGCTTGATTGATTTTATTTGCGTATGCAATCCTGGTGACTAGACTATAGTAAACTATTATCCATTTGTTTATTCATGAGTTAAATCTGATGTTTTGTCTAAGTTTGGGTGCTTAAATGGTAACTTATATATGTAGATTCAGGGAGAAACACTTTAGCTTTTAAAAATCAAGCAATATTTGTTAAACTCACATTGAATCAAATGACTTCCTGTGATGTGAGATGGTTGCAGAGAATCAACACCCCAGTACGCAGCTCTGTGTGGCTTTCAGCCCTTTCCAGCTAATTGTTTTTCCCAGCAGCTCCCACTGAGCGTGTTTTCTACTTTGTATATTTTCAGCAACAAAAGAGTCAGAGGGAGAGATGTAGCGGGACACACGGACAGAAAACGACCAGCGCAAAGCAAAACGAAAGAAACGAGGAAGAACACATGAAAACCATGTCTGCATGAGACCTCTCTCTCTCTCTCTCTCTCTCTCTCTCTCTCTCTCTCTCTCTCTCTCTCTCTCTCTCTCTCTCTCTCTCTCTCTCTCTCTCTCTCTCTCTCTCTCTCTCTCTCTCTCTCTCTCTCTCTAGTGCATAATTAGAGGAAAGAGCTCTTAGTACATTCAATCAGCATACTGAAAGAAAATATTCACACAACACTGTCCCTTAGGCTTCGACAAAGCTGCACAGCACACACACAGTATGCACATACAGTTGTAGGTCTACATGCACGCAAGACTCACACACACAAAACCAATATGTGTGGCAACCTTAGCAATATGAGTCTGCACTGTGTGTGTGTGTGTGTGTATGTGTGTTAAGGAGAGAGTGATAGGTGGAGGAAAGAGGGGGCGGAGGATGACAGACTGCATGCTGACGCTAGTGTATGCGTTCTACCTTTCCCCCCCCTCTCTGTTTCCCCTCCTCTCTCTGTAGTGTATTTGGTCGTGATGAATCGGCACCCTGCACAGTACTGCAGCAGCCACAAGGAGGGCACACTCTCTCCATGCCCATCTCTCTTCATCAGTATCTATCTATCTATCTATCTATCTATCTATCTATCTATCTATCTATCTATCTATCTATCTATCTATCTTTTTCTCCCGCTCTAAACACATCCCTCTATCTCTTTCTCTGCTCTTCTTCCATTTGTATCATTTGTCTCGCTCTCCCTCCCCTTTTGACTTCCCTTGTTTTATCTGCAGGAGCATCTCAGAGAAAGAAAACTACAGTTTAACTAACTACCAAAGTGAAGAAAACATACATGGAATAGAAATTGACCTCATCAGCTCATGCTTTTAGGAAGTCGTCATGTTCCTGCTGCTCGTTGTCATTGTAATTTGAGTCAGACAACTCTATCCAATGATACTGGACGCAGAAATGCCAGTATTTGATTGGCTGTTGTGGTCTTGGAAGATAATTCAAAAAGTAAAGTGTGAGAAAGAAGAAGGAGATTTTTTAATGAAATCAAACCCCATTTTTTTAAATTCAGTAATTATCTCTATGTAGAGTACTTTAGTTTTGATTGCTTGTGGCGGAGTCTGCCATTCCCACGCTTGGTTCAGATTAGAGCTGAAGATCTTTGCCCAAACCCAACGGGACCTGACGGGACCCGACGGGACCTGATAGGACGGGTTCAGTCTTAATTTCTATCATTTTACACAGGCTCGGGCCAGGCTTGGGCTTGCGCTCCAGGTTGCGCAGTAAATGAGTGGTCAGGTGATGTGTTTCGATTAGCGCGAAAATGGATGCTGAGGAGGTGAAACGGAGGCTGGCCTCTGGAAGACTTATTCAATAATATAATAAGTCTTAGTCTTAGTCTTAGTCAAAATGTACTTGTCGGGCTCAGTCCGAATTGGGCCTAACTTTTAAGGCCTGATTACAGCTCTAATTCAGATTGCCTATAAGCGTGAGGGATTTACAGGAAAACAATGTATGCATCAAATCCAGTGCAATTTTATCTCATTAATAACCTCCCTGTTCACTGTTTGCTCTTTTTACACTGTATCAGAGCTGTATTAAGTTACTGCTAAAGCACACAAAAATTCCTGCTGCTTAGCATTAAAAGTGTTCAATTGGCGAAACACGGGGTAACTTTTATTGTGAAGCAGCAACAATAAATGCAATGTGTTTGTCAATCCCAGTAAGCACTAACTGCAATCTGCAAATAGCTGCTCAAAGAATATTTGCTGTATTATTGCACCATTATTGCTGTTGCCTCAGTAACCACTGGTGTCCAAATCAACAAGGCCAACTTTAACATCATTTGTTGAGTTCAAACTAAATAACCACGACACCAGATCATAGAACAGGTTATACCAGCTCTAAACTGGGAAAGATTGGTTTCTGGTACTACCCACATCACTACTGGAATGAACTGCAAAACAAACTGCAGTTAGAGACACTCGTTCCTCTGAGGCACTTTAATGCAAAACTATTAAAACTAGCTGAACTAACTTTTACTGATTAACAGCAAACATGGACACAAGTGACAGAACTGTAAGAAAAACATTATTACACATAAATAAAGCCATTAGTTATGACTTCTACAACCGTTATTATGTGAGTTTATTGATCTGGTACCTATTATTTGTACTGTTGCAAAAATGGTATCTGTGCACAAATACAATCATAAATTTGTGTATAGAGATTAATCTAAAAAAAAAAAAAAGGAAAACAGTTTCTGTCATTGAGGTGGAATGTCTGGCAGATTTACTGGGGTCGTATACATAATCTGATCAGCATCAAATGGCTCTTATTAACACCAATCACATTCAAACAAGCCACCAATTGTATTTAATTAACACAATAAAAGGTATCTATCTGATCTGAAAAGCTTGCACTCTCATAATCTGCTGACTGGCAGTGCTGGCTGATTTCTGCTCTCCTCAACCTCCTCCTGCTCCTGCTCCTGCTCCTCCTGTTCCAGTCTCCTTTTACCACATGAGGCAACGGCATCTCTTTTCCTGTACATTTTGTGTATCACATCATACTGCTGCCATTGCGACAATCACTTTCCTAATTTTTCTGCGCTTTTGACCTCGGTTATCTATCTGACAGCCAATGGGTTTTCACAGCAGATATTTTGACTTATCATAGTAGCAAAAGCACAGGCGTTACTAATAACATTCAAGTGTCCCAGTAAACCATGACAGTGTGACAGTGAGCGAGGATGAACTTTACCAGGACCCTGAAACTGAAGCTGCTAAATGGAATTCAGACATCATTCATTTTAATATTTCAAACCTGTGCTTTACTTACTGTGACATGTTCGAAATGTCTTCATCTCATCATCATCTGATCTCCAAACCAACCTTTGCACCTCCTCCCAACATCTTCATCAACTGCTGAGTAGGCTTTATAGACATAATATACTTTCCATTTCATCCCACCCGCTTCTTGCTAAATCCTGCACTGCTGCTAAAACTCATTGGGAGGCCTAATAAAAGTGTAAAACAAACTACGCAGTGCATGGTCCTGTATCCTCTAATGTAAGTGTCTTAACAGAAACATTAAGTCAGACCATCAGCAAAAGTACTTGGCTAGAAAATGTCAATCAGGGCATTCTTTAGCTGCAGTGCAACACTGTGTTCTAGAAATTATGGTTCTATATTCCTAAATAGTTTTCCCAATTGGTAAACATAATCGCTGCCTGGATTATTGCAGGACTTTGACACCAGAGTCGGGGGTTCACATCCTGAGTCCCATGTGGTTATGTTTAAGTTAAAGTGCTTGAAGTCACTGCAGACTTTTTCTATATTAAACCAGAACAATGGTATTTGCCAAACCTTAGCCAAGTGCTGCCAGTGTCCAAATATAATAATGAAAAATTAAATAATGCTCTAATTGTTACTGGCAGATATTGTGTTGCAAGATGTTTTAATGGAAAACAAACAAAATAAGTTGCCAGTGAACATTTTACTGACATGTGCAGTATTAACATTTTTGTGACTTGCCGGATACGTTAATTAACAACATTTCCTCATTACAGTATGTTAGATTACATTTCCTTCAAAACTCTTAGTATACAAATTTAATTTCTAGGGACAGAGATTATGCAGTCAAGCCCTACAGCTAACATGCAAACAAACATGAGACATTATGAAAACTAGTCGTGCATTGGAGCGACTTCCCTGACAGACAAACATGTTTTATTTGTAGTATCTGTGATTCTGAGACTGTCCAAACCAAACCACGATGTTGATTTAAAGCTATAGTGCATAGTTTCTGTCGCCCCCCCATGAGGAATTCTAATTCGCATCAACATCATACAAGCTTTCCGTGACAGCGCCCCCCCCCCACTCCTCCATGCAGTTGCTAGTAGCCAAGTAGGACACGGAGAATTACAAACATGATATGGACTCTTCAGAAGAGGTTATTATCTTCACTCAAGTTTCTGCATGAGAAAGTCACCGGACGACGCAATCTTCTGAACATAGCCATACTGAGAAATACAGAGAGAGTTTTGTGGAGCTGATAGTCTTAATTAGCTTTGGAGCAACTCATTTGGCAATGGCTTGAATGTAACGGACGTTCATTAATATCAGAAAGTTACGCACTAAAGCTTTAAACTTAACTAAGTTTTGGTGCCTAAACATAATCAAACTGCAACCATTTCACACACACACACACACACACACACACACACACACACACACACACACACACACTGCTGATGAGTGAACCCATGTGTTTCTGCTTCATCAAAGCCTATAACTCCTTTAGCTATTTTATTTTTACATGTTTACACAGTGAAAACTTGCTGATGGTGTACACACACTTCACCTCATAGCACCTTCTTTCGCTCTCATTACATTTTACAGATCCACACAAAATAACCACCGCTGCTGCCACCCAGCAGCTCCACTGCAGCAGCTGGGGGTTAACTGCCTTGCCCAAGGGGCCCTTAGGGGCCAAGAAGCAGCAAAGAGTAGTTCACTTAATATCAATAAGTGCATTGAGGAGAAAACAGCAGGAGATTAATCGCCAGCAATTTTTATAATTGATTAATTAGTAATGTTTTAAGTAAAAAATAAAAAAAATATTTCTTCTAAATCTGAGGATTTGCTGCTTTTTTGGTTTTGTATCATTTTATATTGAATATCTTTGGGTTTTGGACTTTTGGCCGGACCAATTGAGCAACTTCAAGACATCATCTTGAGCCCTGGGAAAATGTAATGGACATTTTTCACTATCTAACATTTTGCATTCATACATTTTTTAATAGACCAAAGAAACAAATTGTCAACAATAAAAACAAAACAATTAATCAATCATTTCTAGTTGCAGCTGTAATGCCAATAGAGCGAGTCTGTCCTAAACCTGAACTTTGACCCCTTCACTGACGCACACTCCGTTACATAAATCTATCAAGATGATATAAGCAAGCATGTACACATGAAGCGTATCCTCACTCATCTGTGTCCCGAACATACTCTCTCCTCTGTATGTGTACGCGGTGCTGTGTGTGTGTGTGTGTGTGTGTGTGTGTGTGTGTGTGTGTGTGTGTGTGTGTACATGTTCGTGTGTCCTTGAAATGGCCCACTTCTCTCCCCGCTGAAGCTGCTATACATGCCGTTGTTGAAGCATTTTCATTTCACAAATAAAACCTTATGTCCTTCACTTTGTCTTTTCATCTATCTCTCATCCTCTCACAACAAACACTCTATTTTTTGCTCCTACCTTATCAGACTCTTTAATTCCAATCTTTCGCCTGGCAGCATCCCCTTTAGTCTTCTCAGTTTTTTCATACTGTATACTCCTCATCCCTCTTTCTTCTCTTCTCCTCCTTAAGCAACTTCTCTTCTTCTTCGTCTATCCCTCTGCTCTCTTCAAATCTCCCTAAGCTTCTGCCCCATCATCCCCCCTCCCTCTTCAGCTTACTCCAACCTCTCTCTCTTCTTCCCTTGCTTTCGCTCTCTTACAAGCCAGAAGTCAAGAGAGAGTGTGTGTGTGTGTGTGTGTGTGTGTGTGTGTGTGTGTGTGTGTGTGTGTGTGTGTGTGTGTGTGTGTGTGTGTGTCTGTGTGTAAAGAGAGAGAGGAGATGCAGCAGTAGCAGCACAGTGTAACCCACTCTACACACAGACTGGACGTCCACACTGAAGCCAGACTGACAGTGGTGCCAAAACCCACCAAAACACGCAAACACCCATTAATATGGCCCTAATCTCATCCTTGTCGTGCTTAAATATCAATTTACTGCAGTGTGAGGGGGGGCGGTGGGGCATGTGAACTGTGGGTGCATGAGTGTGTGTTTCAGCATTGTGCAGTTAGTGCAAATAAATAAAGTATGCCTTATTAGAAAGTATGTTTTGCCAGTATTGCACGGACAAATGACAAAATTCTACATTGTAAAGATAAAATGACAGCTTTTGAAATCTTTTCAGTATATACATGTGAAGAGTATCAGAGACATATTCTGGCATGAATGACATTTCAGAGGAAACACTATTGCTTTCACTATAAAGTAAAAGCACAATAAGCACTGATATTGCATTGTTATCTGAAAAAGCCTGTACTTATATGTAGTTTTAGCATGAAAGGGTGCACTTTTGAAGTGTTAGTACAGTCACACATGTTGTCATTGTGTTGGCTCTGTACCTTGGATTTGAAATTAAACAATGAATATAAGATTAAAATGCAGATTTTCAGCTTTAATATAAGAGTATTCACACTCACATGAGCTAATCAGTCAGGACATTATGTCCCTTTTTTACGACATCTGTCCACTTTTAGGGGATAGAAAGTAATTGGAGTAAAGTCACGTTAAAGTGACATAAAATAAATCAAAGTAAGTCATCATATTTAATATTTCAGTTACTGTCTGATGTCTCCAACCCACAGACTTCAGCAGACACTTGGTTTCTTCTTGTGCTGCTCTGCAGGCCTGCACTGCTTCTTTTGGGAGCTTTACAAGTTTACACTCACTAAACAGTCCAAAAGGATCCAAATACTGTAGTTTTGACATTTTCTATTAGCAAATGAAATTGCTAGCAAAATGGTTAATAAATCATGCCAAAACTATTTGGCGCCTTTGGACCAGTGTGCGATACTTTTCTTTTTTACGAAAATTGGTTTAGTTAAGGCCAGTCAAGACCACTACATGGTCCTAAAAATCTCCATTAAAAACATTTTACTCCCCTAATACTTGTGTATTGTGTGTGTTTATCCAACTGACCTGCAGAGCGCTGTTGAGGAAGCAGCTGTTTTGTCCCGGCTCGTTGCTCAGACCTTTGCTGGGTGCGATAGAGGTCATGGTTCTCGGGGTCACCAGCCCCTGCACCCCGCCTACTGCTCCGCCACCCGACGCAAAGTAGTTCCTCTTCCACGACATCACTACCTGGACGCCCCCGTTTCCACAGCGAGGCGGGTAAGGGGCGGGGCAGCAGACCAAGCAACGGCCTCTATGTCACTCCCATGAGAGAGAACGAGGGAGAATGAGAGAAAAGCGGAGGAGGAAGAGGAGGAAATGGAGGGATGTGGAGGAGGGAGGCGGCAGCCGTAGATCGAGGAGATGCGGTGTGTCTCGGAGGGAGATCTGGCACCCATACAATGCTCCCCCACTCCAGCCGTTTCTTTACTTTAAAATCTGTCCACTTGCTGGAGCCAGCAGTTGGCTTTTTCTTTTTCTAGCTCCTTGGATTTAGCAGTTTGTGTCTGAGGACATGAGAGCGTGTCCAAAGCGAAATTTGGCAGAATGTGATGGATAAATGTTGATTATGCAGCACTCCTGTTCACATGTGGGGACCCCTTCAATACTTTCGTCTCCTCTTCCACTTTGCCTGTAAGATACAAACGCCAACCTGTTAGTAAACCTCACACAAGCAGCTAGCAAGAACACACATAGATGTTAACTTTATATGCTGCATAATATACTGTGTTCCATCAGTTGTATAAACAGTGTTAGCAATGCAGATAAAAACTCTAAATGCCGTTTGGGAGTTAGACACCCTCTCCTGGTTTGACCATTGCTTATTGCTTCCCGATTGATTATGACATACTGACGATTATAAAGTGACTTACGTGGGCAAAACAATATTTAAAGGCTACCCTTGTAGCGTTCAGCTCTATAGTATTAGCTAGCTAACTGTGGGGGGTACTGACCTAGCCAAGCCCAAAAATGTCATTGATTTTCAGATGTTTGGCAGACAGGGATATTGTTACTTAAACATTCCTTGCATTGCTTTTAAGGACTACATCAACATTAAACCTGCATTAATCAAGCATGTGTATGTGCAATGTGGCAAAATCAAAGAGGATTAACATCCAATGCTGCAGCCAGGGACGTAGCACAAAATTCTGGGCCCTGTAGAAAGGCATTCTCTATGGGCCTCTCCCCTCATCCACAGCTATTCATTCAAGCTTCTTTCTGGATACTTAGTCCTATTTCCACCCCCAGTCCGACACCCCTGGCTGCAGCTTTGTGTTGCATTTTAGCCTTGTAGCTAATTGTTTTGGCTTTATTGCATATTTTCTGTACAGCAAAGTCTCATCATTGTCAATAAACCCACTGTGCACTGCCTGCCCAGCGTCAAAGAGCAGACAGACACAGTTAGCGGCTAGCTCATGGAGAGGCTAGTTGAACATTTAGCAGCTAGAAGAACCAGATATATTTAAGGGTGAGGTTATTTGCACCCCTGGTACAATTAGCAGTGTATGCTATTCGTACCCTGGTGCAATTAGAAGTGCTATTCGTACCCTGGTGCAATTAGAAATGAATGCTATTCGTACCCCGCCAGTGCACACAGCAATGTGTTCTATTAATACCCCGTCTGGTACAAATATCAATGTATGCTATTTGCACCCCTGTGCATTTACAGTACCTTGGCATATATTTACACACAGTTATCCATACTACTCATGTATTACACCTTTTTGGAATATTATCGTTGCAGTGTCCAATATTTCGCACACTTCAGAGAGACGCTGATACATACACTTGCGCGGGCCACAATATTTTTTTTTACAGGGTGGTAGGGGAAGATTCATGAATATTCATTAGGGAACTCATCACTGATTGGCTCGCCCTGACATTCTTACCCTAACCATAACCAATTGCACTCCTCTTGCCTAAACCTAACCAATCCAACCAGAGCAGGCAATGAGTACTAGCCATTCAGGGATGAGTCCCCTAACGACTATTCATGAGTCTTCCCCTACCACCCTGCAAAAAAAAAATTGCGTTCGTGGGCCCTGACTTGCGCAATGGCATGCAAATTATCCAATCCAAAATGAAAAAACAAGATCTCCTCACTGTGGAATCAAATTCCAGACTCCCAGACCATAGCTCAATGTTCTAACCATTCACCTAGCAGTTCTTATGGACTGTTATACAACTGTTTACCACTTGGTGTCTTCTTTGCCTCGGTTGCTAGGTAACCCTATTGTATATAAAGAATAGGTACTAACTAACAAACTAACAGTTGTATGCTTTCACTGAAGACAGAAAGCGCAATTGTAGTATCCATTTTCCGCTAGAAATTCAATTATTATAAACTTTCTTAATATGCAAGTTTCTGCTGTCAAGGAAGATGAACGTCGGCCATGATTTCAGTGCACGTGGCCAACGTGTTTTTGTTGTTACGTCACAGGGTGTGAACATAGACTGTATATAAGAATGGACCAACAGATCCCGTTGCTCTGGACGGAGACCAGTGAAGGCCCTAAGAAGCAGTTTTCCGGTAAGCGCTGAGCGTTACTGCGCAGCCTCCAACTGAGAGAGACGACGTAAATGTGAGCAACCTGTCTGAAAGTTGTAAGTCTTCTGGTAGCTGTGCCAAGAGGAATCTCAATAATTCCCAATCTTACAGAGACGGAGAGCGTAGGTATATGTAAGGAGATAACATGGACACATGCTAATTATTGCTAACTAAAATGCTAGTTAACATTAGTAATTAAACTTAAACAGCTAATGTTATTCGCTGTCAAAGTGACGTCAAAATGAATGGCCGTCAATGGGATGCTAACATCGGGTGATCGCTTTGTAGCATCAAAATGGCGCCATAGGAGATTCGTGGTCCGAGGGGAAGCTTACCCCCTTGGGTGTGAATAGCTCAGCTGTGTGGCCGAGGCTATTCGTACCTGGGGTGCAAATAGACACTCCGTATATTTTAACAGAAGTTGGTGGAGACTAAAACAGAGCTACTGTAAAAGGAGAGTACATTTTGAACTTACATGTTTTAGTTGGACAGAAAGACAACACCAAAGTAATGCTAATGTTGCTCCCTGATTGATATAGGCAACTGTTTGCTAACACATTAGCCATGACAGTTATTAAAGCTAAGGAAGAGTGGCTGTGTTTGTTAGCTTGCTTTCATGTTCTTCTGCCCCCTAGTGGCCATAAATCAATTAATCTAAACATATAATTTCCATGAATCATGACAATCATCAAAGTGAACAGTGTAGCACTGCATCAACACAGGGACTGCTTGGAGAAATCTGTTATGTCACTTCATAATCGGTACTTAGGGACATTATCTGGAGCTTATACTGGTTCGAGCATCACTTTGTACAGCTTCCGAATGTGTGTGTGAGGGAGATAAAAAAGGGGCAGTTTGTGTGTTTGTCACCCTACAGTAATTGTGCGTGGGTGTGTGTACATGAAGTTGCATAACACCACAGGGCAGTAGCTAACAGATCCGCAGTGCCCCCCTCCACCGTCCCTCGCTGCCTCCCTCCCTTCTTCTCTTCCCCTATAGCTTTCCCACTTTTGGCAAAGCTCCCTCGCCTGGTTGCCGGGTTGCATTGCCACCACAGCATCTCCTTGGCTAAAGGCCAGAGGGCGCAGTGATGTTGCAGCGAGCAAGCAAGCAGCGTGGGCTGTCGCTATGGCGATGGCCACATGGGATTTGGGTGGTGAGGTGGGCCGATGAGGGGGTGGGATGGAGGTAGGGGCAATGTAATGATCTAAATACTTTGGAGCAAATATAGAAGGAAAAAGTATGCAACTTTGCAATGTCAGTTCATCCACTAGTCACACAGTCCTACTGCATACTGACAAATTCCCACACTTTTCTATTTATCTATCTACATGAAAAACAGAAATTCACATTCAATGCATTCATCCATAAACAAACAAATCCAAATTGCCAGAGGATTTATAAAGAGAATTGGCTGGCATGCCCCTGTGTGCCATTTTCCTGTACAGCACAGTATCCTGAGCTTCTGTCTCAGTATACAGTGTGTGTGCATGTGTGTGTGTGTGTGTGTGTGTGTGTGTGTGTGTGTGTGTGTGTGTGTGTGTGTGTGTGTGTGTGTGTGTGTGTGCCACTGTGCCTGTGTGTGTGATCACACATCCTCTCTCTGACTGCACCCAACAGCCACACACACAACCGAGATAGCTCTGGCAAAACCTCACACAACCGCTGTTTATGTGGCCTGTGTGTGTGTGTGTGTGTGTGTGTGTGTGTGTGTGTGTGTGTGTGTGTGTGTGTGTGTGTGTGTGTGTGTGTGTGTGTGTGTGTGTGTGTGTGTGTGTGTGTGTGTGTGTGTCCACATCTTCTGCTAGTTACCATGGAAATAGGCCAAGCAGCAGGCACGCGGGGGAAAAGCCGAACCATGTGATTTAACTGAAAAAAACACTGTGCTGCACTGGTTGAGAAAGCACACACAAACAGACACACACACACCCAGACAAACACACATTGAGACACACCGGGCTGGCGAGTGATGATGATGTGTATTGATGGTAGAGAGTTCCTGGAAGCCAGAGTGAGTCAAGGCACAAGTCAATCAAACTCCCTGACCCTGCGCTGGCATAAGGAAACCAAGACCCGTGGTCGCAGCCCAAACAGCGACCACACATGGAAGACATTTTCCACATGATATGTTAAGATCAAGACACTCATCCTGACACAGCATGTGTGTGTGTCATCTGTGATGCCTTGGTCTCGCTTTGCCAGACCCTCCTCCAAAGCGCGCTGAAGGAGAGTCTAGCTACTACACACAGCATTCAGGGATGGGAGGAAAACGTGCTCTGGTTTATTTTCTTTACACCAATCAGAATCATCATGGGCGGCGCTAAACTCTGCACAGATCCGCTGCAAAATATTTGCACGAGAGAAAACTTAGATTGGACAGATACTCTAGCTAGATGTCTCAATTTACCCTACAGAGATCTGAGGAGCAGTCAACAATAGTCCTCATAAATCCACCAAATTTAAAATTCCAACACAAAGAAAGCAGAAGGAAACGGATAATACATGCATCCGGCGGAATTTCCTGCAGCACCGGAGCAATCCTGGAAGTGGAACATAAAGGATATAGACTAGTGAGGCCTTATCTTCTACCTTATGGAAACCAGTTTAATTTTGAGCATGGGGAAACTGCCACAAAATGAGGTCCTGACTTCTTCAAGGGTCAGGATGTGGATTTAGGGTCAGGTGTTGAATTATTGGTTTTGGTGTTTATGGGGTATTTGTTGACAATAAGAAAAATGTTTATTACTGCCAACCTTATGCTTTATAGTTTTACAACTGCAACGTGTTTTACACTAATGTAACATTACATACACATTCTTTCTTTTCTGGTCACTCAGATTGCTTTACTTACAATAAGTGTGATATTGCTTCAACAAATCACAGGAACAAGCATCAATTGTGTACTGTATGTGATGTGTGGAAAAGGTTTTAGGTATAAGTAGAGGTGCAACAATGAATTGATTAGTTGTCAACTATTCAATTAATCGCCAACTATTTTGATAATCGATTAATCGTTTGAGTAATTTTTTTATTAAAAGAAATAAGATTTTTCTGATTCCAGCTTGTTAAATGTGAATATCTTCTAGTTTCTTTCTCCTTTGTGACAGTAAACTGAATATCTTTGAGTTTTGGACAAAACAAGACATTTGAGGACGTCATCTTAGGCTTTGGGAAACACTGATCCACATTTTTTTCATGTTTTGACATTTTTATAGATCAAACAACTAATCGATTAATCGAGAAAATAATGGACAGATTAATCGACTATGAAAATAATCGTTAGTTGCAGCCCTAGGTATAAGGTAGGTTTAATGTTAAGTAAGACTTCAAAGGGACGTTTAAATGGTCTATTTTCCGTTTGTATCTAAATAGATGTGTGTATCAGTGTGACAGCAGATGATTACTTGTGGATCGATAAGAACCAGCGAGGGCACAGCAGGGAGCACTGAAGACAGACAGCTGTTTTCAAGGTTCCGCTATACTGTCACCACTGCTGTTACTACTACTCCCATCCAGTGATGTTCATTTTGCTTCATACCTTCCCTTTTTCTCTGCCTAACTTCCTCAGACTTTCCACCCTGTCCCTTGCACTATTTCAGGCCCCATCTTTTCACTATCAAACCCATTGCTTTCCTCTTCACCTCTGTCTTCTCCATTCTATCACTTTTTTCCACTGAGCTCATCAAGCGACATGCAGAACTTCAGAAGCTTGCAGGAGTTTATTCGAGGACAGAATCCTAAGGATGGCTCGACGCCTGTTTGATTCCCGGTGCACACTGTGACGCTTCCTCTCTGATCCACATCTCTGTGATGAATGTAAACATTCTGCGAAATCGAGAGATAGTGGCACCACATATGACACACGGATCAAGCTTTCTTCCCATTGTTCCCTTCATCACTTCTTTTTCATGTTGTTTACTCTCTGTTTTGGTGATACATATGAGGTCATTTTATTTCTCCTGGTTCACTTTGGTCTGTATTTAAAAACAGCTGGGTTTCCATCCAAGTATGCAAAGTGTGATGTATATTGGAAAAGCTGAATGGAAGATGAAGATTTCCAAGTATCTCCTCTACATCTGACAAAGGATTGTTTATACTAATATTTATCAAGAATAAAAATGACTCCACAAGTCAGTATAAGAATATCGGGGTACCAACATCAGTGGGTGCCAACCTTTTGGCTTGTGAACCTTTAACGCAAAGCAATGTCTTATTGCGACCCCTCGTCAGAGGTTGCATATGTTCATGAGTTGGAGGCAGTTTTACTTGGATAGTTGTTAGAGGATTGAAAAGGTAAATTCAGAATTTCACAATAAAAAAGCATAGCTTAGAAGAAAAGAAAAAATTGTGAAGCAGAAACACTTGCAGGCCCTGGGAGCTCCCGAGCCACAAGGTTAGGAACTACTTGTTTAAAATACATATATGGCCAAAAGTATATGGATACTTAAACAAAGAAAGTGGACACCAGGCCATTAAACCCATACAGTATGTATGCGATTGTTGAACTACTTATTCCAAAACAATAGTCATTATTATGCTGCTATCACAGCCACTGTTCTGTTTCAGGCTTTCCAGATTTTGCAACCTGGCTGCACTGATGTTGGGCCGTTTCAGTGCATCCCAAAGGTGTTGGATGGAGTCTAGGTCAGGGCTCTGTGCAGGCCAGTCAATTTCTTCCACACCAAATTGGGAAAACCATTTCTTCATGGGCCTGACTTTGTGCATGAGGGACAGAAAAGGGTCTTCCCAAACTGTTGTAAGTTGGAAGCACACTATTGTCTAAAATACCATTGAATGTCTGCAAGTAGCCAACAATCAGTAGCTGTGGAGCTTTAATCGCATCGCACGATCTTCCTCAGCAGATGGAGTTTGTCATGGAATTGTAGATGTTGAAATCAAAACCTCCAGTAAGGACTAAAGGACGAACCATGAAAACCAGCTGCAGAACAAAAGTACAGAAAAGTACGTCTGTCAGTTTCAGGAACTGCAGGTTTGGACCCAAACGCAGAAAAATAGATGAGGAGGTAGCAGGGAGAGTTTCAATGATTTTATGATGAAAATAACCTTACAGTCCAAATAAAGCAGGCATGAAATCCAAAAAAACAGGTAAAAACAGGAATACTTGGAAACTGAACACTAGAAACAGGCAGAACTTCTAAACACAAGATAGAACGACACCAGACAAAGGGAGCACACATACTAAATACACAAGGCAATGAAGGTTGTAATGAGAGACAGGTAACATGAGGGCTAATTAACACATGTGAAACACATCATGGCGGGGCAGACAATCCCAAAGGTGGGAAAACGCACAAGGCAGGAAGTCAAACAAGACAAGAGAAAACAGGAAACCAAACGAAACCCAGGATCATGACAGTGTCCATATACTTTTGTCCAACATCTACAGTACGACTTCCTGGAAAGGTCCCATAATTCTTTGTTTTCATCTTCAGTATGTCCAAAATGATCTACAGTAATGCAAATATGTATTCCCTTCAGCTGAGGAGAAAACATTTTCGAAATTCAAAAACAAACTCAGAGTTGAATGGAAATATATATATATATTTTTTTTTTATAATCGGAATTTACTGCCACCGTTTCTCTCACTCTGTGCTGTGGGTTAGTGGGGCTTGGTGACAGTGACACCGGTGTCATGCAGGCTGAACAAAGAGCTGATACTGTCCCCGAAGACAATAGCCTGTCTCTCACACTGTCTCCCTCTCACTCAAGCAAATGTAAAAGGCGAGAAGTATATTTATGTATCCCTGTAAAAGAGAGCGGTCTTGATCTTTTCTTTCACAAACATGTCTCTTTCCTTCTCCTTTGGCTGCACTTTCCTCTCTTTCCCTCTCATTCACTTTATTCCTGCCTTGTCTCTCACTTTCTTCCACTGACCTCTATTTTCCATTCTCATTCACTCCCCTTCTTCCTCCATTCTCTGCCTCCTTTCCGTTTACGAAAAACTTTACATGCATGTGCGCGCACGCGCGCACACACACACACACACACACACACACACACACACACACACACACACACACACACACACAAACACACAGTGGTTTCCCTGTAACTGGGTTATGTGCAACTTCAAATAGCCTTAGTTGACAATAGGGAGAGCCCAGAGTTCATCCTCCCGTCTGTGTTCCCTTTCTCCTCTTCCTCACTGCAAATCTAAAGAGAAGTTATACATATGTGCGTGTTTCAAGTGTGTGAACATACAGTAGGCACATGTTAACATATTAACACGACTGAGATCCTTTTTTGTACGCTTCAAGGTCATTTCCCCGCTTACACTCTGTAACATTAAAGTGTAGGTCCACATGTGAAAACACACATTTGTCGCATGCATGCACACAAAATACACACACACACACACACACACACACACACACACACACACACACACACACACACACACACACACACACACACACACACACACACACACACACACACACACACACACACACACACTAACCTAGATGCAACCCATTTTCGCCGTGGCACATGTGCAAACCCAATCCTATTAGTAGAAAATGAAGAGGGATGAATATTTCCTTAATATTTAGGCTATTACATAACCATCCTTATTTACGATACATGCTGGGAATCATGTGGGGGTTTTTTACAGTTTAAGGAGGAGAGGAAGTAAAAAGGAAGGAAAGGAAAGAAAAGCAGAGAGGAAGAAAAGGAAGGGAGAGAAGAAGAGAGGAAAAGAAAGAAAAGGAGAAAAAAGAAAGGATAGGAAATAAAAAGGAAAAGGAGAAGATACGAAAAGTATGTAAAAATAAGAGAAAAGAGGAGAACAAGGGAGTCGGAAAGGGGAATGAGAAAAGAAAAAAAAGGAGACAAGAGGAGAACAGGTGGGTGGGAAGGAGAGAAGAGGAATAAGTGGGACATTAGATTAAATAACCAACCCCATGCCAAAGTGGACCGGCTACGGGGGAAAAGAGAGAAAGAGCACTCCTGTGGATGGTAAAGGTCAAAGACGACATATGCATGTGGGTTTTTTTTCTTCTCCTCCTCCTCCATAACTTAATCTGCTCTTCCTTTTACCTCAACCCTTGTATAATCCCATACATGTGGCCCAACCCTGAGCAGAACACTTTACAATGAAATGTCTGCAATAATGAATTCCTCGGGAAACCGAGACACGAGCTGGGATCATTCACACGAATGATCCCAGCTCGTCTAGAAAGAAATACTCAGAGGATTTAAACCAATTAAGTGAATTAAATAGACATATTAGATTAAATTGATTCACCACATGATGGCAGGCACATGCAATAAGTCAATGAGTCCTTGAGATTGATTGTTTCTCAAAGACAAACTAATTTCCCCAGACAAACAGTGTGCATGTGTATCTGTCAACAAATAACTGAAATACAAGACATAATCTATATTTTAAATAAATATAAAGTATAAACAATCACAGTCGGAGAACTAACAAACAACATAAAAATAGATCCAAAAGCCAAATCCTGAGCACAAAGATCTTCATCCTTAGCTCTGAGGGTGTTCTTGTCAAGTTTCAAGTTGCCCAATTGTCCACCATAGAAACATACAACATCACATATGATTGGTTTGAGTATTTAAATAATGACGGTGGAAATTATTTAAATACTCCTCCTCCCCCCTCCCCCCCAAAGACGCTCTGAGAGGGAAGCCTAACTATTTTGTAGATAAAAGGTTAAGTGAGTTTTCCCTCCAGGACATTGTTGCACGATATGAGGAAAATATGCAATAACGTTAATATCGCGATAACAATATTACTTGTGACAAATGAAATGTACTCAGTTCTGCATTTCTGCTGCTTTCAGTATTCTGCCAAAATGACGAATTGCTTGTTGAATTTAAATAAATGAAAGGAAAGCATTTCCAACACTTTTATCTTGAACATTGAACATAGAATTGAATATAAAATGCACCTCTAAAAAAAGAATGACAGTTACATTTTAAAGTGCAGTTTTCTACTAATAAAAAAAATGTGTTGCAGCCTTTAGAGATATTGCGATGACAATAAAAAAAAACGATATTTTGTGCAACCCTAATCCCTACTACTCATACAGTATAAAAGACAATACTGTACCAAAGCTACAGTGACAGCTCATAAAATATGGGAACAGAAAGTATTATTAGAATATTAGAAAGTACTAATATTGGTATTGAACTGATGTTTCTAAGCTAAAACAGGGTGAGTGGGTATTGCACATTTGTAGGCAGCAGATAACACACACAATATTATGGAAACTATTTACAAACAACAAAAAAGTACACAAAGCAAAACTTCACTACCTTCCACAGTGTTTCATCTCCAAAAACTGAATAATAATAATAAGTCCAACTTAAATGTCAAGGGTGAAGGTGTGCTGCTGAAGCTGCGTGTGTCCTCGTGTGTGTGTGTGTGTGTGTGTGTGTACGTGCGTGCGTGCGTGCGTGTGCGTGTGTGTGTGTGTGTGTGTGTGTGTGTGTGGTTTGTATTGCTGATGTTGTGGGGACATTTCAACCTGTTCAAGCATCCACATTTTATTTCCCATGTGGATAGAACATGCTAGTCTCTGCAAGATTAAGCATTTATTTTAGGGTTAAGACTGGAGTACTTAGGGTAGGGATTGGGCATGTATAGTATAAGGTTTTGATAGCCTTCAGAAATTAGCGTAAGTCAATGTAATGTCCTCACAAGTAGCCAAAACAAAAGTAGCCTATGTGCTCCTGCTTAATGATGGGGCTGCCTACCCTATTTTCCCTTTTATTTCTTAAGAATGCACGTGTGTGAGCGCGCGTGAGGCAGGCAGCAGAGGGCTGTGTCACCATCGCTAATGTTACGGCACTAGGCTGGCGGTGATGCGGGCCAAAGTCATCAATCACGCGGATCGAAACCGCAACGTTAAATCAATAGCGGCCCCCGGGAGCGAAGACAGCGGAGCGTGAATTCGCCGCGGTAAAAGGCTGCGGTCTCTCGGCCATCCATCAACAAGTCCACACAGTGTATAGTCCACCAAACACCGCGCGAGACCAAAACATGCAGTACAGGACAGGACCCGCGCGCACAGTAGTGGTATGTATTCTACCTGAGTGGCCGGATGGGACGTGAACAACACCTGTAACTGAAAAAACGAACCGGGACTGTGATGACAGCGGGATGAACTTGAGGGGAAGGGATGCTGTTGTCCGTTGAAGCGGCAACCAGTGTGCAGCACGAGGGAGAGTTACTGCGTATAGGGGAATTACTGACCCAAGACCATCTGATAAAACAATACAACTGACAAGATAGAGAGCAACAGAGGGGGGGGGGGGACCCAGCACGAGGTAACAACGCTGCTTGTGGTGCTGATGAGAGTAGGCCTAATGATGATGATGGAGAAGAAGATGACAGCTATCCTCTGAGACTGTCACGAGAACACATCTGTTGAGAATCACATCTGGCCGACACGCTGACCCCCCACCTCACCCCCACCCCCCACACACCCCCCCCCACACCCCCCTTAACCACGCACACCTACTGATGGTGTATGCTGTCCGGCCACATGCGCGTTCCCCCGGCCGCTCTAGCAGCGATGGAGCCCATGCAGTGCGTAGTGTGCAGGTTATTTTACTCACCCCGGGTGCTCTCGCCGCCTGTCTCCGTCCGCTCGCGTGTCCTACCGTGTGATTTAACGAGAGAGAGGGCGAGCCGTGGGTGCAATCAGCCCCCACCAGCGCCATCCAGCGCTGCGGTCGCTCTCGCGATACCATGCCATCTTCCAGCTCTCCTCCTGAGAGTGTGTGACGTAGCGGTTTTATCTGGCAGTTTGCTCAGCCCGATGCCGCCGTCTTCTGGGCACGAGACGAAAAGAATGCGAGGATGGTGATGATGTCATCCCGTAGCTGACCGTGTGGCCTACCTGTTTGAGGACGCACGTTCTCTCTTTTTGTCTCTTATGTGCAGACAATCTGTTTAATACCTATCACTGAGACATGCCAGCACCAGTTAACAGTCACAAACTACACACACTGCTATTCACAGAGCAGGTGAGAGGTCATGGGGACTGAAGGGAACACTGGAGAGTTGACTCAATTGGTGTAATAGATTGAGAAGCAGTAAGCAGGTGGTCAGTTAAAGCAGAGCATTTATTGACAGAAGGCAGATTCAATTCACTTTCTTTGCTGCCTGTTTCTGTCCGGGTGTGTGTGGTTTTTACTCTGCAACGAGATAAAAACTCATTAACAATAAATCAAATGTAGGCCTACATATTATGTGCATTAATGACGATCAAAACATTAAAGTAAATTAACTTACAGGATGCGCACATCATGGTTGGGTGGAAAAGAATGAACAAAGGGAGGAAGGCTGTATATAAAGCCTCTAATCAGGTGGATTGATTGAAGTGGACAATTCCTTCCCGTGCAGGAGTGTTTGATTTTAACTTCAGGTGTAGTCAGGTGGCCTCTGTTTGGGGACTTTTAACAGGGACATTGTTTAGTGTGGCCATTAGAAATTGAAAACTACTGAAAAGTAACAGCAGCATTTACAGACATAGTGAAACTTTTTTGTGCAAATAGGCTACCCTTATTCACTCTGTTGCCAGGAGCTAGATGAGAAGATTGGTATCTCTTTCATGAATGATATCAATCATCTCATCTAGCTCTCAGCAAGAAAGCCAATAAGTGTATTTCCCAAAATATCAAACCATTTCCTTCAAGTTAGATAACTTGTGTGCACAAAAAGAATGTTTTCAGTCAGTTATCACTTTTGTAATGAGGATTTTTTTTTTATTGCATTTTTGCTTTTAAATGGATAGATTGGTCAATGGGAGTAATGACAATCAATGAAGGGCCCAACTGAAATTGCACCAGAAATGTTTCATGTAATATCTTAAGCCAGTCAACCACCAGGACATCCTATAGCTATAGGGTTTTTAAATTAACTTTGAAATGTGTAAATATGTCAAATCAACCTCAATTAAAATCTGAAGAAAGAAACAAAATAAATGAACGGTTAAAACAAGTCTGTTCAATATAGTTCCTGTGATGGCCACACCTGCTGCCACACTTCTGATTGAAATGTCAGTAACCTTCCTGCACACCTTCTTTATAGTTTACACTTAATAGTACACTTTCTCCTCATTGAGGAGATGGATTTGTTCTTTGACCTCATGCACATTGCACAAGTATGTGCAATGTGCATGAGGTCAAAGAACAAACAGTATGATACTGTACATCAGCAAACAGTAAATTATGCCATATAGCTTTTGTTTTGTCTACTCACTGTGTCACTTTACTTTGTCTTTAGACATATTTGCCGTAAGTCATTTCTATTTCTTTGAGTTACCAGTGCTGAAAGTGCTGTTGCTGGAGGGACATCTTGTCAGGATGGAGCAAAAGATGTACCACCTAAAGCAGAGCTATTAAATACAGGAAGTAACCAATCAGAATGTACCAAGTGCCCCCACATAAGGGGGATTGGGATTTTTTTATTAGAGTATATTAGTTTTTTGGTTAATTGCAAATATATTTATACTGCTAGACTAATTGTCCTGTTGTGTTTTATTTGTGGTTAGGTGGTATGGCGTTTGTCTTTGTGTTGCCTCTGTTTAAAAAATGGTCACATCATTTTTTTTATATGTTCCACTTTGTGGTCAGATGTTGTCATAGTTAGGTCAGTTTAGTCTGTTCAGTTCTATTCAGTTCATGTGAAGGTATTATATAGTTTAGCTGTGTTTAGTTGACCTCTTTTATGAGCCCAGAACTTGTGACATATTGTTTCATTTTTGGGCTCAATAAAACCCACCTGTGACTCCTCATGCCTGCCAGCTCGGTCCCTCACAGTTCCCTTGTTATAGAAATACTGAAATTATGACAAAAAATTGACTCTTCTTCTTCTTCCGCCTATTTTCCCCTATTGGGGCATAGACCACCTACAAGGATTCTCCAGCCGTCTCGGTCCTGAGCAAGCCTTTCCAGTGTGGTCTGTCCTCTTGACATCTGCATCCAGGTCTCGCCGCCAGCTGTTTCTGGGTCGACCTCTCTTCCTATTCCCTTGGGGATTCCATGAATGGGACTGTCTGGTGATATTGGAAGCCGGTTTGCGGAGGGTATGCCCTAACCATCTCCAAAAAATGGACAGAGACCCTTAATATTTCTATTAGCTTGTTGTTTGGTGGCTGTATGGCCCTATGCAGCTACTTCATTCATTTTGGACCTTGGAAATAGTAGTACACAAAATAGTTGTAAATAGTGTCAATTTGTTTTTTAAATGATCAGAATTTGTCCTTTTAAAGGTCCCATGGCATGAAATTTTCACTTTATGAGGTTTTTTAACATTAATATGCGTTCCCCCAGCCTGCCTATGGTCCCCCAGTGGCTAGAAACGGTGATAGGTGTAAACCGAGCCCTGGGTATCCTGCTCTGCCTTTGAGAAAATGAAAGCTCAGATGGGCCGATCTGGAATCTCCTCCTTATGAGGTCATAAGGAGCAAGGTTACCTCCCCTTTCTCTGCTTTGCCCACCCAGAGAATTTGGCCCACCCATGAGAGAGAGACATCATGGCTTTCAAACGAGCAAATTGGCAGTTGGTCAATTTGCCCCCCCCCCCCCCCCCCCCCCCCCCCCCCTCTCCTCCTCAATAGCTACAGACACAGAAATGGCACATCCTAAGTAAAGCTCATTGTGGGACTGGCTCTAGTGGCTGTAATTCTGCACCAAGGCTGAATTTCGGGAAAGAGACTTCAGATACAGTATTAGGGGACCACTAAGGCCTATATAAAAGAGACTTCAGATACAGTATTAGGGGACCACTAAGGCCTATATAAAAGAGACTTCAGATACAGTATTAGGGGACCACTAAGGCCTATATAAAAGCATCCAAAGAGCAGCATGTCATGGGACCTTTAATAACACTTTTCCAAGACGTGCACATGCAGTGTTAACATCAGAAGCAGACTGACATTCTGTAAAGGGGAACTTTATTGCATAAATACATTGTTTTAAGAGCGCAGAGTGCTCATCTGTATCTATATCACACAGGTCTCACATTAGTTCACAGTATGCAAAGTCATAGTAAGACTCAATCATAGTTGGGGATCAAACGATTAGAAAGCACACAGGAGACCACGGGGATATACTTTGTCCCTTTCCATCAAGTCAGTTTTAAATCATTTTTTTTTAAATGTGTTTGTACTTCTTGTGTGCGCATGCGTGTTCACAGGTCGTCTGTTTCTCCATCGAAGGGGATGTTGTCCAGTTCCATGTGGATGTTTGAGTTGTCCTCACTGCAGACCCAGCCGATGGGCGTGCGATTGAATGAGGGGCGTGAGCGGATGTCGGCGTGCTGGTTGGCCATAGTCTCCGACTCCTCGGTGGCATCGTTGAGCTCTGGGAGCTCAAAGGTCAACATCTTAGGCACCTTATCAAAGCCACCGAATGGCAGCGCCGTCCTGGGGAGAGAAGAGGGAGAAATCGGAAGCTTAGGAGAAGCACCAGAACAAGCAATGCAGCACAACTTTATTGTCTCACTGCTGTCATATGTGTTTAATATCTGTTTAATGCTTTTTGCACTTTTCCATTTGCAAAAACGGTATACAGATCCTGTACTACACTTAGAATTTATATTTGATCTGTATTTTTTGTAGGTTAAATAAAGGTTAAATGAAAAATTTAAAATAAAACAACAACCTTCAGCTTACAGCTTCAGTTTGTGTCTGTTTGTACCTGTTGAAGCTCTTGTACAGAGGCAGTTCTAGGTGCATCTGGATGGGTCCCGGCATGGAGTACTTCATGGTAGCTGTCAGCTCCTGGTTGCCATGCATGGCCCGTTCCCATGGCGATACGTATGTGCGAACATACTCCTTCCTCCTCTTCTCCGCCTCCTCATCTACCTTCACCTCCATCACTGAGACACACAGGGGCAGGGAAGACCAGGGAGATTAAATGCAACATTTTAATGGAAAGAAATATTGAAAAGAGAAAATATAAAAAGCATCTGCAACCAATATCAATCCCATCATATAGACCCCACCTTCTTCCTTTGGTATCTCAGGCTTTGGTGGAACTGGGGGAGGGAACATCAGCAGGTTCTCGAGGTTCTGCTGGAAGACCAAAAAAAGGAAGAAAAAGTCTGATCAGTACACCCATATACACATAAGCTATACACAAACACACACACACACACACACACACACACACACACACACACACTCCCTTTCTCTTCTTTACTCTTACCTTGTTCTCGTTTGTCACAATGAACTTTTCAACTCTCTGCTGCCTCTTCCTGAACAGCTTGGAGCCCTTGTTCGTGTTTAAGGAGAGCTCCTCCAGCATGGTGTCCTTGGGTGTCTTGATCTTGGTGCCCAGGTCGAGCTCAGAGGCCTCGGGATCTGACTCATCGTCTGACAGGAAGAGGGAGGAAGAGGAGGAAGACAAAATGAAGGGACTAAATATGGAATTGCAAGTGGGTGCATGCAGAGAAGAGGTAGAGGGGAGTTGCCATGGTTTACCCATTGCTTGAGAAACATGCAATGTTGTATGACGTGCATCAGATAGAATTTATTTTTATTTAAGATTTTTTTTGGGGGGGGGGGGGGGGTATTTTATTAGATAGTGATACATAGACATGAAATGGGGGAAAGAGAGAGGGGATGACAAGCAGCAAAGGGCCGCAGATCGAATTCAAACCCACGCCGCTGACAAGGACTCAGCCTATGCGGGCGCACACTCTACCAGGTGAGCTAGAGGTTGCCCCAAAGTTGTTTTTTTATTTAGTTGCATTGCATTCCTGCACCAACGACTTATGTTTTGTTTTTGTTTGGTTTTTTATTGATATTTTGACAGGACAACAGATGTTCCAGAACTTTACGACATTCCATTTACAATTGTTGTTGTTCCTTGTCCCCAATTTTCTTTTTATACAACACAAAACAGAAGCATCCCTTTAAGGGCCCTGACACACCAACCCGATTATCGGCTACCCGATTAGAGACTACAACAGAGGGATCAATAATAGAAATCTACTACCCAAATACTTCACCTCTTTGATTAAATTAACTCTGCACCTGTCAGCCATTGAATACAACTTCAAAATGAGACACAGCTGTAGACAACACAAAACGATCCTAGCAATACAAGGAATACAAACCAATAAAAACAATAAAAAACATGCGTTGATAGAACCAGTTACCAAGCCTACCAATCCATTATCGCAGTTGCCAGTAAAAACAATCTGACTTGTTTTTTATTTAATCTGATAGTCTGTTCATGGGAACACAAAAGTAGGTTTTAATTCAAATTTCTCTGATGTGAGAGGTGACTCTTTAGTGCAAATTGAACAATATTTTAAAGGAATAGTTTAACAATTTGGAAAAAATTCTTATTAATTTTCTTTGCTGCGAGTTAAATGAGAAGATCGACACCACTCTCGTTTCTGTGCAGTAAATATGATGCTAATGCTAGAAGCTGGTTAGCTTCGCTTAGCATAAAGACGGGAAACAGGGGGAAACAGCCAGCTTTGTCCAAAGGTAACATACTACACTTACCAGCATCTCTGAAACTCAATAATGAGCATGTTATATTTTGTGTACAGAAACTGAAGTGTAAAAAAGGGAGTTTATGCTAATATGAGCTAACTGTCTTCTGGCCTCATACTTAACCCATAACTATGTGAGCTGTATCAATTATCTCATCTAACATGAAACCCAATAAACATATTTCCTAAAATGTCAAACTATTCCATTAAAGATTGTGTCATTTGTTAACATTACAAGACATTTTTAAAACATTTTCTCATGAACTAGAGCACATTTGTGAATGAAAGGAATCTGGCTCATGTATCCAATGATGATTCATCACTGTGCAGGCTAACAATGTTTAAGCATTTTTGTTAAAGCCTTGGCGGATGTGGTACACACTCTCTGAGCTGTGCTCTCTTTCATCAGCAAAACCCATTTGGCAAATTAAAAGGTGGGTTTAGGCTACATTCCACTAGATATATTAGGGGGATGTATAAGACTGTAAAGAGCATATTCTCTGCTTCCATATTATCCTTGTTGTGATGAATTAGAGTTGAAACCTGTTGTACGGTGTTAAAGGATGTGTGTGTGTGTGTGTGTGTGTGTGTGTGTGTATGTGTGTGTGTGTGTGTGTGTTAAACCAGGGGAGTTGTAGGGGTTAGTAGGCCAAAGCAATATGGAAGAGAAGAGCACTGGGGAATGTCACGGCAGGTTTTCTGGTAGAACTGTTGATAGAGGGGAATCCTTATAACACACTGTCTCTCTCTCTCTCTCTCTCTCTCTCTCTCTCTCTCTCTCTCTCTCTCTCTCTCTCTCTCTCTCTCTCTCTCTCTCTCTACTCCTCTCTTTCAGTGATGGAGAGATCTGATGGATTTTACTGCTCCACAGAGCTCCTCATAAAACACTCTTCTCATCCACCACATGCACTCTGATAACACTCATAACACCTGGAGTCCAGCCATAAACCAACACACACACACACACACACACACACACACACACACACACACACACACAGAAACACATCTATAAAGCGGGGAGTTGGCATTGCGATGCTGCAGAGAGCTGTTAGCAGTACCTAGTAAATCAGACTTGAGCAAGTGGGTGTGTGTTAAGTGTGAGCGAGAGAGAGAGAGAGAGAGAGAGAGAGAGAGAGAGAGAGAGAGAGAGAGAGAGAGAGAGAGAGAGAGAGAGAGAGTAATTGAGGCTGTTGAGCAGAGCGAACTCTCCCATGGGGATATTGATTAGAGTGTTAATTCAGAAGAAGGTGGAACTGGAGCTGGCTGCTGACTGAGAGGAAATTGGACAGACTGACAGAGGCAGGGGGTGGACAGACGGACAGCATACAGGCATGGGACAAATGTCAGAAAGACACAGTGGCAGGGATGATGGATAGATGAGTGGGTATTAACTGGAGAAAAATAAGGGATGAGCAGGGTAAGCTCCTGACTGACTGACTGACTGAAAACAAACTGGTGGAACGATACAGATGTGGCTGCAGATGTTGACAGCAGAGGAAGCGGTAGCAAAAACAGCAAAGGACGCAAATGGGGAAAGACATCAACAGATTGTTAAATGACAGATGTAAGCATGTGCTCAAACACGACGAGCATGCTCTTATTGCAGATTGCGGAGATTGGCAGAGAATATATTGTGGTTGGTAATATATTATGCAACAAGTAAATGTCAGCTTTGCCACTGATAGAAAACACAACATATTAAAACAAGACTAGAAGCTACTGCGATGCTAGCAGCTCTGTGAGGCTGTATTTAGTCTAGTCAGTGGTGTTTTTGAGCTAAGTATTACAGCTTAGAAGTGCTCATTATGCAGAAAAAAATTAATGATTGTTTGATTATTATACAATTATATTGGATTATTTATGCATTCATGTATAAGAAGCATTTAGTCAACTATCTAATGCCAAGATTTTAAATTTAATATCTTGGCATTTTTTAATTTAAATTAAAAAAAAATTGACACATTTTTATAAGTGTTTACATTGATTCCACTTCCGTTGCTCCAAACAAATATGGTGGGAGCAGAATCACCGTCTGGTATTTTGTGTAGCCTCCAATGGTGACAGATTTGTGGCTGCTTTGCCATCTGATAACGACCGTCATCCCTCCAGGAGATGCCACATGCATGTTAAATATTGTGTTACTGCTTGGAACAAGTGTGTGTGTGTGTGTGTGTGTGTGTGTGTGTGTGTGTGTGTGTGTGTGTGTGTGTGTGTGTGTGTGTGTGTGTGTGTGTGTGTGTGTGTGTGTGTGTGTGTGTGTTTGTTTGTTTTACCATTCTGGCTAACGTTGGACAGGTCAGTGATGATCTTAGTGGCCTTCTTCCTCTTGTGAGAAGGGTCAGGAGTATTGATAGGCATGGCTAAAGGAAAGAACAGAGACACTGTGACATCATGATCATCATCATCATCATCATCATCATATTTTTAGAAAAAGAACTGCACCTGCTTTACACAGAAAGAAAAATACATCCATACAGTCAAATAAATCAAAATTCACAAATATTCTTAACACTGGGTCCACTGACTAGCTTGTTCTGGATCTTTCAACTTCATCTTATGGTCTTGATCAGCAGATGGAGGTTGCTATACTGATAAACCTCTATTCTTGAGTTAAGATTTTTTTTGTCAAACTACTATATATATTAGATTTTATATTAGAGATATATTTTGATTTTAAAATTTAAAGCTGCACTTAATAATTGTTTGGTCAAAAACACATTGGGTCAAATGTGAAATGTGAAAGTTTTCATTTGTAGTAAAAAACAAAACAAAACAAAAAACAGGGAATTGTCACCAGACTCTGCAGTTTCCCCTCAGCTTTTAGCATTTTAGCTCATTGTTTTGGTTTTACGACCCGCAATGTTACAACCAACTGTACACTACCTTCTCAACACCAAACAGCAGACACGCACAGTTAGCGACTAGCTGGTGAACATAGTGGAGCATTTAGCAGTTAAAGAGCCAGATACAGTATTTCCCTCAGGAGTTGGTGGAGACCAAAAACTGAGTTAAAAGAGAGTGAATATTAGATTTACTTTCACGTGATCAGTAATATAACTCCACCCATTACTGTTGCTTCATATCTGCTGGAGGTGTAAATAGGCAACTGTTTGCTGCCATAACAAGTTTATGAGGTGATCATATTTAAGTGCTGTGTTAACAGAAGACTCTCCTCCAAAGAAGAAAAACAGCAATTATCGTTTCGGCAAGTGCCCCTAAATAACATATGTTAACGTTCAAGTGACAAAGCAGTGGATGTAGGAATTATGATTATGAGCTTGGGGTGGATAGATGTGTCAACAAAACATTGGACTTTAGGAGATTACTGTTTATTTCCCCATTTCAAACCAACATGTTTCTTTTCATCATGACCAGGATGGACCCTCACCTTAACGATGTAGTTAACCCAAACTACGTTTCCTTAAATTTAACCAAACTTTTGTCGTATCGTATTCATTTTTCAACAATGCCGTAGTGGTTTTTGAAGGCACAGGGGCATCAGATCAGAAAGCACAGACTACATATTTGGTGTTTAATATAGAGGACTTGTTGCTGTACAGCTTGTTGCACTCCCCCCAAGTGGCCAAAAAATCTATTAATACCGGTTTAAAAATTGAGGATCAGGGGACTAGGAATAACGAATTCTAGGTAATTCTAGGTCTTTGTGTATTTCACTTGTATTTAATTGTAATTTTCTATAAAGCATGTTGTTCAATATTTGTTTTTTAAATGTGCTCTATAAATAAATTCACTTGACTTGATCTTATACTTTAAGAGAAACTTCAACAACAATTAATTGGAATTGAAGTGCTTAAACAAAGTTGGTCTCTCAGGAGTTTGGCAGAGAGCACGACAGAATGCAGCAGTGAAATGTGATACAACAAAACTTTTTTTGAAAAACATTTCAGAAGAATATCTGAATTGATTTCTAAGATATATTTCTGTATGATGAAGTTGCCCATCATATCCCAAATTCTAGCAAACTCTAGCAGGAACCTCACTGGGTTCCCTAATTACTTTAAGCACACTTTAAACTAAATTGTGTAAAGCCCAACACATGAGGACACTAAATTCCCAGTGGCAGCTTGTGTCTCTGTTGTCTAACCACTGAAATGGGGGCCTGCTGTATGTCGCTGTCTATTGCACAGGTCGAAAGCAATTATGTAAGGCTGGAGGTGAGTACCAGTACAAGAGAAAAAGCTGCAGGGCCCGTCTGCTGGGAGACAGGTAGTGTAATTGCTTTTCATCCACTGTAATTGAAGCTCGTTTCCTAGCCTGGGATTCAGTCCTGCTGTGCGAGCTATTTTTATGTACCCATGATCTATAGCACTGTGGTGAGTGTACATACATATAAATGCACCAGCACACACACAATTTTGTACTCAAATAGCTTTTCTCTTGTGATTAATGTGACCGTGGATTAAAAGATGGAGATTACAGGTGTTTTTGGATGTTCTGGGAAAAGTCGAGATGGAGGCAAACTGCTGTGCTGATGGCGACAACGGGAGCGACACGAGGACCTGGGTCCTGTTACCGCATCTCTGAGTGAAGAGGCGCTCCTGTCCCCCCATGACCAGACTGTTTTAGCTCCTGATAAATCTCGAGAGGACAGCTGGGGAGGAAGGGCATCAGTAAGCACATTCCAAAATACACACATGCATCCATACCCGCAGACTAAAAACTCCACTGCAGAGGGCCACATTCCTCACCTACCACAGTGTTAGGTACAGTAAGAGCTGGTGGAAGAAAATGACAGACATATACCAGCTGGCTCTTGTGATTCAGATTTAGTTGAATTGATATCAAAATTACTCAAGAAATTGTAAAAATCTGCAATAAAACTGTTAAAATGTATTCATTAATTAATCCAGTTACAGAGGCCACAGATGAGGGCCTTCTCCTGCAGCCACAATCTGTAATTAAATTGAACTGTCCCCTTGTACTCAAAGAGGATCCAGAATTATTTGACAACTCAGTAAACCGTCGGTGCTAGATAACCCACAAGCACTCAAGGCATGTGTGAGACTTCTTTATCGATGCGGTCACACATTATCACTTCTAATGTCTTACCTAAGACCCAGATATCCACAGGTCCCAGACGGTCCCAGATAAAAGTTTGGCTCAGAGGAATATAGATTCCCAGGTAGATTTGTGTCCCAGAGTTTGTATTGTACTGCCTGCCCTCCTCTTCGCCCCGGAGAGAGTGCAACCCTATCAGCAGGGCTGCTCCAGTGCTATGGACCTGGCTGAGGGGGTGGGAGGAGGGGTGGGGTGAATTGAGTAGGGGGGTAAAGAAGGAGGTGGGTGTTGTGTTTCGAGATCAGAGGTTAGTAAGATAAGTGATAATAGGAAACTGATAATGATTTTTTTTTAATCAACTTTATCTGTAAAAGAAAATCAAAGAATGTGAAATTGTAAAGACGTCACATAGCTCACAATAACTCCTGTAGGTATGTCACCTCTTTCAGAATAACCAGGGCTATTTGAAAATGTTGTATCAATACTTCATCACTTTTGGTCTTCAGCCTAGACTTTAAAACAACCAGAAGAGTTGTGTATTGGTATCTTAGGGACTATGTCTCTTAGGGAGTTTAAAATCCTGATCTTGAAAGTCAGCAGATGCTACTGAAAGACGAGGATCAGCATGATGATTTCACTGAATTCCTCCAGCTTGTAAACACCTGTATCATTTGTCCTACCTCCAATCACAAGGGAACATGGCCTTTTGATAAAATGACAAACAACTCAAGAGAAGAGAGAAGAAAATATGGTTCCAGGAGTTACTTTCTTCCCCTGTCACTCGGTTTTACGTGCTTAAGGGCATTCATGCTTTTGTCGATGTGTTTTCTTCGCATAGTCTCTTTATTCATCCTCCTTCAACTTAAAAATGTGTAACTTTATGCCTCGTTTGTGCCTGGCAGCAGTCATACATGCATCATCATGTCGCTCAAAGTTCCTGCTTTTTTAGATTTAACTAGTAGCTTCTGTAAGTCACGTTGGTTTGTTGACTTTTGTGTAATCGTGGAAAAAAAGCTATAAAGGCTCTATATTTCTCTGCTGTGTCCCTTTCACAGTTTTGCTTAGTAAGTAAACAAATATTTGTTCAGCCAACTGGGAAGGATTGACCATCTGGAATAGCAAGAATTTCTTCAGTGGGTTGGATGATGACACTGACAAGAAAATTTATTTTTAAAGTGACTATAATCTTTATTTTTTGTATCAACTGACAATGTGAAAGGGGTCGCTCAGGAGTTGGTAGAGACGAAAAAACAGAGATAAAAGACTGTGTGAATATTGAACTTAAATTCATCAGGTGGCCAGAAACATGACTCCAAATGAATGTTGCTCCATATCTGCATATTAGCATGTTAGTATGTTAGCATTTGCTATTTAGCTCTAAACAAAAGTACACCTGAAGCTAATGGGGATGTCTTTAGTTTTGCAGGTATTTATCTTAAACCAAAGTATTGGACACATGACAACATGATCTAAGGGATCACCAAAGTCCTTACGATTCATCCTAAAGGGGAACATGAATATCTGTGTCTGCAAAACGTTTACCTACTGGTGGCACTAGATAAAAACCAGAGGATCATCAAAATCTGTAGGATTCATCCTTAGGGGAACACAAATGTCTGTTAATATTTACAGTAATGGCATCTAATAGCTGTCATGATATTTTAGTCTGGACAAAAGAGCTGGTCAACCAAGCAGCATTACCAACATACACTTTACAGTAAGATTACCATCCTTGGGGCTATGCCACAAGCAGGGATAAAAATCACCCCTGCAGTATGAAAGTCCTAAAATTAGACAGGCCAGGTGGCCTTGATACAGGTGTGTGTGTGTGTGTGTGTGTGTGTGTGTGTGTGTGTGTGTGTGTGTGTGTGTGTGTGTGTGTGTGTGTAGCTGGATTATAAATCCATATGGGAATATAACTCCTAGTTAGAAGGTGTATATCCAAAATGGCTGGTTATTACAAATCACCATTTAGTAATACTTTATCAAGCTAAACAGATCAGTTAATGATGCATTATAGAACAATAAAGAAGCTTATTTTTTCCAAAATAATAACTCTAAAATGATCGATCCACATGAGAGGGAGAACGACCATTATTTGTCCATTTTCTGACCTGCTCCTAAACCCTGACCCTTGACCCCAAACACTCGTATCAGTTGACCCAGAAACACGGTGAGAGGAAAGAGCCTCTTTGGCAGAACAGCGGGAGGAGACAGGATGTACGAGGGAGCAGCGCTTCCCCTCCACTCTCGATCACATTGTAAAAAAGCCATCAAAATTAAGCGTTAAGCACTGGGCCAAATAGCTGGAGATTAACAGCTCAAAAATACCGGTAGGTCAAATGGTCTGTGTGTGTGTGTGTGTGTGTGTGTGTGTGTGTGTGTGTGTGTGTGTGTGTGTGTGTGTGTGTGTGTGTGTGTGTGTGCAATTGAGTGAGAGAGACCAAGAGAATTGTAGAACTAATTTGGTAATTTGGCCAGGAGTTGAAAGAGCCACTTCAGTCATTATTATAAGTGCAGTTACAGCTTTAATGCATTTCTAAAATCCAATGACCTAGTTTGTAGAAATGATTTGTGTGTGTGTGTGTGTGTGTGTGTGTGTGTGTGTGTGTGTGTGTGTGTGTGTGTGTGTGTTGTATCTTCCACTAGCACAGCAGCTAAGCTTACCAGTGGACGTGAACAGGACTGAAGTTAGCAGCTGAAGTTAGCAGCTGAAGTTAGCCGCGTCTGTCACCTGATCCCAGTCAAGGGTTAGAGGTTAGATCCCTTTCTGTGGCCATGGTTAGGTTTCATAGCTCCAAAGCCATCAGGTGGCTCTCCTGCTGTGAAATGTTGGCCTACAAGGACATTTCAACTGTAATGATAAATCTAAAGAGAAGAATTAGAAAAGGGATGCATGTATGCATGTTTGAAATTATTTTTAGTTCTTCAAAGTTCAAATATCCTCTCTGTTTACAGTTCTCTATCTGTAAAAAGGGAACTAGAAAATCTAATTAAAAGTATAAAAATGTAGTATATGCCAGGTTTATTACAGTTGCTTTGAATGTAAAATATGTCATGAGACAAGGGAGGAAACCATAAACTGTAATGGTGCAACATGTCTGGATGACAGATCCTACAGTGCCTCCATGTGGTGAAAGTCTAAAAAACAACCTTGATAGCTAATATCACTTATAAAGACTGTGTATTTGATCTCTAAACTACTCAAATACAGAGAAATCAAATGAGCTTTTAAGTGAGTTGGTAAATGCCTGAAAGAGGAAAAAAAGGTAAAAACTAACAGGAGGAGGAAATACTGGGGCCCGGTGTGGGACCGGGTGACACAAGCAGAAACAGAGTGACAGCTGGGGTGAGTCATGTCTATTTTTATTCAGCCGCATGTCTCTGTGGAAAACAGCTAAACCGACATGTAATACATCTCGTGTTTCATATCAACAGATCTGAAATCAAAGCTACTGTAAGGCTTCCCTTCTTAATGGCAGCTGTGCTCTTCACCCTATGAAAAACTACAGAAAACAAAGCACACACTGCTGCAGAGTGCAACTGGAAAAAAGACACTCAAACACAAATCCTTAGAATATATATAACAGAGGGGGAATTACAGTACTCAAATATGTTAGTAAAGCAACGTCTCTGATACGATAATGCAGGAGGGCAACAGGTACTGTAGAATGTTAACAGATTGTGAAGTTATGAATCAAATCTGCATCTTTTACACCTCATCAGACATTTTTTCTATTATGTCACTTCATCAGTGCTTTCCTTTTCATCTCTTTACCATCTTCAACCAAATCTCTCTCAACAGTCTTGGCTTTTCACATCCTCTATTCTTCTTTATGTTTAAACTTCATCATTCAATACAGTATTTACAGAACTTTATTTTAGTTTCACCCAGCATCTCTTTCTGTCCTTTCAATCTGCCGTTGATGTCCATTTTTTATTTATTTTTTACTTTTCACAGGTTTGCACTCTACATTTCCTTTGCAGAACAAAGTGTTCCTACTAACTACAGCCAAATGCATCGGATAAATTATTCAACAAGATTAAATGTAAGTGATAAAATGTGCTTTATGGGTGGCTGATCCAAACAGATCTTATGATAAAATGTGTCTGGTAAAACCCCAAGCTGCAGCCCTGAATAACATTGTTACAGTACCAAAAACACATGGACCTATTTAAAAAAAAAAGTTGCTCTATGTTCCCAAAGAGCCACGGCTTATTATGTCCAGACCAGAGTCTGTTCAGTGCATAGTGGATCCAGGGCGCCAGACACAAGGCTGAAGACCCAGGTTGGAAGTGCTGAACCTGGGCCTGGGGACCGTGTTAGGTTGCGTGCTGCTGGATGCAGGCCGAGAGACACCAGCGGGGCCCATTGGACTCAGATCTGGGGCACTCTTAAACTGCCTGTTGGCCTGCGCACTGTTGGAGGACTGAAGGTGGGAGAAAGTAGGAGACTGGAGTGGATTTGGAGCAGGAGCAGCGGAGAAGGTGGGGAGCTGAGGAAGTGGAGCCGTAGGGGCAGGGGGAGATAGAGGGGAGGTGGCCCACTGAGGTTGGTAGGGTTGGGTTTGAGGCTGATAGGGTTGGTAGGGGGTGGGGCCAACTGTAGGTGGAGGAGATGTGACATCAGAGCGCCACAGGGGTTCTCCGAGTGTCGTAGCTGATCGAGGTGCAATAACTTTGAGAGCGGGCCCTGTGGATGTCGGCGGGGGCGTGGAGAAGCGCTTCACCTCATATACTCGTGCTGTCTTCTGAGGACTTGTCAATCCTTTCTGCTGCTGATAGGTGGAGGTGTCCATGGGAACCCCACCCCCATAGCTGAACAAAGAAGAGTTGAGCTGGTAGGGCTGGTGGCTCATAATGTCCACAGCCTTGAGGCCTGCTTTCTGCCCTTTAGATCCAGCTGGTCGAGGCTTTGTGACCTCAGGCTTCTTTTGGGCCTTCAGAGGGCAGGAGGGGGAGAGAAGGGGGTTGTAGCTGATGGGAGGAGGAGCACGAATGCTGGACGAGTACTTCCAGGTAGAAGGGAGAGAAGGCGTAGGTGAGGACTCCCTTGTCTGGGCCGGAGAGTAAGGTGCTGCAGCAACAGAGGGGGATCGCTCCACAACGTATCGATCCATCCTGTTCTGCCTTCGGGCAAACAGCTCACCTCCCTTCCCTGCCAGCTGTGGCACCTGAGGGGTTTGGGGTTTGGGAGCTACAGGAGGTGGCCTGGATCTCCGCTGAGCTTGCATGAAGTTGCAGGCCTCTGCCCCCAGTCTCAGCCAGTCCTCCTCAGGCCCCGACTCATGTCCGGTCTCACCACTGGGTGTAGCTCCAGTTTCAGCACCTGGGGTTCTCACAAAGTGGTCATCCATGTTCTGGACCATCGACAGCAAGTCCGGGTTTGGATTAACATCTTTGTTCTGGACTGCACAGAACATTGGCTTCTTGTTACCACGGCGACGGGCATCGTGCAGGATGCCTGTGCGAGCGGCAGGGACCGCAATGCGCTCCTCTCGTGTCCCCAACGAATCGGCACCCGGAGGCTGGGGTGGTGAAGCAGTTGCCATGGCAGCATAGGGGCCAGGAGTCACTGCACCTGTCATGTTGATGTAGGGGTGGGCAGCTGGAGATGGAGAAGGTTGGGTGGGAGCAGGACAAGGAGGAGGGGTGGGCTGGGCATGGAAAGAGGCCTGAGTCTGATCAAGGGGGTGTGGTGGGGAGATGGGAGAAGCAGGAATGCAGGTAGAGGGAGGTGGATAAGTAGGAGCAGGAGGACAAGGAAATGGCTGTAGAGCTGGAGCGGAGAAGGGTTGAGCCGGTGATGGACAGAACAGGGTACTTTGAGCTGCAGAAGGAGAGAACGGAATGGAGGGGGAAGCGTACACTGCGGGCTGAGGGGAAAATGTAGGTGGATTTGCGGCCGGCTTGGAGAAAGGTGCAGAAGACAGAGAGGAGGGAGGCGAGAGAGCTGATGGGGGAGAGTTAGCAGAGGGGGAAGTGTTGTTGCTGTTGTTATTTCTTGGAGGGATGTACAGAGAGGTGCTAGACACCGCTCTCCTTGCATCTGGCCCTGATGGATGGTGAGTAGGTTGGATGGTCACCATGGAGACAGCCGCCACAGGTTTGGTCGCCATGGTCACAGCTGTGGGTGTGGGTTTGGGTTGGGGAGGGCGGAACATCACAGACGTTACAGATGCACGAGAAGAGGCAGGGCCTGGGGTGAAGGGGCGTGCAGTGCGGTTTAGAACACCTGGATTCAGGTGATGATCTAAGTCTGTGATTGGGCTAGGACTAAGATTAGGGTTAGGACTAGAATTATGGTTGCCATGTTGCCCATTTTGACTTGGAAATGACATCTGAGAGGGGGAGCTCAGAACAACACTAGCCCGACTTACAGCTACCAACCCCCCATTGGTCAGAGCCACAGCTGGAGGAGACATGTGCGCAGTGTGGTTACTGATTAGCTGCTTCGTAATGCTGCTCTCCAGCCTTGAGCCCTGATAGGCTGAGCTCTCCAGCCCTGAGACCTCCAACCCTGGGCTTTGATTGACAGAGCTCACAAGTCCTGGAGTATGATAGGCTGAGCTGTCCAGCCCCGAGCTGTGCTTGGTTGTTGGCGTTGTTGGAGTACTTGGTGTGGTTGACGGGCAGGCAGAGCTTTTCCTGTCCAGCACGTCTAGATACCCGGTATCCCACGTAGGGTCAAAAGATGCTGAGAATCCCTCTTCATCAACTTCTGAGCCACTCAGGATGGAGTTTCCTCCTTCCTCTTCCGTCTCCCCTCCTGTGTCTCCTTCTGTCTCGCCTCCTCTATCTTCCTCAGCTTTGCCAAAGCAGGTCAGCGTGTACTTCTTGGCCCTCTGCCGGCGTTTCTTGAACATAAGCACCCCTTTCGAGTTGGGGTTGGGAGCATCAGTCAGCAAAGAGGCAATGGATCGGCATTTAGTACGAGCTTCTTTCACCTGTTTCTCCACCACACTCTCCCCACGATGCAACTCTGCAAGACAGGAAGAGGAAAGAGAGAGAAACCAAAATAAATGTGCTGAAAGAGAGAGGAAACAAAGGAGAGAACCACCTCACCGACGAGCAGTGGCTGATTTATGCGGTATTATCACAGTGAGGAGCAGCTATGAGGATTACCAGTGACAGACAGGAGTGTGTGTTGGGGATTTAGAACAAAGAATTCCTGCTGCTTTCCAAAGTTAAGTCACACACCCCTGGCAGTTTAGAGTGTCTCTCCTACACAAATGCTTGTTTGTGCCCGTGTGTGCCCGTGTGTGTGTGTGTGTGTGTGTGTGTGTGTGTGTGTGTGTGTGTGTGTGTGTGTGTGTGTGTGTGTGTGTGTGTGTGTGTGTGTGTCGCTGCTTAGTCCAAGGCTATTTGAATCTTTTTAGTACCCTGGCTCACCTCACATGAAAATCCTCACTACATAACTATAGTCTGATGCAGCCTCTGTGCACACACATTCACATTGTATGTAACTTTTATACGGTCAAGCTCACACAATCCTAATATCAAACTTGATATTTCAGTTGCAAAGTTCAGATATTACTGTTGCAAAGACTTGACATAACAAGGTTTATATGAGAACAACATCAATGCTAGTGGTTCTGTTAGACTTGTGCAGAGCGGTGAAGGGAACTATATGCTAACACATTTTAGTTTAGCATATCAGCATTTACTAATTAGCACTAAACACAAACAACACAATTCATCATAATGGGAAAATGAATGTCTGAACCAAATCTTATGACAATCCTTCTTATAACTTTCGAGACATTTCACTCAAAACCACAAATATGAACCTCATGGTGGCAGGAAAGGAAAAGTCATCAAAGTCATAATATCTGCACCAAATTTCCTCCCTATCCATCTAATAGTTGTTGAGATATTTCAGTCTGGACCTACCCACAGAGTGGCTTTGTCATCCCACTAGCAGACCTAAACATAACTATAAATATTTTGTAACTTTTTGTTCCATTATCTAAATTTTTTGCATTATATTTTCAGCCAACAATAAGCAACATAGCTTCATTAGGTTGATAAAGCGTCACGGTATAGACACATCGGCTTATATGATCCTTCTATACAGCGTAAACCCACAAAATAAGATGCACAATCACAGTTAGAGTAAGTTATCCTCACGTCTAAATCAGGATCATGAGTCAAGTCTACTGAGCACAACAATGACAAATAACCTTGACATTATGTAATGATCAACTTTCTAAGGTGCTGACATGACATAAACATTAAGTAGTTCCTCTTAATATGAAAAAGAAAATTACTTGTAATGTGAGAAAATCCATGTGTAAATGAAGTGTGTGTACATAAAAGGGTTTTTATGTGTCTTACCTGCGTACACGGTGTGTGTGACTGTGTGTCCATCTACGTCTGAGCCTGTTGGAGATGTGAGGTCCCGCATCTCACTAAAGTGAGTGTGTGTGTATGTGTGTCCTTAAAATCCCTCAGACCCTCCCACACACACCCTCACAGACTCCAGTTCTGCTCTGAGTGGGGAACTGTTTAGTGTCTTCCAGCTCTTCTCTCGGGGCACAGCCCATGTAAAGACCTTTGTCTGTGTTCAGCAACCCAAACCAATGCATGATGTCAACCCCCTATTCCTGTCTGTCTGACAGGCATCAAACACCTGTCCAGTCTCTGTCTCACACACACACACACACACACACACACACACACACACACACACACACACACACACACACACACACACACACACACACATACACACACACACACACACACACACACACACACACACACAGGACAGGAAGACCCATCACTGGAGGATATTTAGACAGTGGTGTCACAGAGTTTGTGTATGTGTGTTTGCATGAGTTCATAAAGCCAATTATAGTTTATAGAGGAAAGCTAGGTCATAACTCTTTACTGATGTGCCGTTCTCGGCTGCTGACACTTCATACCTAACAACCACTGCACACACTGACACACAACTATATAGCAGCAGAGCTAACAATCCCACATCCAAAGCCAAAAGCAATGTGTGTTGTGTGTGTGTGTGTGTGTGTGTGTGTGTGTGTGTGTGTGTGTGTGTGTGTGTGTGTGTGTGTGTGTGTGTGTGTGTGTGTGTGTGTGTAATGTGAGAAAGGACAGGTCCCCGGACACCTCATTGTTTGTCCTATGGTAAAGCCCTAATCCAAGTCATTCAGCCCCTCATTACTGCAACATTTGCTCATGTGAAGTCACAACTCTGTCACTCCATAGCTATTCAGTTTGATCAGCTGTGATCATTGTTGCCTTATTGAAATAATAGGTTAACCAAACAAGGTTAATAAAAAAACGAATAGTTCAACATTTGGTGAAATACTCTTATTTGCTTTCTTGTCAAGAGTTAACTGAGAAGATTGTTTCCATTTTTGCATCTTTTCACTTTCGGCCAGTTGTTCCCAATCTTTTGCTTCTGACCCATTAATACAAACAACGTCTATTTGCTATTTACTTTTTTGAGGCCTAAAGAAAAAAAGTAAAACTAGCAAGCACTTTTTTTTAGGTAGCAGTTTTAATATTCACATTTCCTATCTCAGTCATCATTTCACGATCCCAAATTCATCTTGCATTCCTTTGTCTATGTTTGTAAATGAATTGTTTATCCTATAAAAGCCAAAATCTGTTGAAAAATGCACATCACACACAAAGGGGACGATTTCAGAATGACTTTTCTGTCTGACCAACAGTTCAAAACACAATTTCATTTACAGTAATACAAAGCAGACAAAAGTAGTACATTCTTACATTAGAGAAGCTGGAACCAGCAAATGTTTGGCATTTCTCTTAGCAGATACCTTGATTAATTAACTTGATTCATTTTTTGTTGATTGACTAATCAACAAATCGACTATTCGTTTCAGCACCAGAATCAAAGACATTTTACTGGTACCTAGCCTACTGTGCACATACACACACCACAACTTTCACATACACACACAATCATGCTAACACTCATACATCACATATTCAGCTGTGTGGCCTTTGACTCAGAGTCTGTCGATCAGAAGCTTGAATGCCTATAAATACAGTCAGTGAGGCAAATGCTCCAAATACTGACAGGAGAGATGGACTGCTGTTTCAGGAGACAGAAGAGAGGAGGGGGGGAGGTGGAATACCTCTGCAGGTGTCTGGTATATCTCACCCCATCACCACAAGCCTGTAAATGTAACTGAATGCTCCAGTTATAGAAAACCACCACTAGAGGGTGATCTAGCTATTGATATCTCAAGACTTCACAGCTGATGCCCTCGGAAACACCAAGAAAATCTTTGGAATTTAAATTAAAAGGCAAAAACACTGCGGTCAAGACTGAAATAGTTGCTTCACCATGAGAAACAACACTTGTTCCTGTTTTTGGTTAGTAGCTTGTGTGTCATACTCAAACTTGATAGACAAAAAAAAGTTTGGATCCAACTAAACAAACTCACATCCAAGATCCAAACTGTATCTAGCAACAATTATTGTTTGGAAATGTTATGGGTGGAAGTGATATACACATTCATGGTATGTCGTAAAGGACTATAATTAGAACTGTAAGTCAATTATACATTATTTTCAAAATAACTGTGATAAAGCGGTATATTAACCATACACAAATGAGATCATGGTAGCCTCTAACATATCTGAATGGTGCGGTTTTCAAAATTAGGACTATTTTTTCCATAAACCCTGTTGCTTGATTCCTCAAACAGGACATTTAAACTTTTTGTCATGACCTTTCTGGTGTTTCTTGCGGCATATTTATGTTTTCTTTGGATTTACGCAAGAGAGTAAAAATGTTGGAAGGGATTTCACCATCATCCTTTAACTTATTTCACAATAAGTCAAACTGACTTAGTAGCATACAACCATGATTATCCTCATTTGATTTCAGTACTTATAGTGTGTCAGCAATCAGGTAGTAATGCTTAAACTGCTGCACATAGCAATCCTAGATTTAAAAGAGTATTCTCTTTTAATCGCATGTCTGTACTTATGTGCACGCAGTCTGGCATATATAGAATTAACATGTTATAAAAAATAACATGTTAATAACAGTATGTTTGTATGGTTTATTTTCTCTCATTGTATGCATATATGACTTTGTATGTAAGTATTTTTCCTTGTAAACCATTTTGTAATCTCCAGATTATTTAGCCTACTTGTAACAGTGTAGTTCAGTTTTGTAGGAAGATGTATACTCACTAGCTTGTCGTGCTTTTTCCATGTAGGTGGTGGAGAGCTCACTGCTGACTGGGGTCTGTTGTGGTCCCACCATGGGCACCAGATGTTTACCAGAGCCTGACATTAGAGCCTCTTTCGCCCGTTCAGGAGACACAAGTGGTGGGCAGGTCAGCCCGATACAGCCCCCCGCCTCTTGGAAGCCACTGTCCCCTTCTCCCTCTGCCTCCATCAAGCCCTGATCAGGGGTCGGTGTGAGTGTGTGAGGGGTCAGAGTGTGTGGGGTGTGTGCTGGAGTGGTCCACTCAGTCTGGAGTGGCTGGAAGATGAGCTCTCTGCGAGGGACGCCAGGAAGACACTGACCGTCCCACTGCCCCTGCATGGAAACCACTGCATCTGTGGCGCTCTCATACCTCAGAGGAAACACAGAACACATCAAAGATTATAACACGGCAGTGGAGTTTGGATAGAATATGGACAGGAGACCCCAGTATGATGTTGCAGCTTTTTGGCAAGACTGGTAAAAAGAAACCTTCCACGATACAGTACATTGAGAACAAGAGGTTTCCATGTCTTACCCGCTCATCTCTGAGGTCTCCTCCTCTTCTTGCTTGTCATAGCGCGCAGGTGAGCGTGCGTGAGGAGGTGTGCGGCGCTGGCGACGGTGCGTGAGTGACTGTGTGTCTGCGTCACTGTCTGTCTCTCCGTAGTAAGCCTCGCTGTCTGGAGGGGAAGTGATGCCCCTGGGTATCCCAGTGGGGGAGAGGATGGAGGAACGGTGAGAGGGCAAGGGGCCCACAGGGGGAGACAGGACCCTCATAAAGGAGCGGGGCGATGCAGATGAGGAGTGGAAATCAGAAGGGGCCCTGGAAACATACAGATGGCTAGTTGTGAAAATATAAAACATGCATCAATGTTTAATATCGCCTCATGTAACAAAGACTGTGTGATGTTCTGTATGGGTGTCAGTGCTCTGACCTTTTAACCCTCAGGTTGAGTGTAGCGCTCGGTGTATCTATGAGCCCCATGGCCTGAGCATGACTGAGCTCTGCACACATATGATCACCAATGGCAACCAGCTCATCATGCTCCTTCAGTCCAGCCTTGCATGCTTTGCTGCGCCTGCGTACCTTCAGCGAGGAAAGGGGTTAATAACACATTATTACTTTAAGCTGTGGTAAAAGCACATAGAAAATGCTATAATGACATAAATATTCATGGTGGCTTTAAAGGGCCTAAATACACATTTTCTTATTAGCTTTTTACTATGAGTGATGGTTTTCTACATTAAACAACTATTTTCTGCCAAAGTTTCAACACAATATTTCAGTTCACGAGAGATTTCGGAATAGGTCTGTGATCTTCTCACTGACCCCAGTTAGGATTCAACAATATTTTAATAAATAATATTCAATTTGATGACAGTTGTGGGTTTGTTTGCTCATGATGCCAGTCCACTGTCAACTGAAACTGATCAATCCTGATGAAGCATATTAACACATTTCTTTAGTGTAAATAAGTAAATAAGTATTTTTTTTCCTAAACTTTAACCTGGCTGTTGCTTATTTAATCATGAATATTTAATGTTATCGAACAATTACCAGATTGTTTACAGATAGACTTTAGTTTGTTACATGGCTTTGTTGAGTGCTTTTTTCTGATTGGTCAATTACGGCATTCTACGGTATGTTACTGTTGCTTTGGACACAGTTCTGATCAGAGACTCTGGACAACCATTTTTTAAATCAATAAAATCATTCTAAAATAATTTTTTTGATTTATTTAGTAAGTAGCTGTGTAATAAGCAAATAATGTAGAGCAAGAGGGTCATTATTGCAAATTAAACCTTTTCAGGCCGATGAAGGAACCCTCCACTTTGCGTCGGGGTCCTGCGTCACCCTGTCACAGCTAATAATGACCCGCTTGCTTTACATTATCCCTCTTCACCCTGTACATCCTACAGATTGTATCGTGTGAGTCAATCAGATCATTCAAGGATTTAAAGCTCAATATCCAATGAACAGTGTTCAGCAACAGGCGACTCTCCTCTACTGCCAGCCATCCATGATCCATGTCCCTGTATCAGAATAACTCGTGAAGTCATGCAGCTGTTCCCTGGACGTCGCTAAGAGATGATGATGTCATAGGATTCTTCAGGAAGTATGTCTGTGGGGGGTGGGTGATAGATGGGAAGGCTAGTATTCCTGTCCACTAGATTGTAGTTTCCTTTATAAGAAGAAGATAAGGCCCTCAACTCTGTCTCCTCACATATACACACTAATACACACAGCTTATCACTACACAAAATGTTGAGAGGAGGAAAGTGTGTTCCCACACCTACTTGGACTGTTAAGAGAACACAGTATTTGCTTTTATCAGTATCTCTTGACCCAATAATCCTAGTGCGGCGCCACACAAACACATGCAAGGACAAGCTTGTACTTTCCCATTTAGAAAAAATGTATACACACAGCACAAGTGAACATCATGAAAGAGGGGGTTGAACAGCTGCATCACCGGTCTGGATGCCTGTCATTCACCATATGTTCCCCACATACCCAAAATAAAACCTCGCAGGAGAATCGACCACATTCCTAGACAGACGAAGAAAGACAGGCGCTACTGTGGTGGGAAAGACAGAAAAAAATACTTACAATAAGAGAACACAAGACAGGATAGTGTATGAGTGTGTGCGGCTCTGTGTGTGAACAAGAGGCCTTTTTCCATGCTCAGCTTCCAGCTCCTCTTAAATGAGCTATTCTGATCCTCTAGTTTGTGTTCCATTCCCAACCGGGCTTATCTGAGGTACGCCCAACCACGCACACACAAACACACTCAAACGACAGGTCACACAAATGACAGGTCTCACACACACACACACACACACACACACACACACACACACACACACACAAGAGGAAGCACACACTGATCAAACTCTCATCAAAGGTGACCTTATCTGTTTGAAATTCCTGGATAAAAAAGAGGCCTTTGGTTCCAGAGCCACTCCACCTCCATTTTGTGTCAGAAGTTATGACGGCTTATGAGCGACCGGCCAACTTTTAACATCAGGGTGAGCGAGGTCGCATTCCTCCTCTCCAGAATAGATTTTCTTATTAGAGACAACATTCTGTACTGTCAACAAATATAAACACAGACACAAAAAGCTTACCAAACCAAACTAGAAAAAAGAATACTTCCTCCCGGGCTTAAAGTTAGATTATTATGTATAAGTGACAATGAAAAATCTGAAACAAGTTCATTGTCGACTGTGTGTGTTCACAGTAGACACATTCATATGCACAACTACACAGACATGCAATAAGTGTGTGTAGTTGTGCACATACAGAAAAGTAACATAGAATGTATGCACATGTATGCACTGTACACTACCCTATTCAAAAGAAACCCCTACAAGTCTCTGATACTGTACGAATGCCATCAGGATGCAGTGATGAAACCCGAGTTAAGATCAATCCCTTAACATGTGTTCACGCTGTTCTTTGACCCACAAACCCAACTGAATCACATCAGAGCAAATTTAAATTGGCTGCAGCCAAATGAGAGAATTGTAGTATATCCTTAAGGTACTGTTGTAGAGGGAAGATTACTTCTGGTCATAACTACTCAAGTAACTGTAGAAAACTGGCATTTTTCTGAATAACTATTACTTAGATACAGACGTGAAACAACATCCTGCTCGATATCCTGATTATAAGCCTTTCAATACAAATATTCCCTTGCCAATTCAATGATGCTCTCTTAACTAAGGAAATGATTGCCCTTCAAAAACTAGTTGTGAACAAACTACAAGTGAAAGTACATGTAGTGACTAGCTTGTGTGTGAAAAAGCTAGACGATTACACTCACATGAGCACTTGTATTTATCTTTTTCACACCCCTAGAAATACCCAGAAGCTACGGAGATTTAAACTCATAGTGACACCAATGCAATGAGCTACTGATTAATTTATTCCGATTTTATGTTGACTATAAAGTTCACGACCAAAGCTTGAATTACAAACACAACAAACCACAGGACTGACCATCAAAACCTCCAGCCGCAAGTAACAGCTGAAGCCTCTATTAAATCCATCTACTCATGTTACCACCTTGGCAGTAAGTCTTTTCTTCAACATACTGTATGCACACATGCTTATGAGCTTCACTGTACCTTGGCCACCTGTAGAGGTTTTTGCTGCTCTGCTCCTCCCTGCAGTCTGAAGCCCCACGGGGAACCCCCTGAGAGGGAGACAACAATCTCCTCAGCTACCATCCCTGCTCCCTGCTCACAGCCTGCCGTGTGTGTGTGACTGTGTCTCAGTTGCTCACCCCTTCTTCCTTTCCTCACACTCTGCGAGTATCAATGATTGAGTGTAAGGCTTCTGCCTCCCACTCCTGTCGGTGACCACGGCAAATCACTCCAACCATGAGGAGACAGGGGGTGGCTGGCTTTCATCTGCTTACACTGGAATGCTGTGTCGGAGGGTGGGCAGAGTGAGAAGGGGTACAAGCTTTTTACTGTGTGTGTGTGTGTGTGTGTGTGTGTGTGTGTGTGTGTGTGTGTGTGTGTTCATCCTCTCTCGTATTCAACACTTGCCATGTCACTCTCAAACACTCTGTACAGGATGGGATGTTTGCTGATAAACCCTCCCGAAATAACCACTGCCACCACTCCCTCTTTGACCCCCAGCTCAACCAGTCTGGCCAGCAGCCGCGGCTCACAGATTTGTCCTCTACTACCCACAGCACCCCAACCTTAAAGCACAGGGGGAGGAATATTTTAGGAATTTCAGTTTTCAGTTTACCGTCTATAGAATATATCGGCGGCATCAGAGTGGGTACTAGATGGAGTTGACCTCCTATGACATATCTTTTTTTTCTCCTTTTTTTCGTACAGACGTCAAGAAACAATTTAACAGAGGGCCCTGCCCTTCTGCAGTGTTGGGAAATATGATCAATACTGTCTCAATACTTGGGCTGCTGTTCATCAGATTCAACGCCTCTGATCTTGCAGAGGAAAGGCAGATAATTACAGAATTTAGTTAGCCAAAATGACTTGGCCCAACAACAGCTTAAATCTGATCATCTAATAATACTCATGCCAGGTTTGTGATCAATAGTCACATGTAAAATAATTCCAAATTGGACCTGATGCAAGGTGAGCTGGGCCCAAATTTGGCACAAGTCTCATTAAGGGGAGCAGTTTGTACCCCCAAAATGTAGCCAAATCTGGCTCACATTTGGTCCTGACACTTTGGCCCAATTCAGATGGCCACCTCTTGTCACGTTGTAATTATCTGATTGATGACTGGAAGGATCATCATAGAAATACTTGCTATGCGTCTGTGGCAAACCTAGTGTGAAAACAAACATTTTTAGGTGTGTGCATAAAATATTCAATAATGTTTCATGCCTACCTTCCATTGATCTGCTAAAGCTCGAGAACAAAGTGTCAATTGTTATTAATATTATTTTACACGTCAATAACTGAGTTTATAGTAAACTTCACGTTGCATTGGACTGCTCTCAGTAACCAAAGCCTTCCTTGGCACATAGGCCTACTACTGGATATTTGAACTCTATATACTTTCATCACACAGCACTATAGTTTATTAGATTTATATACTTTCAAGGCCTAGGGCTATATGTGTTATTATTTTTCGCTGTTGTATGTATATATTTTAATATTGTAGAGTGTTGTCCGTCGGTGAATGTGTGTGAATGTGGAGGAAGTCGCTCTGCGGTGCCCGGATGTGGACGTGGCACAGCGCTGCAGCAGTTCCGCCGAATGTCCGCTTCTGCTCACCAAGAAGGGATTAGTGAGAAACACCCCGGGACGACATCGGCTTCACAGTTTGTCGGACACCGGGTTTCACAGATTCCCCCGAGCAGAGGGTAGCCTTACTATTTACAACACTTTGGAGGTAGGTTTCGATTCGACACCAGTTAATGTATGACATGTCTGCCCGGCTTGACAGTAGAGCTTGGATTTTGCTACGTTTGCTAATGCTAGCTAATGCTATGGCACGGCTAGCATCGCACTGTGAAATAGCTGGTGGTTACTAGCTTAGCTGAGCTAGTAGGCTATTAGCTATCTCCGGTTGTGGCGTTTTGGTCACAGCTGATTCAACCACTGCTGCTGTCATTATGATGGTTGTCTGGTTGCTAACTTTAGCAAGCTAAGTTAACCCTTGTGATTTGGAAGTTTGTTGAATCAAATTTGGTTAGACTCGTAACAGCCATATCATGTTAACCAGGCTCTGTGTTTTGAGCGTTTTGGTTGACATGTTAACGTAAGTTAGCTCGCGAGCTAATTGTAATGCGGCACTGAGGTTGTTTCCCGTTAGCACACTGCTACGCTGGCTAGCTTTCCTCGGCTTTGCTGCTATCACACTTCACCCATAACTTACGAAGCTGGCATTTATTATTCTCAAAGAATACGTTGTTCTACTTGTTTTGAATAGTGCACTGTTTCTACTGAAATTGCTTACGATCTAGTTTCTTAAATATGCAACCCAGACAGGAGAGCAGATGTGGGTCACTTGGTAGGCCTGACATAATAAATAGCTGTATGGCTCCAGCGATTGTATTTCTCGTTGTGGCACCTGCACTGCTGAATTATTCAAAGACCCCGCTCGTTCAGCCCATGTTTGTCTGTTAGATGATACTCATCACTCATGTCATATAGGTTCTCCAGAAGCCAATTGAATAAACAACGCCACTCGTGAAGCTCTGTTAGCAAGGTTAAAGTTGACATGTGATATGCAGGAATTATCATGCTCATAAAGTTGACTCACTGCCCCACTAAGTTACCTTCTGGGGTCTTCTCATGAACTGTAAACACTTAGTCTCAGGTAAACACTCGGTCTCAGGCACATGCATGCGTCCAGTAGACATTACACATCTTCACAGTATCAGGCTTTTTATCTCACCCTCATAGTTGAGAGAGCAGTAGTTACTAGTCTTGTGGATTGTGTCTGTTTCGCTTTAAATTATTGAAATTGTTTGGTTTAAGTTTTGGTCTACTGTGTGTGTGTGTGTGTGAACTCAGTGATTGAGATGCAAACTGTAGGTGTGGTCAGTTTAAACATAAAAAGCCAATAAAGGTGTTGTCACTGAACCAGGACATTTAACTGTCACAGAAAAAGTTTGATTTGTGTGTTAAACTTCTAGAGCCAAGCTGTGCAAGCTTGAAGTGTTTTACATTACTCTTCCTGTTTGTTAGTTCAGGTGCATTGTGACTGCACACTCAGTTGGGGTTATGTATATCTTAGGACTGCTTTAAACTCTTTGTTTTTAGTTGAATATGGAAAAGTTTCCCCTATATGTTGAAGAACATTAAACTGAATTGCTGAATATTTGTTCGTAAGAGAGAGAGAGAGTTGGCAGGATACATTCTTACTAAGATCAATTGTTTGTGTTTGTTCAGCTTCTGTCTATAGTCCACATTTTCCTGATGGAGTGAGCTGTGTGGGCAGATTGGATCAGGGGAACCCAAGACTGTCATAACATTCTTTGTCATTAATAACCTCCCTGTCTTACAGGATTTTACACTCCAGGTGTCCTGTTGGTGAAATCTCTGTTTACAGCCTGCAAACAGGCTAAACAAGTTTAGTCTTGAATTATGAGAGTAAGACTTTTTTTCTCTCCAGATTTAGGGATGAACTGAGGATGAATGTAAACCAGCACACTCCAATGGCCTCTCCATATGGCCAGCCCCAGCCTGGCTATGGCCAACCCGGCTACGCACCCCTGGATGGGGGATACCCCGCACCTTACGCACCCTACAACGGCCCTTCTTCAGCCTATCAGCCTGGGGCTCCACCACAAGGTAAAGTGCTGCTTCTGAACAAGTTTGTGTACAAGTGAGTTGAGAGGGAGAGACACCAGCGTTGCATCTCATAACCCTTAAATTGAAACCATGACTCCTCCACTTGCCTCCCTTCCTCGCGACGTGCACCTCTCGAAAAGTGAAAGTACACGTCGGCGTGATTCACGTCGCTTGGCTGTGGCTTGGTAGCGTTGCATTTCCCCCTACTCATTTCTAGGTTCTCCTTCTCCATAAACAACATGAAATCAAGGAGAGGGTGAACTTTTCCTTGCACAGATTTCCCACCGTGGTCAGAAAGCACAGGGGAGACACTTTGTTTCTCTCACTATGACTCTAGAACCGGTACTCGATCCGAAGCTAATCGCCGTTGCTCTCTCACTCGTTTTACCACGCACTCCCACCACACACACACACATATGCTGGCCCTGCACGCGCACACAAACGCACCAAATATAAACTTCAGGCCACTTACTTAGGCTACGGTGAAAGCTCTGCGTTAAGCCTACGCAGGACCATAAATCACGCTTTAGTCCCTCCAACCGAGGAGGCACCGGAGAGACGCGAGGAAATCGAGGGAGGAGAGAGGCAACGAGCAAATGTGTTTGAGGGATGAGATGTCCTTTTCTCTGAAGCGTCACATGAATTCGTCAGCTGTTTGGGCCGGGTTAACAACTCCTTCAGCTGCACGGCTTCCGGGAAGGCCGCTCTCGTGTATCCTCGCTCATGGCTCCTCGGTGATCCCTCCTCGATGCTCGCTCCTCGGTTCTCGGATCAGAAATAAGAGCTTTGAGACGGCCTTCGCCAAGGAATGACAGAACAGCTTCTGGTTCAGCAGAGGACCGAGGAGTTGAGTAGGGCTGCAGCTATCGATTATTTTTGTTATTGCGTATTCTACCGATTATTCCATGATCGAGTAATCGGATAAGAAATACTTTTGTTTTATTGAAGAGCAATTATATACAATAGTTTGGTTTAATTTTCAGAAAAAGCAACATTTGAATTGCCTACATTGCTTACAATATCATCTCTCAAAAAAACTAAACATATTAAGTGCATTTAAGTGTCATATTACATTGTTTTTAAAGAAAACAATGTAATAATAACCAATAACAACCTCAAACTATGGCATACATTAAACATACATAAACATTACCATAAGTTGTGCAACTTAACTTTCAGAACTACAAGTTTCAACCTGAGACTGATCTGTATATAGGCCTATATGTAAATATTAGTTATACTCAACCTATTTTAATTTATATATTTGATTACAATGTCACACAGCTCTGTTGCACTTATGCTAGTAGATCGTTGATCAGCTGTTTCTCCGTGAAGAGAGAGAGTGAGAGAAAATGGGGCGCAACAATCAGCTGTTTTTCCGAAGGGATAGTCAACAAGTCGGCTCTTTAGATCAAATCGTGGTCACCACCACGTATTTTCTTGTCTTTGATTTTGGTAGTTGTTGTGTTTGATGTAGTTTCATCGTCCACACGACTCTGTGATTTACTTTTGTCGGTCCTCTTCGTGGAATGGATGATTAAGTTAGACTCAATGTTTTCTGTTGAGATGCTGAAGCACTGACGTCGTGCTATTATTGTGCTAAGCTAGTTTGATTTTGCAGTAGACACACTGTACAGAGTTCTCGTTTTAATTACGTTTGAACTGATTCCAAACTTGGGACACTTTCTGTCGTTTTCTCCAGCCTGTCTCTTCTCTTAGCCCCTCACTATTTACGCTCTCTTTCTTCATTTTGTAAACTGCGCCGTCAGTTTCATGGCAGGTATGACTGGTATGCGACAGTAATAATCATCCGTGCGGAAACACCGTGAGCGATACGTTTGTAACATTGTTTAAACGAAGCTTCGAGGCAAATCATTTTGCATCGTGGCTTTTTAGTAATCTAATTATTCGAGTTACTCGAGGAATCGTTTCAGCCCTAGAGTCGAGGCGCTATCAAATAAGGGTTACGAGATGCAACCCTGGTCAGCTGTAATGCTCTTTATGCACTCATAGTCATAACCTTGGAGTCCCCTACCTACCTTGTTCTCACCATGTGATTGTCCATGTATGTGTGAGAACAACACTGTGCCTTTACACACTAATCTGAATCTTGACTGCCCCTCTTATGTCTTCACATTGCTTTTCAGCAATAACCTACATCATTCTGTATTTTCCTTCCTCTTTTCTTGTATTTCAGGTTATTCTCCTTTCACAAACTTTCCCTCTAAGGCTGTGGTTGCAAACCCAGTCTCTGACCTCTCCTCTCCTCTTGACTTAGGTAACTGCCTCCTCTCTTTTTCTTACTCATTTCACACTCCACCTGCTCTGCAATCATTGAATCCCTTTTGTACATACAGACATTATTATTTCTGTCATGCTCTTTTGTCAATGTACAATAGAAGCTCTTTTGAGTCAAACTAACGCCAGTGATTCTTAAGCATAACAGCCAGCCAGTTACTAACCTTTTTTTATTACCAAATGTTTTGTATTGCTTAGAAATGTGCGCTAGTATGCTTTTATTATGTGTCATAGATTTTCCAAAAACAATCTCTGCATCCCCTGGTCATATTTATTTTCTATTTGTTCACATTGTATTTTTACATATTGTTGTTTTTGAGTGACCAGTAGGGAAGGTAGAGGGTTTTTTGTGCTTTTTCTCTCTCTCTTTCTCCTTTTTTCTAGGCTAACGTTGTCAAGATGCTTAGCTAGACTTTATATCCTAAAATTGTCAGATGTTTTGGTGTCTATTTCCAGTATGTAGTATGTGCTCCTAACCCCAGAGGCAAAATCTGGGAATGTAATCAGTTAGTTCTAAAAATGTATTTAGACAACACAGTGGCCTATAGCCATGTTTATCTCGCTGCGCTAATCTCGTCACATTGAGAAAATTGGGATCAGAATGAATTCGGGATTATTTGTTGCAGGGAGAGGTTATGCTTTTTGCAGGTGTGTTAGTAATCTTTTGTCCCTGCATTTCAGGTCCTGCCCGGGGTCCTCCCACCTCTGGCGCCCTTCCAGTCTCTGCGCCTCAACCATATAATCAGTACAGTCAAGGGGACATGCAGAATGGACCCCCACCTATGACACAGGCCCCACCTAGGTAATTACATGTTGATTGGTTGTTATTTCCTTAAGTGTATTCAAACAACCTGTGTTTTTAATGCCAACTATGATGACATTTTTTTTTTTATTTCCTACTTGAGGTTAACTTGTAGCAGGTCATTCAAATTCTACGTGTTTCACTTCATAAATTCAGCTCATTCAAGCAGGTGACAGAATCCATTTAGACACCAAAAAACTGCACTGAGACTGTCTAAAACTTTAGGACCTGGTGCTCCTCCAAGAAGAAGGTAGTTGGGATTGAAAGTGGACTCCAAGCCAACCAAAGCATTATTATTTATAATTATTTAAAAACACACTAAATGTAATTGTAATAAACAGCACTTGCTCGTTTGTCAAACGCCTAGCATAGAAAATTATCTTTCTCTTTCTTTTTTCTAAATATGCTGGTATTGAACACAATATAAGGCCAGGTACTGCAAAGGTAGTATTTCATGTTAACCAGTGCGTTTACATGCACTGTAGTAACCAGGTTACTGCATTCGGGTGCATGTGGCAGGTCAATGAGATTTTTCCTCTACCCCCAAAAGTAATTTTGGAAACATGGCTTTCTCTTTTTAACTGTGTTAGGGATTGAAGATGCTGCATCATTCGAGCCTGACTATTTTTGAGTGTATGTGTGTTGAAGCAGACTGACGGTGCAGTGAGAGGACAGAGCGGGGCCTTCCCTCCCGTTGCGTCTGAATTTAACAAATGGACTTTTTTTAATTTCTAGAAGCTATGTTGTGTAGAACCCTTGAATATGCTATGATCTCTCCTTTCATTCAGCCGTTCTGTTGCTACTTTCCCTGTGTGAAGTCCTGGTCCTGCACATGCGTACATGTTAAAAACAGGGTACTCATTAACATGGCCAAGAAATCAGGATTCCCCTGGAGAAATCTAGCTGGGGGAATCCAGTTTTCTCTAATCCCCAACCCCGATTACAGAAATCCACATTTTCTGATCTACATGATGTTTAATCAGCTTACTCTAGATAACTGACTAACCCGGTTACTTAAGTGCATGTACACACTCACTGAAAGATTTATGTGTTTCCAGGCCTGCTGCGTCTCAGCTGTACAACCAGGGACCTGTGAACCTGTCAGGGCCACAACCCTCCTATCCCCAAAACTACGGGCCCCAACCCTCAATGCAGCAGGTCACTAGCCAGATGACTGGGATGCAGATCACCTCTGGAGCGCCAACCCCTACAGGGCCAGGATATGGTAAATTTTGATCGATTTATACTTGAGTGTAGTGTAATTAACTGGAATATTTATGTAAATAGAGAATGACATGGGGTGTGTGGGCATAACAAAGATTTAAATGTGAGTGCTGTAGCTGCATGTATCATAGACTGGAGATGATCACACTGTCTGTTGCTCTCTCCTTAGCTCCACCTCGCAGCTCACAGCATCCTGCCAGTACCGCCTACTCAGCCGCACCGCCACCATCTTACACCCAAGCCCCTCCCCCTGCGTCCTGTGCTCCGACCCAACCACCCCCTCCCATTGGCCCTGCAGCGTCTCAACAATACTATGGAGGCCCACCACCTCCTTCTCAACAGCCATTTAACTCTTCTCTTCCCCCTACCTCTCAACGGCAGTTCCCCTCTCCTGGGCTGCCACCTTCTTCCTCTCAGCAAACCTTTCCTCCCTCCTCCTACTCGGGTCCTGTGTCTCCACCCAGCCAGGCACCTGCTCCCCCAGTGTCCCAGCCACAGCAGTCATTCCCTCCCAGCCAGCCACCCTTCTCCTCAGCACCTCCACCTGTCAGCCACCCTGCCTTCGTCTCCGGCCCGCCTCCCCCCACCCAGGGCTCCTTCCCACCTAGAGCACCCCCTCCTTCCTCTCAGCCTAGGTCTTTTCCTCCTCCTGGTCCTCCTCCAACCTCAATGCCCTCTGGCCAGTACCCAGGCCCCATGCCACCCCAACAGCAGCCCCCTCCATCACAGCCACACCCTTACCAATCAGGTCCTCCTCCTACCAGAACTCAGATGCCTCCCACTTCCATGGCCCAGAGCAACCACCTACCTCCAGGACCACAGGGCCCACCAGGCCCTCCTGGGCCCATGCAGCAGCCTCCATCTCAGCCTGGCATGCAGGGAGGATACCCTACTCAGCAGAATGGTGAGGAGACGGCCACTCAGACCAAAATAAGCAATCCGGCAAGTTGTCACAGGGTGGTGCGGCAGTGTCACTGAAATGGCCTATCTGTGTTACGTCATGTTGTGTTCTTTAGCACAAGTAGAATTTATATTTCACAGTTACTGTTTTTCGTCAGATCGTATATAGATCTCAACGTTTCCGACCACACTTTCAAGGCAACTTAATTTCGCGGAGAAAGAAAAGAGACGAGCGAGACAGATCGACTGTGCTTTGTTGTTTGGCAAACATTCAGCCATTACACAAACTCCTGGGCAGTTCAGTGCTTGTGTCTCGTGTTTTAAAACTTTTAAACCTGCCTAAACGCACTACCCCCATTCAAAATTAACGGAAAGGCTTGCGTTTTTGCCGCACTGTCTGATGGCCGACGCAGGCCGTGTGAATGCCCGTTAAGTAGAAGCTAAATAGATTTGTGTTGTTTCTCCATCACTAATTTATTTTCTTGTTCTCTTTAGGTGCGTTTGGACAGGGAAGAGGTCCTCAGCCTGGCTATGCAGATCCTTATCCCGGACAACCAAACTACGGAGCCCCTGCACCAGCCCCTGCTCCTGGCCCCCCTGCACAGAAAAGACTTGACCCAGATGCCATTCCTAGCCCAGTGAGCAGACGCAAAAACACACGCACACACACTTTTTAAAACCAAATGTCTTAGTTTACGACCCAGCACCCATGCTGATTGTTTATCTCTGTCCATTTCTGTTCTTTACACCATGTTTTGAGATAAGTAGTAGTGATGAAAGATGACTTTTCCAGAGGCATTTTCCAGAGTGAGTTTGCAAGTGACATGTATACTCAGTGTCCACTATATTAGGTACACCTGCATAATCTAAAACAATTTGATACTGTTAATGCTACATCTGTTGTAGCATAAAGTCCAATTTTACGATGCGTATAATTGTTCTTTTTGACAGTCATAGAGGTTTTAGTTCAATTTAATATTGAGGACATAGTAGTGTTGTACTGAAATGCATTACATTCAGGGGTGTTTTTTTTAATATTCTGCCCCTATGTATGTAAACATGAGCTGTCCAGTGGGGACAGAAAAATAGGAACACCTCAATATAATGTAGTTCAGTTCACTACACTACCACCTTAAACCATCAATAATAAACATAATTGAATTTAAAACGTTTCTGACAATGTCAACAAAAACAAACATTATAAACTTCATGAAGGTTATATAGCTGAGCTGTTGTATTGAATTGCATAAATGTGTTAACCTAATAAAATGGACACTTGAGTGCATATGATTATGCATGGACCACTTAGAGCTGGGCAGTTAATCATCCTTATATTGATCTGGATTTCTTATGATATTACATTGTGGTATGATAACCAGAGCTGTCATCTTAATTTATGATACCAAGTACTTAGCATAGAGTATTTTTGACAAAATGAATGAAACGACCATAGTTTTTAGTTCAATATTACAATTGACTTTACTATGCAGTCCAAAGAATCCAAATATCTGTAACTGGGTAATCTCAGTTTTTCATGGCCTGTTAATGTATTTATTGTCATGCTATTTTTAATTTCTGCCTTCTAGGCCAGATCTCCTTTTAAAAAAAGAGGTTTTTGGGGGGCTTTTACTTGTTAAAATTGAGAAAAGTTAAGAATGGAAATGAGCATAAATGTGTTAACTTAACCTGGGACATCACATTCACTACTGGATATCACAGTATAGTGATAGTATATATTGATTTTTATTGCCCAGTTCTAGCACCACAGAAGTCTTAACAGTAATGTTTTAACTTTGTAAGCTTTTGTAGACGTCTTTACATTTAGAGCTGCTTAGCATGTGTGTCAAACAGGCTTATATTAGTTTATATCTACTCGCGCTTGACTGTCATGTCTAGTACCACTAATCTATAATCAATACTACTGATCTAATACTAGTTTCTCTCTGAATAACAGTGCTGCCTGCTACTCGGCATAGTCATGCTGAGTTTTCTCTTCTCACACTCCTTTTTTATATTTTCACTCTTTTTTTATATTTTTTATTTTATCCTGTTTTGCACAATTTGCTGGACAAACTTTTGAATGTAAAGCAAGCGTCTGACATGCCGGCTGTGCAGAAATCAAGACATAGAATAGATCCAGACGCTATACCCAGCCCAGTAAGTTTCCTGTGTGCCTGCCTTTTCCTCTGCTTCATCCGGTCCTCTCTGCCCGCTTGCACTAACCCACAGCTTTCACCTCCTGCTCTGTCCTTCTGACCACTCAAAGTCAGTGATAGTCACAATGTGAAAGATGGGCTCCTGTTGGAAATAAGAATAACTTACACTACTTATGTTAAAGACATATGTTGTGTATTATGTTAACGGTTCAGCCATCCCTGCTATTTAATGTTTCACCAGAATTGTTCCTACCCAGTTGGACTGGAAACATACGCTAGGGCTGCACATGTATCACAGCTACATTTTGGTATCTGATATATTCCAGCACTAATGCCCAAATAAAGTTGTCGCGGTTCAAACTAAACACTAGTGAAAATTACATTGTTTAAAGGAATAGTAGTAGTTTGACATTTTGGGGGAAATGTTTATTTGCTTCTTGACAAGAGTAAGATGAGAAGATTGATACATCCCACATGTCTGTACGCTAAATATAAAACAGCACCCAGCTAAATTAGCTTAGCAATAGGACTGGAAACAGGGGAGATAGCTAGCCTGGCTCTGTCCAAAGGAAACAAAGTCTGCCAACCAGCACCACTAATTAACCCGTATCTCATTTGTTTAATTAATACACCAACATAAATGTAAAAACGGCAAATCCACATTTTACAGGTGGTTCGATTCTAACTCTCTGCAAGAAATCACATTTCCCAAAATGCTGAACTATTCCGTTAAGACTCATTTCTGTTTTAGAGACCGTGATAAGGATTATTTTATATAGTCATATAATTGTGGCTTTCCTCAGAATACTAATAATCTTAAGGACATTGTCCAAAGATGTGTCTCCATTTAAAGCAGTCACTGTCAGTTTTCCCCTCCACTTCTCATCCTATGCACTTCATCTTAACCCTGTGTTGGTCATTCCTACTACATCACTCCCATCTCACTGTTTATGTGTGTTTGATCATTGCTTTGAGGCAGCCTATCTTAGTTTGAGAACTTGAGAGTAGTGGTTATGGTTTGTCAGTCATTCTGCTCAGACAGCCACCGCCTCAAAACCTCCTCTCTGTGCCCTGCATGCTAGCCTGCGATGTTTTGACTTGCCCACAATTCCATGCATTAATGGCATGCCTTGATAAATCCTGTGCTTTTTCCAGGAGATGTCATTTAGTTTTGATTTTAAGTCAGTTTGACATATTTGTGAATCTACACAATGTACTGTACTTTACTTTTTTTAATCCCTTTATTCAGTGTGTGTTTTGTAGCTGCCTATGTGTGCGTGGAGGGGTTGTGTAAAAGTCGTCTCCTGCATGTGTGTTAAATGTTCTTCTTTTAGAATTTTTGAGACCCATGGACAATATATCGTGAACTAATGTGTAGAGGTGTGACGAGATCTCGTCCCACGAGAGATTGCGAGATTCAAACGTGACGAGATTTCTCGTTGAGGTAAAAAGTAGGGCTGGGCAATATGGAGAAAATCAAATATCACATATTTGATTATGCATATTTTTGACCAAATACCTCTATCGATACCACAACGATATTGTAGTGTTGACTATTGGTGCTTTCACAAAATATTTACACAATGAGATGTTTGAAAAATAATCACCAATATGTGGATACAATGACTAAGTGGGTAAAGGCAAATAATAGCTAAAACAGTCTATTAAGTTCAGAAAATGACATCACTTTACTGTAATACAGCCTTTAAAACCAGGAAAAGACAACACTTATGCCATATTACAATTTTTACGATATCCAAAATCTAAGACGATACCTAGTCTCATATCAGGATATCGATATAATATCGATATATTGCCCAGCTCTAGTAAAAAGTGTCTCGCGATATCGGTACTCAAGTGCAGAGCAGCAGTCAGCATGACGGATGAGTCTGACTTTGACCTCGAAATTAGCATAGAAGATCCCCCTGCCCGTTCTCCAAAGTTGACTCAGAGTTAACTTTTGCAGAGCAGTAGCGGAAGAAAAAAAGCTGCCTGTAAAACCCAGCGTTAGAACATTAGAGTATTGCCGCTCTCGCTCTCTTTCTCTCTCCGTCTCCCCGCACCCCCCCCCCATCTCTTGGCCGAGACACACACACATGTCTGCAGCGTAGAGTTCACTGTGGCGCTGTCTCGCGCAGACCACTCTCTTTCTCTGCGGACAACAAAACCTAACTTTACTTTTAATGATATTAAACAAAGATAAAAGTTCTCCGTTCGTCCTATAATGGCCCTAAATCGATACTGGAGTAGCCTTTTTGTTTACTGCTGCAATGAATAAAATGCAGAGGAGGAGAAAAGAGCATCTGTCTTCACAAAAATCGTCAGTTGAGTGTTTGATGGTAGTTTATTTGTGCTTTAGAATGTAATCAATGTGAAACAATAGTAAAATAAGCTTTATTTCTCTGTCTACTGTACAATGACAAATCCAAGTCCAGAACAACTAGTCTCAACTACTGCCAGAAAACGCTTGGTTATGTTGTAACCTTGGTTCTCTGAGGGAAGAGACTCTCATATGGAATAAGTAACAGTCTAACTGTTAGTTATACAGGAGAGAAGCCAGTCATTTGAGTTTGTGGCAAAACCTTTCATTGCTCATTTTTCATTTTGAGACTTTCAATTAAATAAAGGAATATTTTTCCAGTCGTATTTTTTCATTGAAGTTTTCTCTAAAGTAGTGTTAAAATCTCGGCTCGATCTCGTGAACCCAATCTCATTTCTCGTCCATCTCGTGAGCTGGGTGTCTCGTCACACCCCTACTAACGTGTGTATTTATGCTGTAAACATGTATAAATTATGGATATTGTTGTCCTCCCTAATTTTAAGATCCAGGTAATAGAGGATGACAGAGCTAAGTGCACGGAGCCATTTACCACAGGGGTCAGAGGTCAGGTCCCACCGCTGGTCACCACCAACTTCCAGGCCAAAGACCAAGGTAGGTTCTACTTCCTGTAAGCACATTCGCATCTGGCAGCTTCTCACCCACATCTTCCAAAAGGGTTCAGGAAATTAAACTTGTGACCTTTTGATCACAATCTCACAGAATTATCCTTAAGGTCACTTTCTTCACACACTAGCAAAACAAAAATCAGAAACATTAAACAAACTTTGCATCTCGGAAAGGTACATGGATTGTGTAAAGATTTTGATATTAATGGAGAATCTGTGTCCGTGTTTAGGGAATGCCAGTCCTAGGTTTGTTCGCTGTACGGCCTACAATGTGCCTTGCACAGCCGATATGGCCAAGCAGTCTCAGGTGCCTCTGGCCGCTGTCATCAAGCCCCTCGCCACGCTGCCGCCAGATGAGGTGAGCAATGCCCCCCCCCCCCCTCCCCATCTCTCCATTCTCTCCTGTATTGTAAATGCTGTAAGCCATATATAGACAGGGCTCTTTTTCTGGACTTTGTCAGAAATTATGGCAGTTATTGCATGACACAATATAATCTAAGAGATAAACTGTGTAACTCTTAAAACCATCAGAAAGCAAAAGAAGACACATTTATAGACGTCATGCAAGATGGAAGATTTTACTGAATATTTTTGTGCTTTGGACTGTTGGTCAAATAACACAAGACATTTGAATACATGCCTTATGGCTATGGTAAATTATAACAGGCACTTTAAAAAAAATAAAAAAAAATAATAATAATAAAAAAAAAATGTGTGTGTGTATATATATATATATATATATATATATATATATATATATATATATATATATATATATATATATATATAATACCAAATGATTAAATAAACATAATTGATAGAATCATCCATAATAAAATAAGCTTAAGTGTTTAGATAATAGTGTTAATCTGACCCAACAACAAGCTTCCTTTGCTCTCCACTCCTCATCTGTCGGTTCAACAATGCAGCTCTATCTTCCACTGAGAATTGCATAACAGTTGGACTGTTTTAACCCTTAACCTGATTTGAAAAGAGATTAATTTTCAGGGCAATGCCTGGTACGTCGTTTGTAATGACAGGATGCCTGTGATGTCAGTGGGATAATCTGTTTCAAAATCACATAGGTGGGAGTGGCTGCATGACCTTGTTTCATGCACTCATCATCACAAAGTAAATGCGTAGACTAGTTTTATGTTACATCATTTGGGCAAGAAAACCCACTTCATATGAAACCGGGTGCAAATATTATATTACATCACATTAACACCTGTTTCAGTCATTCTACCCACATTAGGGTTTTAGAGGAAGTCACCCTCATAGCTAAATTGTATGAATCAAGTCTGTCAGCCTCAGATATCCAGATTATTGGATACGACTTCTCTTACTCCTTTCATCGCATCTCTTGTCAGACCCCTCCATACTTGGTGGACCACGGCGAGGCTGGTCCAGTCCGCTGCAACCGTTGCAAGGCCTACATGTGTCCATACATGCAGTTCATAGAGGGAGGTCGTCGCTTCCAATGTGGCTTTTGCAGCTGCGTCACAGAGGGTGAGTTTGTGTCTGTTTTTAAAGTATTAAAACTTTAACAACTTTTTATATTAAACTCATTGTCATTGTCGTTATCTGTTTGCCCTTCATGCTCTTTTCCCATAGTGCCTCCACATTACTTCCAGCATCTGGACCACACTGGTAAGAGGGTGGACTGCTATGATAGGCCGGAGCTGTCGCTGGGCAGCTACGAGTTTGTGGCCACTGTCGACTACTGTAAGGTATGTCCTTAATGCAGGAAACATACCTTTTGTTCATTGGACGCTGGAGATTAATCAACCATGATCATTGTTCTAAGAGCTTTGTTTTGGTATTTTGAATGCACTTCCAAATTATAGATTTTGCAGCAGATCGTTTACCCATGATTCCCCTCAGGGATCTGCAAAAGCAATTCTCTATAATAGAAGCTCATTTCATTTTATCACAGGTCAGAATGCCACAATAATTAACAAATATGTCAACAACTATCTACAAAAACAAGCCAGTCTTACTCAGTTATTTTCCAATGAACTAATAAAAGCACAGCCTGTAGGTAACTGTCTCAGTTGAGTTTGGCTGAAATTGGCTTGTTCTACATTTTATTTCATTGGTATCCGCTTGGAAGGGATTCTGTGCAGGTCAGCTAACAATACATTCTGTTACCCTGACGAGTGCTGGATCGATATTGGTATTTATGGGATATGGAGCTTACAAAACCAAAATAAGGACCTGTACTGTCCGGTTTCTGTCAAATTAGTTATTAGAGTAAATAAATGTACCCACATACATTTTTACATTAATATACCACCCTGATGACTTTGACAAATATAAAAGATGCCATTTTGGATACAGTGTATTCAATTGCTTATACAATGCTGCAGGTGTGACACCAACCCTATGATCAGTTGTATGCTAAGATTGAATCGGTGATTACAATGTATTATTGTGAAGGAAATGTCAATTTTCTTTGGATACTTTCAGAAAGAAAGATTAAAAAAAGGCCTTTGTGATTTGTATTGATACACCAAGCTGATGCTATTCAGCTGATGAGCAAATTATTAATATGTTACTATTATTTACACATGACTTCATACATAGTATTTACTTGTCTCCAACAGAACAACAAGATTCCACAGCCTCCAGCCTTTATCTTCCTTATCGATGTGTCCTACAACGCTGTGAAGAGCGGGATGGTCAACATTGTCTGCCAGGAACTCAAGACCCTCCTAGACTACCTGCCCAGGTACTCAAACACAGAAACACACAAGGGATGAGCAGGAGGAAAAGAAAGGAACAGAGAGAGACAGGAGGAAGAAGAGAGGAGAAAAGGGGAGACATATTGAACCAGTGAGGAAAATACTGATAAAAGGAAAGATGGAATAGACAAGGGAAATGCTATGAAGGATAGGATGGGAAGAAACTAAGCATGCAGCAAGGAAGAGAAGTGGGAGTGATGGAAAATAAGGCAAAGAAGAATGAATGAGAATGAAGTGAGGAGATAGAGGAAGGAAGGAAGCAAGCAAAGAGAAGCAGATATGGAAAGTGAGGATTTGCATTGAGCTGAAGTTCCAGCTCATATACGGAAATGTAAACTTGACTATTCTCCCATTTCAACCTCTGTTTCTGCATCCAGGGAGAACCCAGAAATGGACTCCGTAGTGCGGGTGGGTTTTGTCACCTACAATAAGGTTTTGCACTTCTACAACGTCAAGGCGAGCCTGGCCCAGCCCCAGATGTTGGTGGTGTCAGATGTATCAGACATGTTTGTGCCCCTGCTCGATGGCTTCCTTGTCAACGTAAACGAGAGCCGGCTTGTTATCGAGAGGTGGGAGCACACACACACTCACACTCGCACATTAGCAAATACATGAGGTGTGTATGGACAGACTAATGGATCAGGTTTATTGACATGCTGTTTGTGTTTTCCAGTTTGCTGGACCAGATCCCAGAGATGTTTGCAGACACCAGGGAGACAGAGACAGTCTTTGGACCTGTTATCCAGGCAGGACTGGAGGCACTCAAGGTAAGTCTGGAAAGTCTTTCCAGGGGGCTATTCCACAAAACCAGGATAAGGGATAAACCGGGATATTCCAGTTATCCTGGATGAGTTGAGCCTTGACATGGTTGCATGAAAGCAGAAGCACCTAAGTTACCATAGAGATTTATTCAGTGCAGCTAGCCTGCTCCTGACCAGGCTAACAGCCACGATTTCTTAATCCTGGGGCCTTTTCTGTTCACTCAGCAGCAAACTTATTTTTATTAGCCTGCATTAAAATACAAATGGTACATATTGATGTTCAGTAAAGCACCGCTATTATTTAAATTTGTGGTCATTATTTTTATAATTATTCATGTGTCAGTGTTACGGTTATATTGCTGTATGAAAACTGCTTGTTGTTGGTGAATATATTATGACAGTTGTTGAGATAATTAGAAAAGGCTGATACAGTTGCAAATGTGTTTTTAAATGAAGTCTGTGATGAAGGACAATAAATATAGTGCTATCCACGTGTTAGTGGTTCTAACAATGGCAGACTGGTCAGAGACTAAGACACTTTTAATTATTTTAGATGACCTAGTCTAATCTGTGCAGCCTGGCTTGGTGCGTTTCACGAAGGCCAAGCCAGGCCGCTCAGATTAGACTAGGTTCTGAGAAATCCGTTATCCTGGATTTATAAATTCTACTTTTGTGCAATACCCCTCAGGTCTTGATACATTTCTAAGCAGTCGACCTTTCTTTTAAACAAAGTTTCTGTGTGGATCCTTGGGGTCTAGCAAACATGTTGAATGCATTTCCTTCCTCATAAAACACTTGCCAAGCGGATTCCTTTTTATTCTTTTTTGTAAGCCTGCCCCATTGCTGCATTTCTTGGCGCATTACTGCCACCTGCAGATCAGTGGTGTAGTGTGAAACCACTTTGTCCTTAGGCGTACAAGACAAACATAACCAGGCACCCCACAGAGAACCTTCTTAAATAAAACATTTTTGGTTAAGTTCGTACCCATTTTGGGGGGCAAGGAGGCAACAAAGGTCCACAGCCAGACTTTAAATGTGGACACGTGTAATTTAAAGCTTTAACGCAGACCCTTTTCCCGGAACATTTTGGATTGAAAGAACTAATGTAAAATACACCTGAGGTGACAAGCTAACTTTTTCTGAGCTATAATTGGTATACTTCATGAACTGAACCCCCAGAGATTTGCTATTCTGAAACTAAAAATGTATGGGAATGACTCAGCGGGATGACTCCGATGGATCTTGATCCAGTCTAAATACATCCGGATACATGACACCAAGTCTGTACTGCTGACATGCCAGATGATTTATATGTTACTGTGTGTCACTTTCTCAGGCTGCAGACTGCTCAGGAAAGCTGTTTGTGTTTCACACCTCTCTGCCCATCGCAGAGGCTCCTGGAAAACTAAAGAACAGAGAAGACAAGAAGCTGGTTGGGACAGATAAAGAGAAGGTTGTAGCAAGTTTATTGTCCTCTTGTATTGTTACAAAGTGATCTGTTGTATGTGGCATCGTAATATGTATCTCATTTCTGTAGGGCAAAAAAATCTTATATTAGCAAACAGACTCCACACTGACTCCCAGTCCACTTCTGTCACATCCACAGTCTCTGTTTCAGCCCCAGGTGGGTTTCTACAACACCCTGGCTAAGGAGTGTGTAGCCCAGGGCTGTTGTGTGGATCTCTTCCTCTTCCCCAACCAGTATGTGGACGTTGCCACGTTAGGGGTGGTTCCTGTCTCCACTGGAGGTTCCATCTACAAATACACCTACTTCCAGGTGAGAGAAAATGACCCTCTTCCTTCTTCAGTCTCACTGTGTTGCATGTTTTCTCTCACATTGGTTATATTTAGGCAACCTGAGTTGCATTTTCTTAGACTTAGACTTCTCTTTATTGATCCTTTTGGGATGACTCCCGCAAGGAAATTAAATATCCAGCAGCAGATTTTAGCAGCATACAAACAAAACACTCTTTAAATAAAGAGGTATAGAAAAAAATACAGTATAAGAATAACAATATATATAGACTTTTAGCTAAATATTTTTTACAAAAAGTAAACAAACAGTAAAACAACAATAAACTACAGATAAATATATAGATATATAGGACAGTGTATGGTATTGTGTTATTGTACAGTTAATAAATAAATGACATTTAGCATAAATTAGAAGTTAAGAGCAGTTAGTGTTCAGGTATGTATCTTCACTGTGAGCGGACTGTTTAGAGACGATGTGACCGGCAGGTAACGTTAAAGGTTATCTGCTACTGTAGCAGAGCTGCAACTAAACGCTGAAATGTGTTTTCAGTGTTAAACACCGCTGCAGGTATTCATGCACAACTGTTGTTGGTGATTTACAGAGGTGGAAGACTTACTCAGAGCATGTATTGTAGTAAAAGTAGAAAAAAAAGTGTTGTAGAGTTACAGATTACTTGTCAGTTACAAGTCCTGCATTCAACATCTATCCTTAAGTATTATCAAAATATACTTAAAGTACCAAAAGTAAAAGTGCTCATTATGCAGTGTAATATCTTACTTTATTGGATTATATTATAATTCAATACATCCAATACATTGTATTAAATGTAACTGGTAAGTTAAATAAAATGTTTTATTTAATTCAAGTAGCCTACTTGTACATAATTATTTTCTAGGGTTTAAATGTATACAGATAATACTTCTGTTGGAACGGGTACAAAGTTGGTATTGAATTTAATTTGAAATGGTTAATATTAAAAAGGTCTTAAAAAAACCTTTCATTTTAGTTGGAGGATCCTGGGGGTACCCTGATAATGCTGCAATTTCTCAGTGTTTTTTTGCTCTGAAATACCAGCTGTATCATTCAACACTGTAACATGTACCTTTTGTGTGTAACCAATAGTGTGTTATGTCATCCCAGGCTCAGTCGGACACGGAGCGATTCCTGAACGACCTCAGACGAGATGTTCAGAAACTAGTCGGCTTTGATGCCGTCATGAGGGTGCGAACCAGCACAGGTGAGGCTCCCACACCTGAAAACAAAAAAAAAAACAGGCAGACCGAGAGATTTGTAACAACCCGACTTTATGATCCTCCTGCCTCCCTTCCCCTCAGGTATCCGGGCGACGGACTTCTTCGGCTCCTTCTTCATGAGTAACACCACAGATGTGGAGCTGGCAGGCCTGGATTGTGACAAGGCCATCACTGTCGAGTTCAAACATGACGACAAGCTCAGCGAAGAGACTGGGGCACTCATGCAGGTGTGTGCCACAAAATCCTTTTGAGGAGAAGGGAAACACATTTTTATTTAAAGTTTCCAAATCAGACATTTTAAAATAGTCTAAGCTTCGAGGTGCTATAGTTGATTGGAGTCACCTAACCTGGCATCGCTGACGTCAAATCACTCTGTTAATCTGGCATCAAATTCCTCAATGGTGGGAAATTTGAATACCAACCAGTTGGTTTTTTTTGGGCACGGGGGGGGGGGGGGGTTTACATGGTGCTGCCTCAACTGCAATTTTAACCTGCGAAGCTTGATCCACAGCTAGATCTTGTACATAGTACATTTGGTAGAAAGTGAAAAACTAAATGTAAACACTAAACAAGAAATGCACGTCTTGTTTGTTTCCCTGTAGTGCGCCGTGCTTTACACCAGCTGCAGCGGCCAAAGGCGTCTCCGCGTGCACAACATGGCGGTCAACTGCTGCTCTCAGCTGGCTGACCTCTACCGCAACTGTGAGACGGACACAATCATCAACTTCTTCTCCAAATATGGTGAGGACGAGCTCACACAGCAGAATATCTTCTTCGTTGTTATGGGGGGGGCTGAAGGAGAGCATACGATACAAATGTACACATTTTCTGATAATACTATCAAATAAACCAACAGCTGCTCCAGTGGAGCTGAAAATTAGCCAACAGTAGGACGCTGCACCTGTTTACAGCTTTGTAAGTTTGAAGCAGGGTGTCGTTCACTCACCATCAACAGGATAAAGTAAGGTGGAAGATGATAAACTGTAGATATCTCTTGATTTTGTGAAAAGCCGGTTGTAATTGGTTCCCTTTCAGAGATCAGTATAATACACCTTATTTTGTTGTTTTTGTGTGTTGCAGCTTTCCGAGGCCTCCTGAACAACCCCACTAAGGCGGTAAGAGACACTCTGATCAACCAGTGTGCTCAGATTCTGGCCTGCTACCGAAAGAACTGTGCAAGCCCCTCATCAGCTGGTCAGGTACGGAAACCCCCTAGAATAGTGTATCTATACATATTAGGGGTGTGCGTCTCTCCCTTACAAAACCTAGCAGTCGCATGCAGTTGGCACATGTATTTTCTGTAAACCCAAACAAAGGCGCTGATCTTTGCCACCCCTGACGTCAATGACCAAGTCCTTTATCTCACATATGGGAGGCTTTTGTCTCCCTCGCACGTTAACACACACCCGTTAATTTCAACGGCATTGCAGCTTCGTTGAATTGACAGCAGCGCTTCAGTCAACCGATTCATAATGTTACAACTGGGGCATCAGCCGACTCTTGGTCCATTTAGCTCTATCCAGGTTTGTGTAACGATATAGTCGTCATAATACATATCTGTCATAATACACCCAGATACCCATTTGTATTGGTGAATCTTTACACTTCTAATATATACAGTATATACACAGACATCACACCCTCTGTGACTTTGTGGAATACCAAGTGTTAAAGATCACATATAGTTCAATATCAGATATTGAATAAAAACGGAAAAACAAAGTACACTTCAGTGCACCACAATCATATCAAGCATTGCAGAGTTATTATTGTTGTTACTGTTATGCAACATTGGCCAATTTTGGCTCAGGGTCCCATTTTGCCTTGTGCTAAATGTCAGAGATTTCTCAGGCTGATATTTAGTTTTTCTTAAAAAGTAAATGCATTTAGAGCACAATCCATGCACTTACAAATAATATGAACACCAAAGTGTCTCAGCTAAAGTTATAAAGCTCTGCCTTCACACATATTTACATATTACGTGTCACTGTAGGTATTTACTGTACATCCCTAACCGTACCTGTGTTTGTGTTTCCCCAGCTGATCCTTCCAGAGTGCATGAAGCTGCTACCGGTCTACCTGAACTGTGTGCTGAAGAGTGACGTGCTGATGCCGGGAGCAGACGTCTCGTTGGACGACCGGGCTTACCTGAGGCAGCTGATCAGCGGCATGGACGTCACAGAGAGCCACATCTTCTTCTACCCCCGCCTGCTGCCACTGGTGAGACCACATACACTCACGCTCACACGCACACTCACTCACACAAAGCACCCAAAGATCAGTATTATATGGCTCAGTACCAATGTCCACCATACTCACTGAACCCTGCCAATCTTAACATATCATCACCTGTGGGAAAATGAGTACAGAACGGTGATAGGTGTTAGAAATAGGGCAGCTCTTTGTGAAACCACAATTCATATAAGCAGAAACATCCACAGCGTTTGCCTTTACCTACATCTCGAGACTCTTTTCCCCAGCTCCGACTACTCTCACTCCCCCATATCATCTGACTTTACCCTCCGAAACATTTTCTCTCCGTCCTATAGTCAAAACAGTTAAAGCACAAAGAAGAACACTTCACCCAAGAAAAAGTCCAACTAATCTAAGTCAACTTGGTAGCACCAAAGGATTTAAAATCTGCCACTTAAACACCCGAAACCTTGTTCCCAAACTAGACAAAGATCAAATCTGGCTTGAGCAGTCGAAAGCACATGTAATGGCAATCTCAGAATCATGGTTAACTCGCAGTATTCCTGATTCTTTTCTTTCCGTTGAAAATTATGAACTGTATCGTAAAGACCGCACTGGTAAGACCGGCGGCGGAGTGGCCTTCTATGTGAGTCAGAAATATGTGCACCTAATATCAAAATTTGAAACTGAAAGATTAAAACTGGTAGTACATTTTACACCCCAACACGCAGTTACCATTATTGTCACCTACAAGCCTCCTAATGCCAGTGTAAATGCCTATCTATCTCAGCTTTCTGACATAATTAAATCAGTTACAACAAAGGAGCTTGTAATTCTGGGTGATATCAACCTTGACTGGAATGATGGCTTATCAAAATCTTTGAAAGCCACTGCAATGAAACTCTGACTTTATCAATTAATCAAGGATCTAACAAGAATTGGCAAAACACGCAGCTCAATTCTGGATCTTATCTTCACTAATCAGCCCTCAAAATATGCAATGTCTGGTGTAATAGATGGGGCTATTTCAGATCATTCGCTCATCTATCCAGTTAGGACAATCTTAAAATCTTCAAAAACTCATGCTCCCCACTCTGACCAAAAATACCAACTTCAAAACTACCTCAATTCAATGCTGAATTTAGTGCTACTGATTGGAGCGCCGAGCTGTCGCTGGAAAATCCAGAACAAATTCTAACGCAATTTCACACTAAATTTCAGAAAATACAGAATAAATATACCACTGCCAGCTAGGTTTGACCTAGGCAGAGTAAATTACCATGGATACATTCTGAAGTATTTCAACTCCTTAAACAGAAGGCCTCTCTCCTTAAAATGTATAGGTTAAGTCGAACACCAGAAAAGTTGAATCAGAAACTTTGTGTATAACAAGATTAGATCATATCTTTCCTTTTCTGTTTCTGAAACCTACCTACATGCAATATTGTTTTCAACAACACTGTCTTCCAATCTGGTCTCTTACCACCAAGGAAATTACTGAACCAAAGCACGACTATACAATCGAGCTCTCAAGATCCACAGTAATCTTCCAAAGTGGTCTCACCGTTGCGTTGCACTCGCACGCTCAAACGCTCTGACTTACCAGAACTACGTAAACAGCCACGCTGTTGCATTTTATTTTCAGATTCAAAATAGCACTTCACTAGCCCTTGCTGCACTTCTCCCGACACACAATATGAGACCAGTACGCCTCACTAGGTCAGTCTCACAGTATCATTCCAGTCCCCCCCCATACAAAAACAACTATGGTCAGAAATCCTTTTTTCATACATCAGAACACTACCATCCATCACATATTCCAAAAAAGGCATGCAAACTGTTCCTTCTCAACAGTTACACTTGCACACATTGAGTTGTTCATGTATTGTCCAAGTCTTGTTTGCACTGCCTGTCTTGTTGTTTTTAGTTGTCTGTATCCGTCTAGCCCATGCTGATGTCCTGTACCAATGTTCCTGTCCTCATGTGCCGTAACTGTGTTCTATGTTGTATGTTTCTGCAGAACAGCAACCTGCTGGAAACCAGTTTCTAAACTAAGTCAGGCCCGTTTATATTGTAACTTAATGTTACTTTTAACTTTCCTGTATAAAAAATAAATGAATGAATTTCTGGGATCATCAAAGAGGCATTATGGCTTGATATGGAGTTTCATAAAACAAGTCTTTGCTGCTCTGGTACTCAATATGATAATAGCCTGTGTTTTATTAATAATAATTTTATCAAACCAGATGAAAATAAATCTGCATATTTATGCTCTCGTAGAACAAAGATGCAGACACAAGGCTTTTATTTTATCATTAGAATGCTATATTGTGAAACTCTCGGTTAACGTCTGCAGCATTGTAGCCTTTACTACCTTACCTGCAAGCTTGGCACACTCTAGTGTTCAAACTGTGAAAAAGAGAAAAGACCATTGTAAGACTAAAGCTGAAAATGCAAGCGTTGTTGTTTTTTTTTATTAGTTTCTATTAATTCTAGATTTTAAATTTCAGCTTTTTGAGTTACAAAGAGGCTATGTAGAATACACACAACACATCTATTGTATGCACAGGAAAGAGGATGATGCTGTGTGCTTTACTCAAGTCTCTGTTCATATCTGCTATTAAAACAATACTAAAAAAAAAAAAACATTGCAGGAGAGGAAAATTAAGCTGTTTTTTGTTTTTTTTTGTTTTTTAAACTAAATGCACTGTTTGATCAGTAGATGGCAACACTAAATGCCTTTTTATGGTTGCGCGTCGACGACGTACCCCCGCAGACCCCTCTGCGTCTATGCCAGACCCTACGCCGTAGCCTGACGTGCACCTCACACGCGCACAAGTATAAACATCAGGCCACTTACAGAGGCTACGGCGAAAGCTCTGCGTGGAGCCTCCGCAGTAGCATAAAAAGGCCTTAACACATTCATCTGTTGTTTCTTCAGACGAAGTTGGAAAGCGGGTCGTTGCCAATGGCAGTGAGGGACTCGGAGGAGAGGCTGTCTAAAGGCGGAGTTTACCTCCTGGAGACGGGACTGCACCTCTTCCTGTGGGTGGGAGCCAGCGTTCAGCAGGAGCTGCTGCTCAACATTTTCGGCACGCAGAGCTTCAGCCAGATAGACCCGAGCTTGGTGAGAGGAAACAGATCAGCTTCCATGTTATGTCTGACTCACCGCCTGCAGCTTACAGTAATCCTTGTTTGTGTTCATGAGGGAAGGCCGCAAAACTCTTATCCAATATACCACGCTTTATCCGCAAATGTTTTCTGCAATCTTGCTTTCATCAGCCATAATATTAATAATAATAATTCCCAGATTGATTTCACCCTGTTTTTGTTCGCCTAATTTTCCAAGTTGTATATAATTTCTGAATGTCACTGCTCTGTTTCAGACAAGTCTGCCAGTGCTGGACAACCCCTTCTCTCAGAGACTCAGAGACATCATCGAATCCTTCAGAGCACAGCGATCACGATACATGAAGGTAAACTTCCTCTTTTCCTTATTACCTCACTGGTGTCCAAACACTTTGATTTTCTCTGTCCTGTCTAGGGCTGGATACTGTTTAAAATGTGTTTCAATATCAGTGCCAATATGGTAACCGAGTGAGTCAATTTATTGAGAAAATACAATCAATAATGAAAATTATCATTGGCTGCAGCCCTACTTGACAGTTTTTGATCCTCGACTGTACGGACACATTCATGTTTGACCTCGCTCTCCTCTCGTTGTCCTCCTGTTTGCAGCTGATGGTGGTGAAACAGGAAGACAAAGCTGAGCTGATATTCAGGCACTTCTTGGTCGAGGACAAAAGCGTCAGCGGAGGAGCGTCATACGTGGACTTCTTGTGTCACATGCATAAGGAGATCCGCCAGCTTCTCAGCTAGGCCTACAGACACCCAGCTTCACCAGTATGACCCAAACACTAACACCCCCCCCACCCCCCCAGGTTCACCCTTCCTTGTGAAAGAAAGCGCTTCATCTTTTTTTTTTTTAAACCCTAATAAACTAGAGCTCTCTATGCTGTCTGTCAGCTGAGAGACGAGCTGACAGATCGTGTGTGTGTGTGTGTGTGTGTGTGTGTGTGTGTGTGTGTGTGTGTGTGCGAGTGTGTTAGTGCGAGTTTGTTAATGCTTGAGTGTTAGTGTGTGTGTGTGTGCGTGTGCGTGTGTGTGTGTGTGTGTGTGTGTAAGAGAGAGCTTTACTCTGCCTCAAATCTACTACTCCTACACAGCAGGAGCAAAATAACTAACGAGGGAGGGTAATGTATATACACAATTAAAGAATTATGTATGCAACTGAGTGAGAGACGGAGACAGCTGGCTGATGTTGACTGTAGTCGGTGTACTGTCTGTTTTACTAGCACTGAAAGGCTGTTTTGGGTGCATTAATGACCCTCAGATAGCAAACACTTTTTATATGATTAAATCCCAATAGAGTGAAGGACATCTACATACCAATACATACATGGAATTAAATAAATGCTGTTCTTTCTGTCTCTTCTCCCCTTTAATCATGGCCTTAGTACCCCTCCCCCTCCCCATGCGGCTCCAATCATCCATAATGTGTGTTTGTGTTTTTCCAGATGTGAGAGGATTAGTCCTGAACAATTTTTTTTTTTTGGTGTCTCTGGGTGTGAGCATCCAAATTTAAGCCTACATTAACGGCTCTAACTGGAGTTTGATGAACTTTTACCTAAAGAAGTATCCTGAAATGTAAAATCTGGTTTTAGTGTCCACAAGTGAACTGAAAATAAAGGTGCAAGTGGCTGCTCTGTTATTACAATAATTGGTATAATCCAAATTTGTTGCGTTATTGATTTGGCTCAGATGTTTGGTCACTGATGAACCAGATGTGCATTTCAAGTTGTTATGATTCTGTTATGAGAGGAAGCTTTCATTAGTTCAAAGTCTATGCAGCAAAGGGAAAGGCCAGACATAAAATAAAATAAAATGAAGAATAAAAAGAAATGGGACGGGTGTGAACTTTTGATATCGGCATCAAAGCGACAGTAAATCCTCCTCATGGTTAGTTTCTGTGGATGATTCTGTCTGCTGTGTAGTGCTGCAGACTTTATATTAATCAGACGTTCTGATGTCAAAAAGCAATTTCCAGCAGACCGAAATGAGCACAGAACGACAGCGGATACATGGTCATCAGTTAATGTTTGCAAATTTTGAGTTGTCTCCGCACTGGTGATGTTCAGTGTGTAAATAAAATATATAATCTGTACAGACTTAATAGAAAATAACAATTTTAAAAATCTGCCTGAACAGCTGTGGTTTGTTGATGGTTGGTTTCTCTGTCACAAATAGCCAAAATATAAAATCATGGCTTTTACTGAAGAGAGGAAGACGCCTTGACGTGTGTGCGTGTGCGTGTGCGTGTGCGTGTGCGTGTGCGTGTGCGTGTGTGTGTGCGTGTGTGTGTGAGAGAGAGAGAGAGGTCGGTCCTGGTGAATTTCTGCTGGGGAACAGAGGGATCAGCCAACTCGCACGCTACCCGTGAGATTCAATTCAGTCTTCTTCATTTATCACTTTCTGTTCCTTTTCTGACAGTGATTTTGTTTGTTTGGTGTAGCCCTCTGTTCCGTCTTTACGTTCACCGACCTTGATTGGCCCACCGTCTTGGCTGTAATCTTATTTTCTGTTCCTTTTTTCTTTGATTTTTTTCCATTGCCTCTTGGGACTGCTAATAAAATGATTGTTAAAAGTGAAACTCCACATTGCATTTTAACCTTCTCTGGTATTTTTTGTGTCTTCACTGACAAAAAGCTTTATTCCAAAATATACATATTTTCAATTTCATCAAAATACATTCTATTCATATTGCTGTACAAGGGAAACATTGCAAAACTTTTTTCACATACTCTTAATATCTAGACATTCAGATTTGGTTTTAGTTGAGTGTTGAGAAGAATATGTTCTCTATTTCTAATTCCAATCCAAAATTCCAAAAAAAACAATTCCAAAAAAACATACAAAGGAGGTGATGGAATTTTGTTGTTCAGGGATCACCAAAGCTATTCCAGTTCATCGTGAGGGGGATCATGAATGTCTAAACTAAATTTCATGGCAATCCATCCAATCTCATCTAATAGTTGAGACATTTTAATCAAATCCACAATGTCAACCTCATGGTAGCGCTAAAGTAAAAGTCTGGGGATTTAAAGTCAGCAGGATTCATCCTCTGGGAATCACGAAGGTGTGTTTAAAATGTAATGGCAATCTATCAAATAGTGGACCAGCTGACCGACATTACCACACTGCCAACAAATTTAAAGGTCCAATGTGTAGGAATTTCTCCCATCTAGCATTGAGATCATATATCACAATCAACTCTCTCGCACCATGCACTTCAAAGTACATATTACAGCTACGGTAGCCTTCACGCTTAAAAAAAGACGGTCTCTTGCTCTTTTCAATATCCTTTTTCTTTTTTTGGGTGAAGAAGAAGACTCCTGTTCCTGAAATTTGGATTTTGAATATGTGTGGTCCCTCATGTTTCCTTCTTCAAACTTGCCAGGGCCGGGAAGCTACGATACCCGTTAGCAGCATTAGCAGCACCTGTGAGTTTATCATGTGACAGTGAAAAGGCGAAAGGCGGAGCAGTATGTCCTGTATGTCCCTTACCAGCCAACGTATTTCAAGATGGTGCATGAATATGGAGCGTCTACCCCAGTTCATACGAATGCAAACGTAAAATTTCCAGCCAATAGGAATACTTGGAATTGATGGTGGTGATAAATATTCATGAAAAGGACAAGTTTGTGAACGGGCAACACAGCTTTTGATAATGAACAACTAAACCCATTACACACTGGACCTTTAAGGGACTCTTTTCCAAACAAAAGGTGTATAATACGTGTTTATGTAAAAAGAAATGAGCTGCGTACGATAAAGTATATCTTTGTATTTTTATCAGTATTAGTTTTGGCTTTAAAAAAAATCCTTTGTTAGTTGGCCTGAGAGACCGATATCTCAAAGCCTGGCCAAATAAACCCAAAACTATCTGCATGGCTAGATGATAATAATCAAGACATTTTATTTAAAAGCGCCTTTCAAGTTACCCAAGGACACTTTACAAAACCAGATAGAGACAGTCAATACATAACAAAGATAATAAAAAGATGGCAACGACAATGAGATGTATACACAGATAAAAGAATACATTAATTATGGACAGATTAAAAAAGCACCAGGAAAGGCTAATCTAAAATTGTGTTTTAAATTGTGACTTAAAAGAAACAACAGGGGTGTAGTAGTCTGGATATGTTCTTCAGGTGGAAAAATACAACTAGAGGTGAAAACATGTTCATTTGTTAAATAGATAAACCAACCCTTTAATGAAGTTTAAAGCTCAAGAGCAGGGAGAATGACAATACAAAATTGTGTTGCATGTCCTCAGTGTCACTATGTCCAGGTAATATCTAGCACAGGTACACTGTGGAGTCCACCCAGCCAAGCTGAAAGCCTGGGTAGACGGGCTCAGTGAAGGTGGTGTGGAAGGTGTGGAGGAGGGTCAGTGCACCACAGGAGACCCTGAAGAAGGACAGCCTCCCCGCTGGCCAGTCCAGATACACTCCTACTTTATTGGAGCTGGGTGGCATGGTTACAGCAGTGCTCTTACCTGCGTGCCAGGCCCTGTAGTCGTCTTTGGTGCAGTTCAGTCCCCAGGAAGAGTCATTTCTGCCTAACCAGCCTTCATGACCCTCTCCCTTCCTGCACATCCTTCTGTAGGCTACTCCTATGAAAGATCTCCCGCTCCATTCTGTCTCCCAGTAGCAGCGCCCAGTCAAGCTCTCCCTGCACAACACCTGTCTCCAGAAATCAAACCTTTCCAGGTGATCAGGATATGGCTGCTTGGTCCAACGTGTCGCTTTCCTGTTTCCCTCGGACAGAGAAAGGTCTCTGTGTGCTGTGTTTGGGTCCAGGGTAAGTTTTTTGGTGTCTGATGAAACAGATCAAGAATGTCAGTTAGTATTATATGTTACTCAATGCTGATTTACAAGTTTACAAAGAAAAAGAGAAGTGCTAGTTACTCACATTTCTTTGGACCTGGCTGAATCCTGGATTCACCACACTGCTCCGCACTAAAACATATCAGAAGACCAATTTTCTGACACTATCCGATTCATGATGATTTATATCACTCTTTTTCCTTGTCATAACCTGGCGCCTACATTACCCTAATGCACCTCGACCGCCTTCAGCCCCCTACCTTATTAAGACTTCTTGCCGCTCCCTGGAGCCACAAAAGGCTTTATAAAAGTGTTTTTATATACATGTAGTAGTACTCCGCAGACCTGTAAACAGACTTGTGTAAAATGTGTGGAGTTCCCTTTTATTCCTGCAAAAACGTTAAATATGAAGTAGATCATTTTATAGATTTAATTTGTCCAAGAAAAACTAACTTCTTACATGAAGATAAAAAAACAAAAAAAAGATTTGACCAATAAAAAAAAGTCTGATAATACATTGTTCAATATTCACGTTTTAAATTAAACTCATGAAATAAAAATGTGTAATAAGGATTTCCTAAGTTTGCTATTAAAACAAAATTGTGACCAAGATACTGTATGCACTGAGATAATAATCTCGTCAGTGCTCTGTGGTAAATTTAATAATCTCATATATATCTTAGGTACTTCTACACTGCAGTGTACCTATCAGCATTCATACCAATATATCTGTGATAAGCTCATTTGGTTTATCATCCGGGCTCTAGTCGACACCACCACCCACCTGAGCTTCTGCAGGCTGCATTGTGGGTCGTCTTGCAGAGCAGACAGCAGCTGCAGGCCAGAGTTTCCTGGGTGGTTGTAGCTCAGGTCGAGCTCTCTCAGAGGGGATGAGTTCAAAGCCGATGCCAGGAACGTGCAGCCTTCCTCTGTCACTCTGCACAGGACCAAACTTCAAAACAGACACCAACACATGTTATCTAACTGATCTCAAGAACTGCAGCGACTGAATGTGGCTCTATTCTCCTGTTAAATAATTCCTCTGGCGTGGAATTTCACTCAGGGCACTTACATGAGTATTTCCAGTTTACTGTCAGGACTCCCCAGTCCACCGGAGAGCTTTTTGATTCCTACGTCCTGAAAGTCATTGTCAGAGAGGTCCAATACTTTCAGCTGGCATGAGGCTGAGCTGATAACTGAGGCCAGGGAATCGGAGCTGTGCTCTGTTAGGTTGCAGCTCTTCAGTCTAAACAAACAGAAAATGTTAAAAATTAAAAAAATTTAAAAAAAAAAACACTCGCTTAGAACTCATAAATAAAACATCTTTATTTGACTCGGATAGAAAAAGAAAAAAAACGTTTTGACCTGAGTGTCTCCAGTTTGCTGTTCTTTAATCCATCAGAGAGCAGTATCATTCCTGCATCTGTCAGGTTGTTGTTACCCAGGTCCAGCTCTTTAATTTGGGATGTTTTGATGCCATTTGCCAGGTCTTCACAGCAGGTCACAGTGAGATTACATGCATTTAGACTGCAGGAGGAAAGACAGTACGAGAGCGGTGAGTAATATCATGAAGAAAGATTAGACATATGCATATTATTCACCCCTGCTTGGAATATGAGATAAATAGATGGAGTCAACTAAAAGGCACTAAAACTATCCGTATGGCGGAGGGAAACTGTGATCATTTTCTGAGTACACATTGACTATAGCCACTTAAGTTACATGCTAAAAGCGTCTTACCCAGCCAAAGGGGTCTCACTGGCTTATCTAGTGTTGAAATACATTTTAAATTCCTTAGATTGCTTTTTCCTTAATGCCTGAAAAAATCTGAGCACTGAAGCTGACTATTTTTAACTTAAGATACAAAACAGCTATAGCTAGCTTTCTATCTGTTTTTAGAAAGCACTTACTTTGCAACTCGGGCTGTTTTCATGACAGGCAGCAGCCTCACAAGACCTTCCTCTGATCTGGTGTAGTTGCTCAGTTCAAACACATCCAGCTCTTCTTCTGATGTCAGTAATACAAAGACCAGAGTGGCCCACTGGGCAGGTGAAAGTTTGGCCTTGTTAAGACTGCCCGAGCTCAGGTAGCTCTGAATCTCCTCCACGAGAGAGTGGTCGTTCAGCTCGTTCAGACAGTGAAAGAGATTGAGGCATCTGTCTGGGGACGGATTTGCCCTGATCCTCTCCTTTATGTGCTTAATAATCTCTGTTCTTGTCCTTGGGTTTGTTCTGTTTTTGGTCATTAGATGTTTCAACAGAGCCTGGTTGGATTCCAGAGACAGGCCCAGAAGGAAGCGCAGAAAGATGTCGAAATGTCCATTTTCGCACCGCAAAGCCTTTTCTACTGCTTCTTTGTAAAGGATGAGCTCGGATGAGTCTCTGAACGGGAAACGTCTCGAGGCGGACGACTTCTTGATCAGGACGTTGATGTTGTCGTTGTTGAACGTGAGGTTGACGTACAGCGCAGCAAAGAATTCCTGGACGCTCAGATGCACAAAACAGAACATTTTCTCCTTGCACAGTGTTAGCTCCTCATTGAAGATCTGCGTGTAGACCCCTGAGAACATGGACGCCTGCATGACATCTATACCATTGAGGATGAGGTCGCTCTCATAGAAGATCAGGTGGCCCTTCTCGAGCTCTTTGAAGGCCAGTTTACCCAACGCGATGAGGTTAGCTCTCATGCAGTCAGTGTTTGACTCTCTTCTTCCAGGCAGCCTCTTCTTCATGTCCTCCACGTACAAGGACAAGAAGTATATGTACATCTGAGTGAGAGTCTTTGGCGTGTCTTTACTGTCTGTCATCGGCAACCTCTTCTCAAGAACATTTGCCGCCATCCAGCAGAAGACCGGAATGTGGCACATGATGTGAATACTCCTGCAGGATTTCACATGCGCGATCACCCTGTTTGCTAGTCTCTCGTCACTGATTTTCCTCCTGAAGTACTCGTCTTTCTGAGGGTTGTTGAACCCTCGCACCTCTGTCACTAGATCAACACACTCCAGAGGGATCTGACGGGAAGCCACGGGGCGAGATGTTATCCAAACAAGAGCCGAAGGAAGCAGTCTTCCCCTGATGAGGTTGATCAGAAGCACCGCAATCGTGGTCGTCTGCGACACATCGGACATTATTTCACTTTTGTGGAAGTCCAAAGACAGGCGGCCCTCGTCCAGACCATCCAGGATGAAGAGAATTTTGTGTTTACCACTGGTAAAGATTCCTGTGTCTTTTGTTTCAGGGAAAAAGACACAGAGAAGCTCCACCAGACTGAAGGTATTCTTTCTCATCAGATTCAACTCTCGGAAAGAGAGCGGAAATACAAATGCCAGGTCGGTGTTTTCTTTCCCCTCAGCCCAGTCTAGAATGAATTTATTGGCAGATACCGTTTTTCCGATGCCAGCGACTCCCTGTGTGATCACGGTTCTAATGGGGCGGTCTTGCCCCGGTTGAGGAACAAAGAGTTTATTGCAGTGGATTGGTTTATCTTGTGCCACATGTATCCTTGATGCCATCTCAATCTGTCTCACCTCATGCTCCATATTGACTTCACCACTTCCTCCCTTAGTGATGTAGAGCTCTGTGTACATCTTATTGAGGGGTATCTTGTTTGTGGTCATCCCCTCGAGCATGAAGCTGAACTTCCCCGTCAGAGTAGATTTCACTTTCTCTCGACATTTTGCAATCTTTTCGTCTGAAAGAGAAATTTGCATTCAAAGGTTATAGTGAGTTTTTCCCCCCTCCTTAAGAATCAAGGTGTTCAGTCAGTATGAGAACTTTAAGAAGTAGGCTACTCACTTTGGAGCTGCAGAACATCACTGTCTGCTGTGTCATGGTTCAATGTTTTTTCTGATGAAACGACAAAAGAAGAAAAAGATAAGCATAGCCCAAACCCTAAGTTTCAGCCCCTCCTGCATCTTATATATGTACTGTACCTTGGTTCGTTGAGATATTGATGTTCATGGTGGTAATGCTAGAACCAATGATCAAGGGGGCGACCACAGTGCCTCCACTCTGAGCGGTGCAGCTGGGTTGGAAATGCTGAACTGCAGCCTGAATAGAGGCAGCCATCTCTGAGGAACCACAAAACACTTCAGCAGTTTGTTACAAAAACACAGTTTAATAATGATTGATGATTAATGTGTGTACAATTTTGGAACTGAACTGGGTCCCATTCATTGCCATAGGAACGTCTTATTCTTAATTTGACCTCCTTACCTCGAGACGCCTCGTCTGTTGTATCAGCAACACTCTTTTGCTCCATGTTTTTCTCATCAGCTCGCTCGCAGCCCACGTGATTTTGATCAATTCATAATCCTCATCAATGGTCTTAAATTGGACCTATAAAATGAGACGTAGACTTCATCTGTACAGTTCCTCTCAGCTACGCTCAAATAATAAAACTTACAGATACATATTGAAAAACAAAAACAATTACATATTGACAGTACAGTCAGGTCTTATATTAAATCCAACAGATTAAAAATTGAAGGAAATGTTTACCTGCTCAAATAACAACTGCGATCATCTGATTCACACACTGACAGTGGTTACTCGTAAGCAGACTGTACAGATTTAAGACACTGTCTCTTTCTTCCTTCCTGGGGGAAGATAACAGGAAGCTGGTGTTTCTTGTGTGCACGGTTCTCAGAAAAAAAAACCGCAGTTTCATTTAATACAAAATTAACTTCAGTTTCAAAAGAATTGCTACAACATGTTTTGCTTAGTTTTTATTGGAAATGATAACTTTATATTGTTAACATTGAGTATTTGGCATCAAATAAAAACATTGAAAAGTGTTGCAGTATTGCCATTGGTGGAAGAAGTACATACATACCCAAGAACTATAATTAAGTAAAAATGTCAAGGTACTTTACTTGAGAATTTCCATTTTATGCAAATTACTTGTACTTTTCTACATTTATCTGACAGCTTTAGTTACTTTTCACTGTTACTTTACATTTCCTGTCCAGTGAAAAACACAAAGGCTATCTCCAGATGTGTTGATTTTGAGATTTGTGATACACTTAAGGATGGAGTGGAGACAATTTTCCTACTTCCTAAGCTAAATAAAGTTTTTTAAAAAGCCTCTTGGATACATTGGAAAAAAACATCGTCACAAAGCTGAAAACAGGGCTGTTTTTCTGACACCATGAAAAGTTGACTTTTTGGAGCTATATGGTTCAGGACAGCTGCACTTGACTGACATCGAGTGGAGAGAGCCCTGTATTCCATCACACTTGTGCCAGTCTAATAATAGTTATACAAAGATGAAGATGAACTAAAAGAATGATGATGATGATGATGATACTGCCCAAGTTTAAAGGATAGCATTACATGTTTTCAAGTCTGTCTCAAAACAATATCCCCAGGCCCATGTGAACAGAAGTCCTACACATATACATATGTTTTGCATGCTGTAATCATTTATCCTGTTCACATATTATAGTCCGTCTGAAGTTAAAATGTAGTTTCAGCAGTCTGAGTTAAATAAATGAAGTTGGGATCCAAAGTTGTTCTGTGTTTTTAGTGTGATCTGAATCATCAGGTCAAGGTTCTAAATTCGCAATAATTAATGGCTCGCTCTAGATTATCCCATTACATAATGTTTATAGGATCCATTTGTCAACCGTATAAAGGGTGATTTTCACCGGTTGCGGAACGGCTGTGGAACGGCTCCGTGCACTGCCATCTGTCAGTACCATTGACATATATATAATGGACCAACAGATCCTGTTGCTCTGGACGGACACCAGTGAAGGCCATTAGAAGCACTTTTCCGGTGATGGCTAGGGTAACTGCGCAGACTCCAACTGGGAGAGACGACGTAAATGTGCCGTAAGCAACGTGTCTGAAAGTTGTAAGTCTTCTGGTAGCTGTGCCAAGAGAAATCTCAATCATTCCAAATATTGCAGAGACAACAGCGTAGTTATATGTAAAGAGATAACATAGGCACAGGCTAATTATTGCTAACTAAAATGCTAGTTAACATTAGTAATTACACTTAAAGAGCTAATGTGAGACAAAACTGCCTGCACGCTTCTCCTGTACTATACGGTAATGCCTCTACTATGCGACAGTAAGTTGCGTGGTTATGACACAGTCGTTTGCCTAGTTTAAAAAAACGTCTGCTACAGAGCCATAACGTGAGGTGCAAGGTAATGGAGCCTTTTATACATTGTCGTGTTTCTTTAGAAATAAACAATGGACAAATAGTGTCTTTACATGCTTCAGATGTAAAGTTATTCGCTGTCAAAGTGGTGCCAAAATGAATGGCAGTCAATGGAATGCTAACGGGAGGTGATATCTTTGAAGCATCAAAATGGCGTCATAGGAAGTTCGCGGTCCAAGGAGAAGCTTACCCCCTTGGTCAATACCCACCAGGTCTGGATTTGTTGCGGAACGGCTGCGGCCATGACTGACAGCTGAAGTCACGAGGACCCACGAGATCTCGCGAATTCACGTAGAATACAACCACAAAACCAACAACAGTTTGTTTCCATCCAGAGGAGTAGAGGGGAAACAACTCTGTGCTGTGTTTTCAAGGTGTAGTGCTGGGGAAATATGATCCGCCGTGACCACGGTGTATTTTATTTTGAAAATTAACCGGATGTTTTATTTTGTTTCTGTGCTTGACTTCCTGTCCCGCACAATCTGAATTGTGCTGAATTTCTGCGGAGCGCTCCGGCATCTGGCAAAAATAGAAGCTCTGTGTATCTGCTCCGGAGGGCTGCGGACTGTCGGAGCTAGGACACAGTCAGAACGCAGCCGTTCCGCAGTCAGTGGAAACACATACATTGACTTTAATGGAAACCTAATGACTCCGCAGCCGTTCCGCAGCCGTTCCGCAGCCGTTCCGCAACCGCTGGAAATTAAGAGTAGGTCATCCTAGAGATAAGTCTTCATCTCTTTAACAGCCGTCAGCAGAAAATCTGGAGGACCTTTGTTGTCCTCGTGGTCCAGAAAACACGAACCTTCGTTGTCCTGGAGGTTGGAGACCAGAACACCATGTCCTTCATTATCCTCGTAGTTGTTGTCCAGAAAACGAGGACCTTCGTTGTCCTCCTCCTCGTCGTCCTCGTTGTCGTCCTCGTTGTCGTCCTCGTCCTCGTTGTCGTCCTCGTCCTTGTCCTCGTTGTCGTCCTTGTCCTCGTTGTCGTCCTCATCGTCCTCGTCCTCGTCGTCCTCGTTGTCGTTCTCGTTCTCGTCCTCGTCGTCCTCGTCCTCGTTGTCGTTCTCGTCCTCGTCGTCCTCGTCCTCGTTGTCGTCCTCGTCCTCCTCGTCCTCGTTGTCGTCCTCCTCGTCCTCGTCCTCGTTGTCGTTCTCGTCCTCGTCAATTTTGTCAAAATCTGAAAGTGGGTCGATGTCAGTGGCGTAATTGAGCGTGTAATTCTGAACATTGTTTGTTTTGGTTGGCAACAATGCATATGTCACAATAGGGCCTACGGATCAAACAGAAGTACAAAACAAAAGCACTTCAATGGTGACTTTCCTGATCAGATTTATACAAATAGTAATTTATTCAGAGCCCAAAACTTACAGTTTACGTTGCTCAACATCTTCTCCAAGACTCTGCACTGAAGGTTTTCCACATGTTTGGAAACGTTTATCAGTGGTTGTGGAAGTAACTGTGGATCTGGCAGTGCGTTCTGAGCTCTGGAACAAAATCAAGAGTTTAAGGGTTATGTTCATTTTTTGTAACGTTTGCAAAGTTGAATGATTTTTAGTTTATATCCACGACGTTCCACTACCGGATGTTACTTTTTTTTTTTCATTACCTTCTGCTTTCTTTGTGTTGGAAATTTAAACTGCGGTGGATTTCTGAGGACTATGGTTAACTGCTCCTCAGATCTCTGCAGGGTAAATCCAGACAGCTAGCTAGACTATCTGTCCAATCTGAGTTTTCTGTTGCACGACTGAAACAATTTTGAACATACACATGTTCCACCAAAACAAGTTCCTTACGAGGCTATTTTGCAGCGGCTCCATGCGGAGCTTAGTGCCGCCCAGGATGATTGTGATTGGTTTAAAGAAATGCCAATTTTTCTCCCATCCCAGAATGCTGTGTGGACTCGCCAGACCCTCCTCCGTAGTGCTGTCAAGGAAGGTCTGGCAATGCGAGACTAAAAGATATTTAACTTGCATGTACAGTATGGCTTCGTTACAGATTGAGCTTATATGGGAGATGGAATCTGTTCTGTGCAAAATGTAATTCTTAAATTTAGTCAAAGCTAATGTGAGGCTTCAGTAGTCTCAGTACGTCAAAAAAGGGGGTATTTTCCAAAGTTACAGTTATGAACATTATGATATTCCTTTTTTTATGTTACTATCATGCTTATGCAGCTCAGAAAACATTAATAACCTTACAGAAGGTAAAGGCTCTAAAACACACAAAAAAAGATGAATAATACTTACCGTTCCATTTCAGTCCTAAAGTTCTGCAAATAAAACAAGAAATGCATTAGCAGTCTTCAGATTACCGTCGTATGAATTGGACCTTTCCTGAGTTTAAATAATTACCTGTACAAACGAGTTGTCAGCCCCTAAGTCTTGCATGTCTTTTACAATGTCAGAGAGCGAGAAAGTGTCTCTGCTGATCTCCGTTATCTTCTGCATCATACCAATCTTCTGCGTCTCTTCTTCTTCTAATTCAGCTATTCTGGTTTCTTCCTCTCTCTTGAGGAAGAGATGAAGCTTCTCAAAGTCGTCCTTAATCTTATTCTCCGTGTCGTGTCTCTGACTCTGTGGGACAATATAAGAACTTGTTTAAAATCTTAAACATATTAAGAAGTGAAGAGGATGCTCTTCACTTCTTAATATGTTTAAGATTTTCCTGATTCAAATCAAAGCATACTGCTAACAAACCTTAATCTGCTCAATGGATGAATCACAAAATTTTTTGACGTTTTCAAAAGCTTCCCGCTTCTCTGTGATGGACCTGGAAGGAGTCTGAAATAAAAAAAACAACAACCTTACAGTAAGATCTGATCCAACTTGTTCAGTCAATCAGTGATACTATTCGAGTGTAAAGGTAAATCTTCCAAAATCTCTCCAGCTCTAACAACTAGTCTGGATAAGACATGTCTGGCAAACAAACAGACTCATAATCATAATCACTGTATTAGAGGGCTGAATGTAAATGTCTCTGTACACAACACTTACGTTTTTGGTTCAAAGTGTATCATTCTTGTCAACTGGACATGAAAGGAGGATAGAATAACAGTATAATGCAATACTGTGTAATAGAAAATAGACTAATGCATTAGGATTTAAATAGTAAAAGCAAAGATAGATGTTGTAGCATTTTAGAATTAGTAACACATAAACAAGACTGGCGTTTTTCCATTACATGGTACCTGCTCGACTATACTCGCCTTTTTTGGTTTTCCATTACAAAAAAAAAGTCCCTGGTACCTGCTAACAGGTACTTTTTTTTTAGTATCCCCTCCGTCGAGGTTCCAAGCGAGCTGAGGTGATACCAAAAGGTGACGTGAAAACCTGCAGACTACTGATTGGTCGGAGAGAATCGTCACTAATCACTGCGTCATCATTGCTAGCGACAGACGGGGGTGTCCTGAACAAACCCGCCATTTTTAAATAGTTTAGCCAGCGGTGGTTTTTTTGCTGCCTCCAACTTCTTTTGAAACAAAATGTGTCTTCTGGCTGCGGCAACAGCCACACGCCAAGAGTCAAAAACAACACACCTTCGACGTTCTGTGTGGGTTGTGTTAGGTCACGGCAGTTTCCTGCGGCATCGCTATGACGACCAGCCATGCTTGCCTCAGGCATGAGTCAGTACTAAATCTGCAATGGAAAATGGAGGACGGGGCACCGCGGCCAAGTCGAGCAGAGCCGAGCCGAGTAGAGTCGAGCAGGTACCATGTAATGGAAAAACGCCATAAGAGTCATGCTAGCAGCTCTGTGGGACTGTTCTTAGGCACAGAGCTTTGAGCTATATGCTAACATCTGCATGCTAACATGCTTACATTACAATGACAATGTTACCATGCTAATGTTTAGCAGGTGCAATCTTTACCTTAAAGGTGCACTATGAGTTCCTGCATGACGTCACTTCTGTTGACATTCCAAGTAAATACCAAACAAAACAGAGCAAGCTCGCCCCTCCCCCCATGTTTCCGTAACTGTCATGACTGACTGACAAACTGTTACTAACCCTCACCTCCTCCCCCAACCATCTTGTCGGTGATTGGCTAGAACGGGTTTGTTGTATATTGGTGCACAGCCTGTGCCCCTAGTGTTTGTTTGAAGTTTACGACCCCTGTGTTGTCTCCCGAGACCGGGCTTTTTCACAGTGTATTCAGGGGGCAGGAAGCTAGCGGATCAAGAAGAGGTGCCTACGATTTGAGACAAAAATTAAATCGCGCTAAAACCATGCAGGAACTCATAGTGCACCTTTAATCACTGTCTTAGCTTAGCTTGCTAACATTTGCACAAAAAACAAAGTAGACTACAGCTGAGGCTGATCGGAGTATCAGCAGTTCTGCAGTTGTTTGGTCAAAAAACTAAATTAAGTAGGAAACTATCCAATAAATTGTTGAGACATTTCACCCAAAACCATAAATATCAACCTCATGGTGTTACATACTGTAACTTTAATGCTGATTGGTACAATTTTCCATAAGGTGCCCCCAGAATCTCCAAAACAGTGGCTTCAAGGAAAGTAACACTGTGTAATACATGTAATAACTAAATAAATAGCCTAACTAAAGTGACCTCACCTGATATATGTCATTTCTGTGTCCTCCTCCTCTTCCTTTTATGAAGTTTTCACTCAAACTCTTCAGAGCATAATTAATCTGAGGTTCAGTGTCAATTCGTATAACTTGGTTACAAAGTGGGCATTTCAGATGGATTTTCCCGCTCATCTGTGTGTGCACACATGTCCTACAGTAGCTGTGGCCACATTGCAGCATTACAGGCTCAGTGAAAATGTCTAAGCAAACTGAACAAGAAAGATCCTGAGTGATAGTCCAATCTGAATCTCTCTGAATCTCTCTCACAGCGGAGGACAACGGCTCATGTAATTGCTGCTCCATGTTTCGGCCCATTATGGCTGCAAATCAAACAAACAAGTAATTATGAAATATTACTCATAGGTTCCTCAATGGGAATTATTATATTTGCCATACTCTAAAACTGAAACATTGACATTTCGAAGCATAAATTCTCTCTGTTTCCACATGAAGCTCACTGCAACAGTTTCGGAGTGTGACAATTAGAAATAGTTACAACACAATACAAATGACTGTATAAATGGATAGATGACACATTTGTTTTCTCATATTTATTATTCATAATGAAATAAATAAATAAAAAGCTGGCCCTGTTACTAAGCAGACAGGAAACTGCCATACTATGAAAGTTTACCTTGAGTTAACCTTGTTGCCAGGTCATTGTAATTCATGTGATTCATGAGGATGTCCACTGTGATCCCCACAGCGTCGCTTTCCCCGTAAAAACACACAAGTTTATCCACAGTTTCCTCTCTGGTAGCGTTTTCCAGCTCGCACTTCGGGATGGGTTTACAGTCACCTCTGTGATTCGTCACGTACCACTGAAATAACTTAAGCTTGGCTTCAGTCAGCTCGTCCAGGTGTTGTTTCAGGACTTTCTCAATTCGCACAGGTGCAGGTGCAGACATTTTGAACTTTCAGTAATTTCACAGGGTGTCAAACTATCAATCAACAAACTTCTCTAGAGCTGTGAAGTGACTGTGGGAGACAAAAAAACAAGAAGTTAGAATCATTTATAGCACAAAACGAACCAGCATCAATAGCCTCATTAAACACATATAGAGCTGATTTGACTAAGAGAGGTAACACAGCTTTTCAGTGAAAAAAAAACTTTTTGTTACTCTTCAACTCCTTTGAAATGTTGTATTTGCTCTTATATGTAAATGTGTTAAAATATGCACTTTTAGGAGTCAGCTTTGCAAAAGTCTTGACATACTTATCTGACTACAGACATCTACAGTATCTATATCTACCATCAGAATAACTCCACATAACAAAACATGTTCTTATTAGTGGCTCATTAGTCATTCAAAGCACCAATGCAGTTAATGGGGTCTAAGTTTCTGTTTTTACAGTTTCACTTTCTACACGCTGCAGCTTTGCCTGTTGAACAGATGGTGGAAGCAAAGTCCTGCTTTGTGCTGTTTTACTGCCTCCATGTACTATGATATGAGTTTATGGCAGATAATGCTGCCAATATTTGTTTGGGCCAAGGTTGTTTTGAAATCCTTTTGGAAGCCTTCCAAAAAAAGACAATCTCTACAGTACCACTAGTAATTAGATCATACAGCCAATTCTGTATGTAACATTAAAAGGATAAAATGTACATTAAGTACAATAAGTACTTCCTTCTCTGAAGGTGTGCCTGGTGCTGCTTCCTGTTATCTGAAGCACAGCAAATTGAACAGATTTTGAAAACCATTGACATAGATATACAAATGGATGAAACACATATGTGTGTGTTAATATATGTTTATTATAGTTATGTATTTATGTGTTGTCTCCAGACTAAATACAGTAAATAACTGGTATCTTACCACAAGGAAGCAAACTCGTCGTCTCGGTTCTTCAGTGGCCTTTAATGCAGAAACTTTAATACAATGTCCAGTGTTCACTTCTGTCTGTTCACTAGTTTCTCTACAAGCAGGTGAGCTGAACCTGAATACAGTGAACACATGATATATGGGCTAATCAAGGCACCAGACCAAAAAAGGTTCCAACACAATGGAAAGCAACAGAATTAGTGACATAACACAACCGGTTATACAGTAAAGCCTATGTAGGTCATTTAAACTAATGTTAACAACTGATTATCATGCCAAAAAAAACTACAACTTTTTAATTGCCGCCTTTTGTTGCTCACGTTTGTTCCTTGGGCTAAATCCTATATTTTCACAAATATTTAGCTATCAGGAGTTGTTCTTCTTACCGCTGTATGTCCTCGTGCAATCTGTACCGTAGTGGTTTCGGTTTCTGGTGTCATTTGCTTATGCTTTTGTTCAGCACTGCACTTGACTGACTAGTTCTACTACAGTGCCTTGCGAAAGTATTCGGCCCCCTTGAACTTTTCGACCTTTTGCCACATTTCAGGCTTCAAACATAAAGACATAAAACTGTAATTTTTTTGTGAAGAATCAACAACAAGTGGGACACAATCATGAAGTGGAACGAAATTTATTGGATATTTCAAACTGTTTTAACAGATAAAAAACTGAAAAATTGGGCGTGCAAAATTATTCAGCCCCCTTAAGTTAATACTTTGTAGCGCCACCTTTTGCTGCGATTACAGCTGTAAGTCGCTTGGGGTATGTCTCTATCAGTTTTGCACATCGAGAGACTGAAATCTTTGCCCATTCCTCCTTGCAAAACAGCTGGAGCTCAGTGAGGTTGGATGGAGAGCGTTTGTGAACAGCAGTTTTCAGTTCTTTCCACAGATTCTCGATTGGATTCAGGTCTGGACTTTGACTTGGCCATTCTAACACCTGGATATGTTTATTTGTGAACCATTCCATTGTAGATTTTGCTTTATGTTTTGGATCATTGTCTTGTTGGAAGACAAATCTCCGTCCCAGTCTCAGGTCTTTTGCAGACTCCATCAGGTTTTCTTCCAGAATGGTCCTGTATTTGGCTCCATCCATCTTTCCATCAATTTTAACCGTCTTCCCTGTCCCTGCTGAAGAAAAGCAGGCCCAAACCATGATGCTGCCACCATTTGGTTTCATCTGACCAGAGCACCTTCTTCCACATGTTTGGTGTGTCTCCCAGGTGGCTTGTGGCAAACTTTAAACAACACTTTTTATGGATATCTTTAAGAAATGGCTTTCTTCTTGCCACTCTTCCATAAAGGCCAGATTTGTGCAGTATACGACTGATTGTTGTCCTATGGACAGAGTCTCCCACCTCAGCTGTAGATCTCTGCAGTTCATCCAGAGTGATCATGGGCCTCTTGGCTGCATCTCTGATCAGTCTTCTCCTTGTATGAGCTGAAAGTTTAGAGGGACGGCCGGGTCTTCGTAGATTTGCAGTGGTCTGATACTCCTTCCATTTCAATATTATCGCTTGCACAGTGCTCCTTGGGATGTTTAAAGCTTGGGAAATCTTTTTGTACCCAAATCCGGCTTTAAACTTCTCCACAACAGTATCTCAGACCTGCCTGGTGTGTTCCTTGTTCTTCATGATGCTCTCTGCTCTTTAAACGGACCTCTGAGACTATCACAGAGCAGGTGCATTTATACGGAGACTTGATTACACACAGGTGGATTCTATTTTTCATCATTAGTCATTTAGGTCAACATTGGATCATTCAGAGATCCTCACTGAACTTCTGGAGAGAGTTTGCTGCACTGAAAGTAAAGGGGCTGAATTTTGCATGCCCAATTTTTCAGTTTTTTATCTGTTAAAAAAGTTTGAAATATCCAATAAATTTCGTTCCACTTTATGATTGTGTCCCACTTGTTGTTGATTCTTCACAAAAAATTACAGTTTTATATCTTTATGTTTGAAGCCTGAAATGTGGCAAAAGGTCGAAAAGTTCAAGGGGGCCGAATACTTTCGCAAGGCACTGTAGATCTAGTGGAGAGAGCGATGCATTACCTTTCACTTGTGCCAGTAATAATATTAACAATACTGAAGTGAAGATAAATAAAAAGAAGAATGCTGATGCTACTGCCCAAGTTTAAAGGATAGCTTCAGGTTCTTTCAAGTATGTCTTAAAACAATACCCACATGCCTGTCATTCATCATTCATGTTGTTCATATTATTTTTTATGTTATTTTAATTTTTTAATTTAACCTTCATTTTTCTAGGTAAGTTGAATGAGAACAATTTCTCATTTGCAACAATGACCTGTCACATTCACACAGTTACACATTCATACCAGGAAGCTGCCCAGTATAACCACAGTCTGATCTGCTGGCCACTGAGCAGCTCCACTGGAGTGGTTGGGGTTAAGTGCCTTGCTCACGGGCACCTCAGTGCTCAGTTATAAAGTTTGTCTGAAGTTAATTGAAGTTCTCTCTTTGTGTTTCTCCCAACAGTGTTACTGAGCTGAAGCAGTGATATTAACAGAAATGTAAAATACTGTAACGTTGTGTTTTTGCACAGAACGAGACAGACTATGGATTTAGTTCTCCATCACTTACATCGGAAGTGCACTAGGAAGGGACCTCTTAATGGCCTGTGTGAACAGGAATGCTTACAGCAAGAAAAAAAACCCAGTTTCAATGTGTTGTATGGGCACGTGACATTTGTTAAAAGACAGACAGAAAAATTTGAAAACTTATCCTTTAATTTTTCTCATTTTTATTTGTCCCGGCAGATTTGAGGTGGCAGTTATGATGAGGTTTCTCTGAGTAAAAAAATAACAAAAAAAAAGTATTATGAGGAGACTCGGCCCTTTAAATGGCTAAACTCTATAATCATCAAGAACAGAGGCTGAGTACATGTAACCTCTGATTTTTGCTGTGATGTTTAAAAGCACCATTATTTATTTATCCTGGCAGAGCTGACTGAGCACACTGGTATTTTATAAGCAACACCGCTTTTCACCCAGACAGCCACACATACTGGGGCCCGGGTGCTGTCCAACCTGACCACAACCATCGACAACTGAGCAGCTGGAGGTCAGTAGCCTAATTGCCCCGGGTCATCACGACGGCATCTACTGAAGGAGGAAGGATCGTTACTCATTCACTTCCCCCCAGTCAGATTATTTCTCCATTCACTCCCCCCTAGTCAGATTATTTCTCCATTCACTCTCCCCAAGTCAGATTATTTCTCCATTCACTTCCCTCTAGTCAGATTATTTCTCCAAAGCAGTGCAGAACAGTCATGACTCAGCTCTTGGCCCCATCTACTCTCTCAGTTGTGATGATGTAACAGATGGCATATTCACCCTCATTAGTCACAACAAAGGAAAAGTCATGCCTAAATGTATCACAGCAACCGAAGCACTGATTGAACAATTAGTCTATTCTGGATACAAACAGAGCTTCGGTTAGCCATAGGAGTTTCTGCTACAAAGACAAATGTGATATTTTGGTTCTGCAGATCATACCACAGGACTGTTTTAAGTCCAAGAAGGCATGAATTGTATGCATAAATCCTGCATGGGAGTCTGGCTGCAAGCTTCAACTGGCCCCATGCAAAAAGACAAGTGACATGAAGCTGGATAAATCTTTCTACTGATTCTATTGGATGATACTAGATATTTCTCTACTGCTTGCAGCTAAAGGAAGGTAGTGAAACATGCACAATGCCAAGACATCTCCATTAAAGCACTACTCACTTCTAAATATGGCTGGAAAACGGTGTGACCGTAATCATCTAGTAACAATGCAGCTTTCCTGTTTTCTCTGAGCTATATCCACATTTCAAGGTGCGAGAACATAAATGTCCTCTTGCCATTTTCAAACGTGCTGAGTGTGTTTTTCACAGCAGGGTGGCATGGGAATGCCGAGTGATGTAAACATACAGTACATATAGCTGCCATCCTCATTTAACTTTTTCCACTGCAGAATCAAGAAGGAAGTTGACATAAAGGGGCTAGACTTATTTCTCTTATCACGGTGAAGTCAGAGTTAGCTGCTGGTCTTGAGTCATATGAACAAGAACTGGAGTTACGGACACATTAGGTACATAGTAGTAAACGAGGATGCCAATTAGGTCTGACTGTAATAATACTACAATATGGAAAATGGCACACAGACATTCTTTCTCTCACAGAGTGCCTATTTCAGCTGAAACCATGCTACTTTATCTTCTCTCAGCCTCCCGTGCTCTCACTCCTCTTCCCTCCTCTGCTTCTCTGTCTCTCATCAAGCGGGCAAGGCGTAGTGTGTGGTTGGTGTGAGATAACAAAGGCTGAGGAGTTCACCATTATATAACTTCTGTGGAGGCTGAGGAGATGGAGGAAGAGGAGGAGAGGCAGCAAGGTTAGCACGTAGGAAAAGGAGGGCAGGAGAGGGCTAGTAGCCTACGTTGCGGTGCTCATTTGTCTTCCACATAACACACACACACACACACACACACACACACACACATATACACACGCTGGCCTCCTTTCCCTGCTCTCTATCGCAAATTCAGCAGGCTGCACTTGCAGATATGGCCTCATCATATTTGAACTTTTTCAGCTTTGTGTTCCCACGCTGACAACCGTGCAAAGATTTTCAAGTGAAATCACAAATGTCTTTCTCTCTGACAGTGTCTATGTTTCTGTCCCACCTCTGAGCCAGAGTGCTGAGCAGGCAGCCAAACACACACACACACACACACACTGTATACACACAGGGCCTCTTACTCTCAAGCTCTATGGCTCCCTCCAGCTGCACCCACCTGTCCTCTGATGGCCTCCCACTCATGCCACATTAAACATTTAGTGAGACACTCTGGATCTGTGTGACACCATCTTTTTGCACCGCCAAGCTAACAGCACTCACACTGTGGAAAAACATAGGTGCATGTTCGTCGGTGGAAACCTGATACAGCAGTCAAACTATTCCCTCTACCCGTCCCTTTCTCTCTCATGAACATACATGAACCCAAACACAAAACCAGTGGTTCAGAAAGGCCTACTGTGTTGAGTTAAAGACTTGCATCAATCAATATTGATCCCTGGAGTGTGTCTGCATGTGTTGCACTTATGCAATGTTGTGTGTGTGTGTGTGTGTGTGTGTGTGTGTGTGTGTGTCATAGTTTGCCTTTCTGCTGCAGTGAGGTGTGACCCATGGTTGGGTGTATCCCAACCAGTGCAGTAAAATGCTGCTGTGATGTTCCCTGCAATATTTTGAAGATATGAGAAGAGACAGGGACTGGATTTTTTTTATGCACCATCGCTGATCGTCTACCTTTATTTTAACAATATGTATCTTAATTATGATCTACTGTCCCCCAAATGCATTAAGTCTAAACGAGGAAAATAATTCAGCACCATCTCTCCACATTTTCAGTGACTTCATTGAACTAGAGGCCTTTAAGTCTCATGCTGCACGAGACTATTCTCGCGAGGATTCCTCCCTTTTACTACACACACACACAAACACACACACACACATCACTCCTCCTCCTCTCTCCAGCCCCTCCCTTTCCGCCTCTGCTCGCCTCTATCCTCTTCAGCCTTGCCTGCCTGTCAGAAAGGTACTCCAGTGTTGGAGGCTAGGCTATCCTCCTCCCGGACCCCGTACTAGAGCCAGCCGCCGTCGTACCCCAAGGCTCGGGCTCCCCACTCACGGTTTCAACCATGGCAACCACCGCTACTTGCACCCGGTTTACCGACGAGTACCAGCTGTACGAGGAGCTCGGAAAGTAAGCAGCAGCCGTAACGTTACAGTGTGCATCGTATTTGTCTTGTCGTTTTGTCCCCCACCCCCGCAACCTCGCCTCAAATTATTTCTGGTTAGCCAGCTAGCAGGCGATAGCTAGCCAAAATAGCTTACATAGTAGTTATGTTGAGTGCCTTAATAATGTGTCAGTTTATATTAACTGAAGGCTGTTATTGTCGTGGTGTAGTCAGGCTAAATATCGGCTAGCTAGCTGCTCCCGCAGTAACGGAGAACAGCGCACTATCAACGAGCTACCATGCTGATATTGATAGACTAGCCGAGTTAGCCCACTAGCGTTGCGTCTTTTAGTCGCTATTGGTGATGAATACACCGCACAGAGGTTGGTGTAGCTTAGCTAACAGCTGTTAGCCCTTCAGTGTTTCTGGTCTGCTGGAGCCGTCAACTGGGCCCCGAGAGACGCCGGAGGCGTAGCCCTGTGACATTTCACCGGCCCACGGATCTGACAGCTCCGTGCTGGCTCTTTAGACCAGAGGCTCTGGTCGCTAGCTAAGTAGGCCGACCACTTTCCTCCTCCCCCCCCCGAGCAGCTGCAGATGATTTGTGTAACCGTGTTGAGTAACGTCACGTACCCCTGGATCACTTAATGAGGAAGTTATTCGGTCAAGGCTGCTCTACGTTATGTTTGCACTGTAATGCCAATACGCTCCGCAGACCAGCTGGCCCGATCATCATGTTATCAATAAACACATACTTTGTGGGTCTTAAACGGAGGTAATCGTGAAGCACAGGCTGTTATAACTGCAATTTGGCGTTTACTATGGCAGAGGCAATGACGTGTTTTCTCGGTATTTTGATGACGGCAAGAAAACCGGGCCACAACCTCCCTTGTTTCATCAGTAGCAGCAGCAGCAGCAGCAGCATCTGTTGTTCTTGGCCGGCGAAGGCTTTTTTTTTCTCCTGTTGTACCCAAACAGTAGGGCGACACTGTCCCTATAGAGATACACCGGCCTTAATTTCCAGCTGCCATTTCCAATCTATTTCCACTCTCTGCCTAATAATTGGCAGTAATCGATGGCACTGGTTGCACAGCCACTGCACTGGCACACATACACACCTACACATCCTCTACTGCTCCTGATTCTTCTGCAGATTCTTCTGCAGACTGACCACTTCACCATGGCTTATGTTTCTGCACCTGTTTGTTAATGCATTTTGCTCCGTCATAGGCTATTAACGTCAAGGCACTGACTTGTACTTCTGTCACCTCTCATTTACTGGTAAATAATTAAAACTAGGAGTGCAGCAGAATGTAACAACCCTCCATATATCATCCAGAGTAGTACAAGGCAGCCTTCCTCTTTCAAGAAAACTGCGTAGGACCAGATACTGCAGGTAGTACAGGCTGTGATATAGGCACTATGAAAATCATGCATAATTACTTGTTCTGTGATGCTCAAAATTGAACGATCACCATAGCAGTTAGCAGATGAAACATATGGAACATTAATCTAGGTCAATATGAAAGTCTTTAGAGTAGGAGTTGATCTATTGTGTGTTATGCACTTCCTTTTCAGCTTGAGCAGATTTATAACTGAACGTTGTTACCCTGTGAATGTATTAAATATTGCCCATTGTTGTGTGAGATGCAGTCCATTCTTTGTGCTGGCTGTTGCAAATTGAATTTCCTTTGGGGCTGTAGGTTGCATTGTATTGCCTATCAAAGATTAGCAAAAGTACTTGGCCATTCATTTATGATCCAAGCCCTGAGCTGATATCGACACTCATGCTGAGAAGCTTGTTATGATGCTGGTTTACTTGATTGTTGCCCACCTTTCCAGGTTCTACACACTGAGGCTGTGATACTAAGTGTGTGTGTGTGTCCAAGGCTGTTGGCATAAAATAAACAACTACTGCCACATGAGTAGATGCAGTTTCAAATGTCACACTTAACCCCTGTGTATGTGTGAAAGAGGGCATGCAAAAATGGAACTGAGTTTTGGTTGTTTATGTCTTTTATGTCTTTCTTCTTAGGGGAGCTTTTTCAGTGGTGCGTAGGTGTGTAAAGAAGTCATCAGGACAGGAATATGCTGCAAAAATCATCAACACTAAGAAGCTGTCTGCAAGAGGTATGGTAACACCATGCACACTCACACATGTATTTTTGTTGTGTTTGTGATGTATGTGGTGTTTATTTGTGGCTGAAAGTCTAAGCTAAATGGTATATACAATTTTTATATTTTAATAGCCATCATTTATGGCATACAGTAAAGTTTCTTTAAATTATATTGAGAAACAGTTAATAGATTAAACAACAAATGGAAATGACCTGTTCGTGGCTAATCTCGTGAACTACACACTTAGCAAATGAAAGTACTTCATCCTATTGATGCATTGCATCATTCAGATCATTGATTTCAACTTTGTCTGCTATGGCTTACCAGAGATATTGAAGGGATAACTAATCTCTACTGGTTCACGTCTCACTGTCTACATCGTCATATTGCCCAGCCTTATTGTAAAGTATGCACATAAACCACGAGTCCTATAATTCCAATAGCAGAGGAAATATTTTATTCAATCATTGTGTCTGTGGGGAGTTTTTATCTGCAACCTCTTGATGGTTTAATGACCCTCTTTATAAACACTGTATTGAATAACTCAATCGCTCCTCTGTGGTATGATTAGACAACCGCTGTACAATGAATAGATCCAAATTTCTGAGATGCTCTTCATGAAAAGGGCACATGGATGGGACTGAAATAAAACTATAAGAACTGTCAGGACACGGAAGATGTTTCTTGTCTGATATCTTGTTAAATTTTTGCTTTGGAGTATGTCACGTAGCTCCACAGTCCACTCCTGAATTTTGGTTGTGCGTGCCTGCGATAGATTTACACCCACGTGCACATGACTAGTGTGTTGTAATGATGACGTGAGCTCATGTCATTGGGTCAGAACCTCCCCTGGCTTCAGACTGAGATACTTAATTGCTTTCTCCTTTTTGTATCTGACAAATTAGGCCTGCACTCCTTCCTGACATTCACACACACACCTGACTTCCTTTGTTCTCCTTTCCTGCACTCTCATTACCTCCGTGCCTATCTTTCTTTGCTAGCCTCTCTCACTCATTGCCTTTCTCTTGTCTTCTGCAGAGGGGGATTGGTTTGTATTGAGGCTAATCCACTTATGCTAAATGTATCTCATCAACCACTAAGACCCCACGGATTCCATAGGCGCCTCCCTGTTTGCCCTGTTGTTGTCTGTCTGATGGCATTTGTAGAGGCAGCGAGAGCAGGGAGTAACACTAATAGAGCATGTCTGTATTGTGAGGCATCTGTGAGTGTGTTGTAATACCCTTATTGTTCTATCCCTGCAATCAAGAGTCCACATAGGGCAGCTCCTGGTATTAATGTCCCACCAAGGAAAAGTAAGGGCTCAGCAGAAAACTGTTGGCTCTTCGCAGAGGCAGGCAGTACAATGTAGGCCTGTGTATGTGTGCATGTTTGCCAGGGGAAAAGAAAGCTGGCCAGGAGAGGAGGAGGACAAAGGAGGAGGAGATTTTTAACAATATAGTCTTGCAAGGAGATCGGTGACACTGAATGAGACGAGACGCAATAGCGAAGGAGGGAACGAGATGATTTTGTGCTAAGAGAAGAATTGCGGTAGGCTGCCTGGGTTACGTAACATGCACCTACACGCATACAAAAAACAACGTCCACACTCACAGGCAGCCAGTGCGTGAGCAGGCAGCTTGCCTGGTAGGATTTGGGTGGTTTTTTTTAGCTCGATGGGGCGAGTGTGACCTCACGCGTGGCCTGGTGTGTAAGTCTATCAAAACTCTGGTAAACACTGCAGTAATCTGGGGGGGGGGGATGGAAGGAGGAAAGGAAAGGAAGTGAGGGAGGACAGGATGTCATGGATTGATGTTTGCTGTTGTTGGCTGTGGGATAGTCCAGCCTACAGGCAGTTGGGGGTGGATGTGAGTGGGCAGCAGGGTACACAATATGCACACGCACACAAAACGTACACCTGATTCTCATCCCAGAGATTCAAGGGTCTTTAATGCTATCTTGTTTGCCATGGCTTGAGTTCATAAATAAAATGTAATTAATTAAAATGACCCAAAGAGCAAGCTATAGCACCAGACATTTCACAAAAAAACATTTAAGTCAAAGAGGAAAAGGAGGGCGCCTGGGTAGTTCACCTGGTAGAGCGAGCGCCCATATATAGAGGTGTCCTCCTTGACACAGCCGCCACGGGTTCGACTCCGACCTGTGACCCTTTGCTGCATGTCGCCCCCCCCCCCCTCCCCCCCTTTCCCCTTCATGTCTTCAGCTGTCCTATACAAATAAAAGCCTAAAATGCCCCAAAATAATCTTAAAAAAAAAAAGAAGAGGAAAATGAGACTGAAGGGGAAAAAGCTGTATTAGATATAAATTGTATAAATTGAAATCACTCAAAAGAACTCTTAAAGAAAAACATCATCATACAATTAAATCAAGAAATGGGGAGTCTAGTAGAAATTCTAATATTAGTTTTACATGACAGTGCACAAAGGGTTGCAATGGTGTGATGCAAGTTTTGTTTTATTTTGTTGAGTAAAGTGACTGAAAAGTGGATGGCTGCTGCATTATCTGCTGCAACATGGTTTTGTGTGTGTGTTTGTGGGAGAGAGACAGAGTGAGACAGACTATCCACTGTAATGCACTACTCTAATACCTTTCCTCCGACATTTTTTAGTGTTACAAGCCTGCATATTTGTCCCAGTAAAAATTGTTTAAGTTATGTTATTATTATTATTCATGTATATTATGTTCCTTGCTCACCCCAAAGGGTCTCTTATTATTATTATTAATGGCAAACCTCTAAGATTTAGCAGTCCCCCTCCCAGAGTGTAGCCTGGTTCCAGACCTCTGAATCACAGCCCACATCTTCAATTTGTTCAGTGATTTGTATAGACCTGGTGTTGTGCTCATTTGTGGTTATTTTTCACAGTTGAGATGCAGTCAACCAATCGCAGATTGTAGGTGGGATTAAGAATGGGGACATATCTTTGTACATGGCTACCAAGCCACATCCATGAAATATGGTGACAGAAACATCGCCACAAGAATGGTGATGAGATTAACACAGCTGTCCAGGTTGTTGTAAATCAACAAAAGAGGAACTCCACAATACATCTAATTTTTGCACTGTACACATAATTGCATATATTCTTATTAGCATATAATGTTAATACAGGTGTCGCCCCCCCCCCCCCCCCCCCCCCACCCCCCACAAAATACATATTTTATGTAAAAACTGCTTTTTCTGCTCAAAATTAGCTTGTATGTGTGTGATTTGGTTTGGTTCAGCCAAATTCTTTAACTCCTTCCTAACCCGGTCAACAGAGCGTTACCAGATATTTAGGTAGATTAACAGTAATGTTAACTGTAACAAATGGTAATTTCAATTTTATTTATAGTATCAAATCATAACAACCGTTATCTTGAGACACTTTACAGATAGAGTGGGTCTTGACCACACTGTAATTTACAAAGCCCCAACAATTACAGTAATTCCCTCAAGAGCAAGAATTAGCAGTAGCTATTGCGACAGTGGCGAGGAAAAACTCCCTTTTTAGGAAGAAACCTCAGACAGACCCAGGCTCTTGGTTAGCGGTGTCTGAAGGCGCCGGTTGGGGGTGTGATGAACAGTGGCAATAATAGTCACAATAAAGATAATGGAACAGTGACTAGAAAATGGTAGTCGTAGTAGTTCATGTCATAGTAGGGCACAGCAGGGCGTTACGGGGTTAGTGTGGTAAGGTTACATTCTGGCACTCCTCCACAAACGGACACACCGGCAGAGCCTCTCGTAATAGAGACGCTAGCCCAGCTAGAACAAACACGGTCAAAGCTCCACCACCCCCTGTCTTTCCAGCAGAGAAACGGAGAATACAGAATTATATCAGAAAAATGTACTTTAAAAGCAAACCTAGATAAAATCTGCCCATGTAACTTCTATTTTATTTCAGATTATTATTATTATTATTATTATTATTATTATTAGGTGGTTGATATACTGATGCATTAAAGTGAAAGAGACATTTTCCTGTTGTAGCTGGTCAAACTAGTTTTAACTTTTAGTCTGGCAAACTCGATTTCTTTTAAGGATTCGGGTTATTCTGAGTCACTCACTAAACTGATCCGGGTTGTGCGAGTCACTTGAGTCAGTATTGATCTATAGGCGAGCCGAGGCAAGCTTGCAGTGTTTCGAACTGTCTGCTCGACCTAATTGCATTTTAATATACTACATTTATACACCAAACCTGCAGTAGACCTAGCTAGGCTACGTGCAGAACACTGTATGTTATTTCAGAAGTGAAAGAATGGCTTTTGTTGTGGATTTGCTTTACCCTGACTCAAATGAAGTTCCCTCGCTCGTCTGCTACTGAGCTACTCATGACAACGTAGCTGGCTGATTTGTGCGGGTCGGTCGGTCGGGAGCTCGTGAGTGATCAAGAGCTCGTGAGTTCTTGAGTGGTCTGTGAGCTTGCAATGTTTCCAGCTCTGAGTCTGCGGGTCAGGAAGTTCCTATAACTTGTCTCGTCCTGTCTCTCTGCTCACTCAGTCGCTTGAGTTGACTTGTGGAGTTGTTGCCTACGAAATTGTAAGTTATAACGCTTTTGGCAGCTAAGATGGCTAGGACTAGTAGTAGCTAATGTTGCAAGAGGTTTGTCTGTGGCGCTGTTATCATTTTAGATGTATTGTAGTAGATCTCAACTAGGGCTGAAACGATTCCTCGAGTAACTAGAATAATTTGATTACTAAACATCCTCGATGCAAAATGATTTGCCTCGAAGCTTCGTTTAATTAATGTTACCAACGTTGTATCACTGAGGATTATTACTGTCGCACACCGGGCTGACTCTGCTGGCGACACATGCCATGCAGACTGATTACAAAATCAAGAAAGAACATAATGGGCTAATAGAGAAGACACACCAGCCCGATAATCGGCCGTCGGACCGTCTGGCGAGGTCGGTGACTCGAGTCTGTTCAGTGTGTTCCGAGGAGCTGTCGGCCTTCATTTGGGCCGACCCAACATGTTCAGTCGGAGACAGGGAAGTCGGGACTCGCCCGGAAATGGGGAGCGGATGAGCCTCTCAAAATCTGACGGGAATCTTTTAAACTGACCTTTGTCAATCTGAAATGAAGACAGATTCAGAAACTGCACGGCCTATTTCTCGCTTAAAATGTCTTCAGAAACACGTTTCGGTGAACTATTTTAGTACAATATGAGAACAAGCCGCCATGGCAGTCTGGCTGTGAATTTCCGGAGAAAAAAGAACCACGTGACGCGTTCGTCCAATCAGCTGCCGGTTTTCATTTTCTGGGAAATAATCAGACTGTTAATGGAAACGATACAGAGCAGCGCCGCCTGCTGTTATGGAGACGTATTATGCACAGAGCGTACGCTCAAGTCGGCGTCGCCTCAGTGTGTTCTGAGGCTTTTTTTTTGGACCTCGGGGACCCGACTGATTAGTCCGACTGCCTTTTCTGCTAACGGTCGGCCCGTCTGGCTGGTGTCAGGGCCTTAAGAGAAGAGACAGGCTGGAGAAAATGACAAAGTGTCCAAAGTTTGGAATCAGGTCAAACGTAATTTAAAACTAAAACTTTGTACAGTGCGTCTACTGCAAACTGGAACTAGCTTACCACAATAATAGCACAACGTCAGTGCTTCAGCATCTCAACAGAAAACATTGAGTCTAACTTAATCATCCATTCCACGAAGCGGACCCGACAAAAGTAAATCAGAGTCGAATGGATGATGAAACTACACCAAACGCATCAACTACCAAAATTAAAGACAAGAAAATACCACAATTTGATCTAAAGAGCCAGAAAAACAGCTGATTATTGCGCACCATTTTCTCTCACTGTCGCTCTCTTCATGGAGAAACAGCTGATCACCAATCTACTAGCGCAAGTGTAACAGAGCTGTGTAGCATTGTAATCAAATATATAAATGAAAATAGGTTGAGTATAACTAATATTTACATATAGGCCTATATACAGATCAGTCTCAGGTTGAAACTTGTAGTTCTGAAAGTTAAGTTGCACAACTTAAGGTAATGTTTATGTATGTTTAATGTATGCCTTAGTTTGAGGTTGTTATTGCATTTCAGAAAATGTTTTCTTTAAAAACAATGTAATATGACACTTAAATGCACTTAATGTTTAGTTTTTTGAGAGATTATATTGTAAGCAATGTAGGCAATACAATTTAGCTTTTTCAGAAAATTAAACCAAACTATTGTATATTATTGCTCTTCAATAAAACAAAAGTATTTCTTATCAGATTACTAGATTAATCAATGGAATAATCGGTAGAATACTCGATTACTAAAATAATCAATAGCTGCAGCCCTAGACTCAACTGATCCAAGTTAATGAGACTCGCGACTCATGAGTTAATTTAAAGAGTCGGGTTAAAGATCCGAGTGAGTCACAACTCAAACAGGTTTAGTCCAGTGGCCCCCAGCCTAGGGCATGGGGCCTCTCCAAAGGGCCACAAGACAAATCTGATGGCTCGTGAGATTTTTAAATCTGAAAAAAGAAAATGTTTAAATGTGTGTGTCATTTTTGATCTTTTCTCTGACTGTAGCTGCTCATGGTTGGCTTGCTTTGACTACCAACTCCACATCTCTATCCATGCCACACTGATCACTGATCGGTGGTTAGTCTCCTCAGTGTCCCCTGACCAGACGTGTATAAAGTACTAGAGACCCATACTTGAGTAAAAGTACAAGTGCCCTTTCGAAAAAGTGACTTGAGTAGAAGTTGAAGTGCTCTTTAAGCACCACACTTAAGTAGAAGTACTAAAGTATTCAACATTAGTATTGCAAGTAGTTTATTTTACAATGTACTACTCAAGTATTGAAAGTAAAAGTTCAAGTATTGTGTTATGTAGTTATTAAAGAAAGCAGTCAAAAGTTTGAATATCATATCGTTTATATTATTTCAAATGTTTAGCCTATAGGACACTCACATTCCTTTGGCTGTTGCCAAATGAATTAACAAATATTAAATATATTATATTAAAAATAAGAAATTAACAAATACTGAAATAAAATGTACAATTATCACACTGTGCAAGTAAAATGAATGTTGAATTTTTAAAATATGCTGTGAGGCAGTGCTGTAGCACAAATTGAGGGTGTAGTTACCCTTTAAATCAGCTTTATTCAGTTTACAGTCTTTATTGTTTTTAGGAAATAAATACCTGCTCCAAATTACGAATAACCATTTCTTAAAAGGGGCTGTACTTAATATTCAGAACATTAATATACTGTAGCAGTAAACAACTATTTGCTATGTCAAGATATAGTGGAGTTATGGCATCCTAAGCAGAGAATTAAGTCACACACTGTGTGTGTGTGTGTGTGTGTGTGTGTGTGTGTGTGTGTGTGTGTGTGTGTGTGTGTGTGTGTGTGTGTGTGTGTGTGTGTGTGTGTGTGTGTGTGTGGTAAATAGAGTTCTTTGTTTTGATAGTCGGTCTGGCCGCGCTTGCATGTTAGTGCCTTGTGCTTCTGTGACAAAGCGTAGGTATTTGACGAGTTGGGGAACGGTCTGTAAGAGTTTACTTTTTAGAGATAAAAAAAAAAAAAATGCATTGGATATTGGGAAAAGAGTACAGTATGAAGTATTGCCGAATGTAACCTAAGATGGCATATTAATATGTGTACAGCCACACTAACATGTACTGTATACTAGCCGCATCCAAGGTGACTCGTGGCATCGTGATGTCAATGACGTAATAGCAGAGGTCGCGCACGGCTTTTTTTTTTTTTTTTTTTTTTTTTTTTTCTCTCAGCGGTGCGTGACAAAGCGGAAACGGGAGGCCTGAACGAGTTCGCCGACAACCGGATGCCAGGACTCTGAGTGACTGCAAGTCTCTCTTGTAAACTTACTGGGTTAAGATGAGTTCTTTTATGGCGAATGAAAGGCTTGATCCGACCAAGTAGGTCATCAAATCAAAGCATTGACGGCAATGCTGCTGCCAGTTCTGCCGTTGTTTACCTTTTTTCTTCTTCTTCTAGTCCGTAGAAAGAGCAACGTCGGTAGCCTTTGCTCATTAGCGCCACCTCTGTTCAGGAGAAGACTGCAACTAGTGTTGTGAGCACCAGCGCGTGTATAGTCAAGGCGATCCCATGACGTCATGTTTGCACGCGCCAGCTGGGCTGCGTCTTATATATAAGTAGTAGTATTTAGTGTCGTGACTGTAATTACAAAACCCGAGCAAGTAGCAACTTGTCACCTGATAACAATTACCAACAGGCTGGGTATCAAACTACTGTGCTTTTTGGGCACCACCTAAAACATATTTGTAGCTTAGTCAGATTATTAGTCTCGTTTATTCTTTGGTTAGATATTAGTCTATATCCTTGATGTTCCACTTTCCGCGATTGCTCCGGTGCAGCAGGAAATTCTGCCGGATTCAAGTATTTTTGCCGATGTCTGTTTCCTTCCAATTTCTTTGTGTTGGAATTTTAAACTCCGGTGGATTTATGAGGACAATGGTTAACTGGTTAAGACAGACAGCTAGACTATCGGTCCAATCTGAGTTTTCTCTCGCGTGACTATTTTATAGTGGCTCCGTGCGGAGTTTCACAATCGCCCATGACGATTGTGATTGGTTTAAAGAAATGCCAATAAAAATATTAACTGAAATGATTTGATCTGCATTTTATTTTGCCACTGTTCTTGTATAGCGGCTTTCAGGCAAAATGAAGTACTGATGAATTGAGAAGTCTGGCTTATTGTATTAAATAGAAAACATTTTTATATTCCTCAATGTGAGTAATAAAATAATAAAAAAAATTATAGTATCATATGTAACAATACACAGTCCTAGACTACCATAGCAAGTGAGCTAGCTACTGGCCAAAGGAAAACGGCATATCTAGGTTTGTTTAATAGCTATTAGTGCATTACAACGGAGTATTGCACTGCGATCAGTATACATACTCATGCTGTGTTGCTGATAAAAATGTGCTATAGAGCCATCTTTGTTAAATATCCTCCTAAAAACATCTGTACTTGTATTTCCCAGTCCTAACAGTTTGTATGTGAACTTGCCTAAAACAAACTGAACTAAATCCTCACGCCTTCAATCAGACTGGCATGTGTGGCAGAAGGAGGGGTGTGTATGTTTTATGTGTTTGTATGTGTGTCGGGCTCTCTGTCCTCAACTGATGTAAGATGGCTGTGGGCCCGCCCCATGGCAAAGCAGATGGCCAATTAAAGAGCAGTAGGAAGTGCCAGTAATTACCCTCCAGCCCTCTCTTTCCTGTCTTCTTCAACCACACTCTCTAGCACCAACAAATAAGGAGATTGAATGAATTAGTGAGTGCTGCAGTGACACTGCACCAGGGTAGACGGCTATACACAAACACACTCGCACACAGGGGAGCTCTGATCCTCTTCGAGCAAATGGACGTTCCATGTAATCCTCCCTCCTCCTCCTCTGTCTATCCGTCCTGCGTCACTGGTGTAATTAGAAAGAGGTTCAGGTCTCTCACTCGCTTTCTCTCAGATGAGGGAAATCTATACCTGCAGGGAGATTGGTGGGAGGTAGATGTGGAGAGTGAAACACCGTGTTAGAGAGCTTCAAAACTGCAGCTTTCAAACAAGTTGGCAACAAGTTGGAGAAAGTCAGGCGAAGGATGCAGAGGGGTTAGAGAAAGTGATGCTGCTTTTTAGAATAATGGGCTCCTATATTATGCCTGTACATGCTGTATTGCAGTTGCAGAAGAACAGTTGGGTACGTCGATAGGTGATTGCTCAGCAACAGCATGTGAATTTTATCTGAGGCCGTTGCTGCACTGGGGAAATGAATGCAAATCTTAGTGAGGCTGCCTCTGTGTGGTGTAATCGCTACGGAGCTGTGGGGTGGAGTTTGCTTTACCACAGTTTTAACACACATGTACACACACTGAGTCATATTGGATCTTCACTGAAGTTACTCCAACTCACCTCTGACCTCAGCTGCATGGCTCCCAAAGAGATGGGAGGGAGTACTTTTAACAAAATGTCATGTGGTTGACACGCCGATATCTTGTACAAACACATGCATGTACACACATACTGCAACAGGATTCAATAAAATCCTCAAACAAGGATGTTGGTGTGGACATGAGGCGTCTGTGTGTAGCTTTTCATCCCAGCAGAAATGCAAACACGCCGATATTCTATAACTGGGCTTCACACTAACCCATTTGCACAAGCATATATTGTATGTGCTTGTAGGTGCACACTTGTACCCCCATTGCTACACACAGCCTCATTAATTTCCACAAACAGTTTCATATCATTAAATAGAACCATAACCTGTGGTCAGTGGAGCTGTGACTGTTACCTTTCAGAGGCAAATGCAACCACTTAGTTTGAGGGATTGTATTACTAAGGTGCCATGGCCTGAAATATTTCCCCTTGCGTACACAAAACAAATCTTTATCTGTGACACACATAACCTCATACCTTTTTAAAATATTTGCATTCACGTAATTCATTTAACTGTTTACTAGGACTTTGGTAAAGTGGATCATGGGTCACAGGAAGAAGTATTTCTCTGACTGAAAGACATTGTTGGGGGCGTGTCAGAAAGCCTCAATAAAAAGCAAATGTTATTGCATGAGTTTTTCTAAATTGGTGCATTTGAGGACCACAGTGGCCTATTAGTTAAGACCCATACAATATAACCATTATGTCCCTGTTTCGATTCAGGCGTGGGTGTTTGTGGCATGTCATGCAGCCCTGCTCTCTCCCACCTTTCCTGTTGGCATCTTTACTGTCACTATAAAATAAAGAAAAAGTGGCCAAACTATTAAAAATAGAAATGTAAAAGACATATTTGTCCAGCACCTCAAATGAAATGCATACATTGCTAACATCATCCTGAATTAACTTTATAAAAAACCTTTTTTTACTATTGTGCTGTTTAAAATCAGCTACTGAACACAATTGTTTGACCAGGTAATGGCGCATAAACACTTTGCTGGTCTATGATTTAACTGGTCTTTAACTTTTCTCTCCTCAGACCATCAGAAGCTTGAGAGAGAGGCTCGTATCTGTCGTCTGCTGAAGCACCCCAACATCGGTGAGTTTCTGTGCACGGGACCAAGTGTAATGTGTGGTTGTGTATTGTTGCTCATGCTCACAGGATAATGTTCTTCACTGGAGTGCACCAAAACTGGTGCTGGCATAACATTGTAGGATAATGCTATGCTGATAACAGCATAGCATTAACTCTGTAACAGTGCTCTGTAACAGAGAGTTGCCCAAATAGCTTTAATCAATAATAATATGTTGAGCGTAAAAGTTCATCCTTGACCTTGGTAACAGTAGTTTGTTAAAATATTAACTTGAAAAGGAAAGAGCTAGTTACGTGGACCTTGAGTTAAAATTGTGAAGATGTACACTAGAGGACTGTAGTGGGATCCCACGGGACCCAACAAAAATCTTTCGGGAGTGAGCATTTCTAACGTTGCTGCGGGTTGGAACAAGCGGTCCAAAAATAGACAGCGTGTCCCGTGATTTAGGAGTGCTGGTCCTGATCAATGCTGTAACCGGCTGTTCATAGGTTTGCCCAACCAGGTTTTATAAGAAAATAGTAAACGTCCAGTTGAACTCCAGCCACGCTTTAACACTCCTCTACTCCCTCTCTCTCTTTCTTCTTGGGGCTCTCTGCCCCACCCTTTTCTCCAATGGCAACCTGAGGGATGCAATCAACAGGGACTAACATAAAATCTGTTAGTGTGTTTAAAACGATGCCAAATAAAACAAACTGAGCAAAACAAACCACAACCATCAACGCATGTTCTATAATAAGTGAAATAAATACATTTAATACAATGTAACTCTGCCCTTATTGCGCTAGAATAACTAATTATTGCACTAGTATGAATAAAATTATGCACTAGAACATAATTTTGCTACTTATAACTGACAGATATGCATATCTTTATCAATACTACAAAGTAAAATAATGAGTTTTACCTGCAGGACGGGAGAAGACACCATTGATTTTGAAGACACAAAATCACTGGTGTCTTCTCAGATGGAGTACTTATTAGTCTATACAAAAAAGGACTTCTTGCTTGAAATGGTGTATTTGATCCAGAGTTCTCACACAATTTGAATTTGCTCAGCGAGTCACTCTGGCATTGAGTAATGATGCTCATTAACTATGCCCTTGTAGCCAGGTTGCACCAATCACATCGGTGTATCTGATTTAGGCGGGCCAGAGGCGAGCTAAACAGATGACGACAGTTTAATCTACCAGTTTGCTCCTCTGGTAGCTAAGCGTATGGGGCTCTGGATACGTCACCCCATGTATTGTTGTGATTGGTCGTAGTGTTATCCAATTGCGTGCAGTGAGATTTTCAAATGCATGCTTGGTGCCACCCCTTGAGTTTGGCCATTTTCATTACTTAATGCCAGACCCTTAATCTTTCGGATTTGGGTCTGGATTTCCAGGCTAGTATTTGACCAGACTGTCACATTTATACTGAGGCAATAAACGGTGTGGGTATACTTTAAATTTCCGTTTATCATATCATTCAATGACCTGATAAATGGCATTGCGTCTAAAAAGATGCTCTAACTTTCCCAGTGATCACTCATTTTAAATGTCAATATAGCCGATTTCACAGCACAGCTGCTGTCAGTTATGGACATTGTTGCAGAGGCTAAAGCTTTTGGTGAGCAGCCATATGGAGAACGGAGATGCGTTGTTTTGTCAGTACTTGTTAGGATTGGCAAAAGGGTTTCTTTAAATTAAGGATCAGTTACTTGTGCTAATTGACAGTGATCATCTTTACCACTCCACCTGAAACTTCTCCTGTAAATGCACAGTAGGGAGCAGATTTAGTAGAACAATTTAGTTCCTCAATATTGGATTTGGTGGCAAAAACAATCTGAGATCATCTCTTCAATTGTCAGTAGTCGATGTGATCAGCAATCGGCACAAGCTGAACTGATAATCGGTATATTAGCAGCCACGTAAACGTACTAAAATACGTACATTACTGCTTTGCATTGGTATCAAGACACTAACCGCTCAGGACTGCTGCTCGTGGTTAGACTTTTGCGAGTCTTGTTCAAATCAGTTGTGCAGTTGTCTTGACAACAGAAACAAAAATATATGTAAATGACATCACCGGTATTGCCTTTAAACAAAAATGAAGAAAACCTAGTTGGAGTGAGAGGTTAGTTTCCTCTCTGCTCTGCCTGCTGAGGTGTTGGTCTGCTTTCTTGACTTTCTGGTTTTATTACTGTTGACCCTCGGCCGTAACAGTGTGTTAATTGTGGAAACTCGTATTGCCGTAATGTTTAGAAAATTAAATGAATTGTGCTGCTCTAATTGAGATATCTAGAGGAGATGGGTGTTAAAGGGCAGAAAGGGGGAATATGACAAAATCAATGACACCTTTCCCACTGCACTCCTTTTCTTTTCCTTGTGTCCTAGTTTTCTTCTGGCCCCTCCAGGCACTCATTTGCCTCTTGCCTACTTCTCGCTCTCTCTCTCGCTCTCTCTCTCTCTCTCTCTCTCTGAGTATAGATTTTCTCTCGCGCTTGTCCTTTCTCTTCTTTTTAACATATTTTGGCATCGTCTGCATTCAAACTTTGGACAAAAGAGGGCACACAAAAAAGAGACAGATGGAGAGAGAGAGCAGGAGGAGTAGAAGACAGATGGAGGGAGAGAGAAGAGGGGAGGAGGAGGAAAGAGCAGTTGCTCTTGTTTCTTGCTGCAGGGCCATCCTACTTCATCTTATTATACAACTTGATATTCATTTTACATAATGATAACTGTGGCTCCTCGAAGCTAAACCTAAGCTGCATCTCAGGCCCATCTTCTTAACGCCTAGATCCTGCTGCCTCGCTCCTGCTTTGTCATTCTGCTGCTGTTCTGTTATATTGACAGTGAGACTTTGATGGTTACCGCATAACCGCAGTATCGTGGTATTATGAGCTCATAACTGTAATCACCCCTTTATTTTTTATTCTCGATGAAGCGCTCTCTTATCTCCATCAGTAATCAGGAAACATTGCTGGTAACAAGCACTTGTGTTTTTATTTAATCGTATTTCTTTCTTTCTTTTCTATAATTGTATTTCTTTCTTTCTTTTCAAACATAACATTTCCAAGGCTGGTCCCAGACCTCTGAATGGCTGCCCATATCTGCAATTTATTTTTTTGTTATTCTTATAGTTCTTGTATTGTGCTCTTTGACCGCTATTTCCATGAGTTTTGCGTACAAAATTAAGAATGGGCATGTCATCTTCCTGTACCACTGCCACATAAGCATAGCTCTACAGTGCGCTGTAGGAGGACATACAAAAATAACAATTCATAAATCTGCACATTTCTTTGATCAACTTGATAACTCCTCAGCAACTGTTAGATCAGCTTTCGTGTCCACTGAAAATTATGTCAACATGACCGATAAATCTGTAATGACTGATTGATTGGTTAGCATCTAACTGTGGCTGCAGCTATCGATTATTTTAGCAGCTGAGTACTCTACGGATTATTCTATCTAGTAATAATAAATATTTTGGCTTTATCAAAGAGCAATAGTAAATATACAAAAAAAGAAAAGACAGGTCTCTTTTAAAAACACTAATAATCAGAAATATGAAACAGTGGGCCAATAAATACCCCAACATTAAGTGTTGGTATGTATTTACTTTCTGTGTGCAGATACATTTGAAGTATTGCAGGGAGGACAGGTAAAGGAGAAACTCCTATAATAAGCTGATTGTGATGTGACAGGCTGTTACTACAGTTTGAAGAACATCAACCATTCAACACTTTTGACATGGTTGGCTACAGTGCACTTATTCCTGGCTGTATAGATATTTGCCACATGAAGACTGTTTAATATAAAGATGCATTTCAAACTACCAGTAATTTGACCTCAAACTAAACGCATTCTCAACACCGACATTCAGTTTCAATAATCATAGAGTGGGTAGAGTTTGATTAAATGACAGTTAATTGCCGAACCACTGGATGCACTGTCACATCACTGCGGTGAGGAAAAAAGCTCAATACGTCACATAGTTGACATTCATTTCTCCAGCTCTGCCTTTGGTCCATTTCTCTCTTCAAATATGTTCTCCTAGCCTCAGTTTATAGAGAGGTTTAACAGTCAAAACACTGCAGCAATTCTTCATATATTTTCTTTTTACCCAACTCCTGTCTTTCTATCTCTGTCTCAATGTCCACCCTCTCTCTTGCAGTGAGGCTCCATGACAGCATTTCAGAGGAAGGCTTTCATTACCTAGTCTTTGACCTGTGAGTATATTCAGAGCACACACACAGTGACATTTTATCCATGTGTGCGGCTTTGGTATGTTTGTGTATGCTAACAGACTTCTCTCTCCTGTCTCCCTGTCTTTCTTTCTTGCCTACATCCTCCTTTTTCTTCTTTCTTTCTTTCCTTCCCCCCACAGGGTGACAGGAGGAGAGCTTTTTGAAGACATTGTAGCCAGGGAGTACTACAGTGAGGCTGATGCCAGGTAAGCGCTTCATATGGAGCTGCTCTGAACATAATGCACATCTGCTGCAAACATACAACGTAATCTCATTAAATATATGAATACTCACTTTATTGTGAGTGTGAACACAGGCATACAGGCGTAGATGCAATTAGTTTGCTTGTATTCTTGCCCATCCCCCCTCCCCCACCCCGTCAACAAGTGCATCGATATACTTGTCTCTTATTTGCCACGTGTCGCTCTCCATCCTCTACATTGAAGTAGAGTACTGCCACAATCAACAATCCATTCATTCTTCAAGTCATTCATCAGGCAAAAATGCTGGTTCTTACTTCTGAAATGTAAAGATTTTCTGCTTTTCTTCTGTGTTATATTATTGTAAATTGATTAACTTTGCGCTGTTGATTGGACAAAACAAGCATTTTGAAGACGTCCCTTTGGCTTCCGTGGAACACTATTTTTCTGACATTTTGTTGACATTGTGACATTTTAAGCTTTCTCTCTTTCCTCGCTATTTTCTCCTAATGAGAGTTTCCCTATGTTCTTTCCTGTAGCTGTATGGTGTGCAGCTTATGGAGTTTGTTGTACAATTGGATTAGGGGTCTTTGTCTGTTCAGGCACACGTGGGGGCTTTGGAAAGACACAAACGCACAAACACACACGAACCACCCCACCTGGATAAAGCCTCTCTAGCGGGGCCCGACCTTTGACCTATTAACCTTTTTTAGAGACATGACATGAACATGAGCCTTAAATAGTGGCAGCGTGAAGCCTCACACCACAGTGCGTAGGACAGTAATAAGGTGGACGGGTTCTGGCTTGCAGGGAAATTTAACAAGACCCATCATGAGCCAACACACTCAACAGGCTAGTGTGAAAACATGCTCTCAAGCCAAAATTGAGAAATAATGGTATTGGTAGCAGCTGAGTTGACGCCCCCATTATTAAAATTGCTACTGGGATAGAGATTTATTGACTGGGTGGTGTAAGACCTCCCACATGTTTCTTAGTATTGGTTGTTTCAACTACAGTACCTGGATTGTGTCTATGAAAAATAACCGTGATTGTAAAGTAACATTTTTAAACTAAAGTTTAACCTCCACTGTCTTAAATTGTAATCGAGGTGATTTGTCACATGGTTCTAGGCATGTAAAAATAATAATTTTTATTATCAATTTTTATAAATAAATTATTATTTTGTCTTTAAAATGCCCAAAAGAGCCCAAAACAATTTCCTAAAGCCCACAGTGACGTCATCATAATGCATTTTTTTGTGAGAAATTTAAAAACATGCATATCCAATTATATAAAACAGAGAAATGGGCAAATACTCACGTTTAAGAAGCTGTGACAAGGCATTTCTACTAGAAGAATGGCTCAAATGAATACACTATGATCAAAATAGTTACTTTTCTGTCAAATAACTGTTTCAGCTCTACATCCTAAATGTAAAAGGTTTCTTTTAACAATACTATGTATACAGTATACAACTTGTCTGAAGTTCATATTTCAGTCCCTCATAACATTATAGTGAACAAGAATGACGTCATGGTTTTTCTTCCTAATGAAATGCATCAGTGTTAGATCCAGACCATAAACACTCATGTTGGAATATATGTGATGGTTTTTTTTGTTGTTGTAATGAAGGGCAGTGACTGACACGTCTTTCTCTCCGTTTGTCCCCCTTTTCTCTCTCTGTAGTCATTGCATTAGTCAGATCTTGGAGAGTGTCAATCATATCCACCAGCATGATATTGTGCACAGAGACCTCAAGGTGAGTGGCTGCCCGTTGCTGTGACAACCACACACACACACACACACACACACACACACACACACACACACACACACACACACACACACACACCTCTGCTTGTGGCCATGGCAACACACAGATGGCTCTCGGTTGCTCCTTCTCCCTCTCTGTATCACTGCTTTTCTGCTTCCATCTCTTTTATTTTTTCCCTGGGTCCCTCTCCCATCCATTGTTTTTACCCTCCTATCTGTTCTCAGATCTGTCAGCTTGTCTGTCCGTCTCCAGAAGTGTGTGTGTGTGTGTGTGTGTGTGTGTGTGTGTGTGTGTGTGTGTGTGTGTGTGTGTGTGTGTGTGTGTGTGTGTGTGTGTGTACACACATGCATGTGTGTTCGTACACACATGCATGTGTGTTCGTGTTCGTACACACATGCATGTGTGTTCGTGTTCGTACACACATGCATGTGTGTTCGTGTTCGTACACACATGCATGTGTGTTCGTGTTCGTACACACATGCATGTGTGTTCGTGTTCGTACACACATGCATGTGTGTTCGTGTTCGTACACACATGCATGTGTGTTCATGTCGAACACACATGCATGTGTGTTCATGTCGAACACACATGCATGTGTGTTCATGTCGAACACACATGCATGTGTGTTCATGTCGAACACACAGAGATGGTGAGTCATGGTCACGTGCAGGGGTTTGTCTCTCACCTATGGCAAGGAAAAGACAAGGACTCAAACAGCACATACACACATGAACATGCACACAAACACACTTTGTACTGTTGTGAAGGGGGTCTGTTGTGAGAGAGGAGGTGAAGGCAATGATGAACCTCGGGAGTTGCCAGGACAACCCATGTGACATCACACCCACCCATGGAGCAGCGTGGGAGGAGCTTGAGTTGTCCCAAATAGCTGATAGGCTCAGATGCAAAGAGTAGAGGAAGAGAGCATCTCTGCTACCTCCAGTTTCCTCCTTAAGCTAGTTTAAGGTGATAATAGACCTGGTACGAAGGACAATAATAATAATAATATGTATTGAATACCTTTTTTCAAGTGCTGCAAGGTGTCGAAAAAAACAACCACAATGGATGTCGTAGGCATGTGTGGGCAGCTTTTGTATGTGTGTTTGTGCACACTCTGTGTCGGACAATAACGCTATTAACTTCGAGCGCTGTCTGTCTGATTTGTTGGCCTTTTATCCTGGGTGGGCTTTTACTGCGGCCATTTATGTCCTACTGCCCAAACAACAGCCATTTAGAACACTGCCACACACGCTGCCTCTCGCTAAGTACACTTTCCATTTAGCATGCAGTCTGCAGCGCTGCCTAAATGACTCCCCAAGTGGTTTCCATGGCTACGAACCCATGCCCATATAAGGCATTGTGGAGATTCACAACCACTCATCCTCTCTCTACATTCTCCGTCTCTTCATCGCACCCCTTTACCCAACCCCCACACGAGCTGTGTTGAATACATCAAATATAAATATTTCTAAGAAAGAGCTTTACTGAAGAGTGCCTGTCACTATCTGTCTCTCACTGTCTTGATCTCTTGTCATACGTTCTGCTTCACCATGTGTGTGTGTGTCAGCCTGAGAACCTGTTGTTGGCCAGTAAGATGAAGGGAGCTGCAGTGAAGCTGGCAGACTTTGGCCTTGCTATTGAGGTGCAAGGAGACCAGCAGGCTTGGTTTGGTAAGAAAACATAAACAGTGACACACACATATCAAATGAGCTGGACCATTACCTGATCTGGTATTCTATCTGGGTGTTTAGCACTCAATAGTTTATATGTTAAAGCACACAAATCACTGCTGAACAGACCCTCCTTTGATACAGTAGGTCTGTATAGCTACTCGTCCACTCCAAAGAATATTTGTGCGAGCATTGCTTAAGAGGCTCACGGACACTGTCCAGTTCATGCTTAGGCCATTGTGTCTTGGCGAACAGCCAAGCTGCCAGCATTTGGCTGACTCTTTAGCGGCGTCGAGATGATTAACAGGCATTTGCTTGTGACTCTACACTGTTATAAGCTAGTCTGGCATTGGAGTCCAACAGGTCACAATCATCTGAACCATACATAGCTGCACAAATGTAGATAGAATTGAAGAACATACAGAATTGTAATAAAAGGCATCAGTTAATTGTGTCCTTTGGTTTTTCTGGCGGACAGGGTTTGCGGGCACCCCTGGCTATCTCTCCCCTGAAGTCCTGAGGAAGGACCCCTACGGCAAGCCTGTAGACATATGGGCTTGCGGTGAGTTTTGAGCTTCACTTTTGGGCAATAAAGCTGTTGCAATCAGCCTGTTATTTTTTCTAGTGGTAAACAAACGCCAGGCACTGGGCCTGTTTGTCTTTAGACAAATTAGCCAATTTGAGAGCCTTACGAAGGACCATTTGGGTGTAGATTTCATTTCAAAAATGTAAATGGTTAATAACAAAAGCTGAGGCAGGATAACTTCTGAAAACCTCCAACCATTGGCAGAGGAAAAAAGAAGGGGTTGCATTTTCTTGCATTTTATTCACTTTAATTGTAAATGTTTCTTTTTGCTTCATGCATTTAAATGTAAAGCACAACAAGTTTACTTGTAATGAAAAGTGCTATATAAATAAAATTGCCTTTCCTAATTTGAATGAAAAATAATTCCAAGTATTGTAACATGATCTCTTTCTCACTTTGTTTTCTGTCAGGTGTTATTCTCTATATCTTGTTAGTGGGATATCCCCCATTCTGGGATGAAGATCAACACAAACTCTATCAGCAGATTAAAGCTGGGGCATATGATGTAAGTGTGTGGGTGTGTGTGTAGGGTGCAGTGCAGGGGTTTACTAAGCAGTATTTAAATGTTTATAGTGTTCAATTGGGAGCTGGTTCAAAGCTATTGATCCTATCAGGGCCTCCCTGACGCATTGCGGAGGTGTGGGTGTGGGTGGGTGTGTGTGGGTGGGTGGGTGTGGGTGTGTGTCAGAGAGGGGGTATCCTCCTTTTTTCAGTCTGTGGTTAATCAAGTCACATTGCAGTTTTCAGAGAGAGACTGGGAGAATCTCCGGCAGCCTATTTGTAGGGAATTTACTCTTAATAAATATGGTTTAAAGAACTGAAACAGACGCATGTGTTCTGTTAATCCCAACCACAACAAAAACTAGCAGTTTTGTTCTCATATCGGCCTAATTTTGACAAATAAACTCAAAACTGGGTTCCCAGATGGTGTGGATTTGCCTAACCAGTCTTTCAGGAAACTTGTATCGTTTCCAATCTGCTTTCCTTCTGTCCTTTTCAATTGTTGCACCTACTTCCTCTATTTTTTCCCAGTTCCCATCCCCAGAGTGGGACACAGTGACTCCAGAGGCAAAGAACCTGATCAACCAGATGTTGACCATTAACCCAGCCAAGAGAATCACTGCCGAACAGGCCCTCAAACACCCTTGGATCTGCGTAAGTATTCATCTAACCCACCAGAGAATTATTGGAATTACTGAGGATGGTACAAATATGTGTGCATAAGTAGATCTGGACATGAAACATACTCACACAGCCCTTGAAGAATTACTGTATTATAAGTTTCAAATAACTATAACTGTGCAGAAATATTGACACAAACAGAGTTTGTGTTTAATTCTTTGTTTTTGTCGTCCTGCAGCACCGTTCTACAGTGGCTTCCATGATGCATAGACAGGAAACTGTCGAGTGTCTCCGCAAGTTTAACGCTCGCCGAAAACTCAAGGTATTTATCTTAAACTTTTGATTTGCTACCTTTCTGTTTTTAGACCCCCTTGATTATGTGCTGCTTCAGCTTTCACTCTTGTACAAAGTATTACTATTTCTATATCTACTGATTTTATTTAACCTTCCTTTCGTCGTATAGAAATGTGTTTTAGGTGTTGAACAATCGTATCGGCAGCACAAACGATACCCGGCGCTGTAGTTTGCATTCACAGCCGTACATGCAAACTAGTGGATCAAGAAGCAGCTGTTCTTTTTTGGTCACATCATTTCTATTCATTTGCATAAAAGAATATGTAATGGGTCTTGGAGATGTGAAGGCTTACAGTTAACGGTGCATCTCACCAATAATACGGTTCATAAAATGTTTTTTAAAGATTAGATATTGTTTGACCGAGAACAAATGAAGACTCAGCCTTGACTTGATTTAGCTGTTGAAAAGAACTGATGAAGGCACTGTTGTTAAAAAAAGTAGAAAGATAAAAATATGACTGTCCTATTAGAAATGAATATGGAGCAGTAAAGAAATCCTGTTAAATAAAACAAAACTACTTGCACTCATTATATCTCCTTCACTCCTCTCTCCTCCTTCGTCTCCTCCTCCAGGGAGCCATTCTCACCACCATGCTGGTGTCCAGAAACTTCTCAGGTGGGTGTGCCCTTCGCCCTTAGCCTCCCACGTAGCACATGCAGAGGGGGAGGTGGAAGGAGAGTGGATAGAGTCCTCTGCACCTCTTTTAGACACACACACACACACACACACACACACACACACACACACACACACACACACACACACACACACACTCACACTCACCCACTCATCCTCAAAATAATGTTTTTGTGTGTGCACAGGAGTTTACTTGCTTACAACATTAATACCGATTTGAAACATGAAGTTCCTTCGATTCATGGTAGAAACAATGTATTGATAATGATTAATATGAGTGCATTTCATCCTGATATATGTGAGCAGGTTAATATGTGATATTCTTTCATGTACTAGATTTGTTGTGCCAGTTATGTTCATGCTAATGTATCTCTCCTGTGTGTGTGTGTGTGTGTGTGTGTGTGTGTGTGTGTGTGTGTGTGTGTGTGTGTGTGTGTGTGTGTGTGTGTGTGTGCCTTCTGCTGCCCATGGAGCGTTTGCATGTTTGAGAAAGGGAAGCCTAGACTTGTATGAGATTTTTATGTTGGGGGCAAGGTGACTGCTAAGGTTCTGTGTTTTTATCTCAGTATGCTGAGAGCGACTTGCTTTTCGTTGAAGCTTTGTTCTCAGCCTCTAAGTATTTGGCCAGTCGATGGCTAATGATTTCAACCCTGGGCCTAGGAAACGACAGGGGTGCACGTCTTTGCTTTAGCCCATTTCTATCAAACCTTGTGATGTGTCTGGGCTGCAGCCAGCACACCCTGTAGCTTTCTAGGCCCATGACTGAACATAGACTTGCCTAATTTGTATAGCCCCTCCCAACTGTAGCATTTCTGTCCAATAGTGGGCCGGCAGCATACCAACTCTGCTGCTGCCGCCTCCTCCACGGCCTCACTGGCTCAGGAAGGTACGTCCCAGAGACACGCCCATCCACTTCCTCTTCACACAAAGCTTACTTCTTTGGTTCATAGTACAGGGTGGGACCTCATTACCACCCCCAAACTCCTGCATGTAGCCTCTGCCAGCATCTTCAACAACATTCACACATGCATGCATACTCACACAAATTTAGTTAATTTAGGGTCTTATAGATGTGTGTTGTCTTTGCTGTAATGCAAAGATATCATGTTTTATGCACACAGTTATGTACATCAACATCACTTAATGGTAATCGATTCAGTTCAACCTGCACTCCAAAGTGCTTTTTACTTTTACACCTCACCACCACTCAGCCTTGACATTGTAACCCCCATTTCATCTCCCAAATAAGTTATGTCATCAGTTCTAGATAGCTCCATCCTGACTTCCAGCTGACCCCATACGCCCCTGTGCTCTCCCCACGGCCGGTGCTGTGAGGATGGGCACAGGGCAGACTGGGGCAGGGGATGAGGAGAGGCATGTATTTCTGGGGCAGGGAACTGACACTGCAGGGGGCCGGCAAGAGCTGGGTTGGCGTGCTGCCATCGTCGAACCTGGGTTTGGTGGGGAGGAGAGGGGAAAGGCAGATGTTGAGGAGCTGGGGGAGAGGTTTATACTGAGACGGAGGATGGCAGTGCTGCCTTTGCTGCTGCTACCGGAGCCAACTGTTGAAACCATCACCATTGTGCAACCTTCCTGATGAATCCCTTGAGGTTAAAGGCATCCAACGTCTCATCTCCCCCTCCTGAGATCTGTTTTAGTGCTTTCAAAAAAGTCTCATTGCCTGTTCGAAGGAATGCCACAAGCTAACGTGGCCGCAAACCTGCCGCCATGATTTGTTAATGACATTTTCCATAACTTGTTGGATGGATTCCTTTGTTTTGAAAGTACTTAAATCAGGCTTTGCTCTCATCCTGCTGGGTGGGGACGGGTGGTGAAGGTCGGCGATTCCGATGGTGGCTCCATGGATTGAGTACTTTAGAAACAGACAGTGTGGAGCAGACTGGATTTTCTATCACCATTTCAGACAAGAAAACCTTTGCTCTACAGTGTACATAAATCACCATAGCTAACTAGGATCTGTGTGTAGGTAGGATAAAGGTAAAATGTGGGTAGCTGACCTCAGTGTAGAACATCCTGGTATGTGTGATGGGTGTGCTGAGATTCTGTGTGTTTGTGGTGGTTTGATTGTGAGCTAGAGCCCTCAGAATGCGGGCTTCCTCACTGAGACTGGACCAAGTTGCCTGTCTTGTAAGTTTTTGTGAATCTCGTGTGACATCATCACTCCAGATTGGACTTGTCGTCTGATGATGTCACTCATCACTGCAAAATCCTGGTTTTTTTTTTATTACTATACAGTGGTGCTCATAAGTTTATGAACCCATGCTAAAGTTTACTAAAAAGGGGAATAAAAAAAAAAAATTCATCTTTTGGAAATTGATCTTAACGCCTTAATTAAAATAATGAGGAAAAATCCAACCTTCAACGACACCAATTTTCTTTGTGAGTGAATAATGTATCGTAAATAAATAAATGTTCTTCCTTAAAATGCAGGGGGCATAAGTAAGTACACCCCTATGTTAAATTCCCATAGAGGCAGGCAGAGTTTTATTTTTAAAGGCCGGTTATTTCATGGATCCAGGATACTATGCATCCTGATAAAGTTCCCTTGGCCTTTGGAATTAAAATAGCCCCACATCATCACATACCCTTCACCATACCTAGAGATTGGCATGGGGTACTTTCCAAAATTACAGTTGTGAAACCTCGGTCTGGACCACACTGAATAAACCGTGGTCCGGTTCATTTATAGTGTGAAAGCATTTTTTTGGATGGTTTGGGCTTTCAGACCAAATACAAGAAGCTCTGGCAGGCTCTCCTTGTGTTACAAGACGGGGAAGCTCCTTTAAGGAATAGCTCGGTGCTTAGTGTGTAGGCTACAAGAGAGAGTGACGGTGAATGCGCTCAGAGCAGACAGCCGTCGGCTATCAGAGCAGAGAATACATCGGTTTATTTGTTAAGTGGTAGTAAATGTACAGTGTAGGTTTCCGTTTGTCTCTGAATAAATTCTCCAGAAAGTTCCCGTGTCTTGCTTCTCAACATCACAACAAAAACAAAGGGCCGCGGCAGTAGGGGAGAGCAGCAGTCAGTTGAAAAAAAACTCTGACACAGAGAGAGAGATACGAGAGGACGGGGAAGCCCGTCTACAAACCAATCAATTATAAGTATCTGGAGACGCAGCTCACATATGTGATGATGGCAGGACGTAGTTTTGTCACATATAGATCTTTAGTGCGTTTGCATAACTGCAGTGTGAAACCAAAACTTACCGGATCAAATGTATACAATGTAACAAAAACACGAACCTTGGTTCGGACTTTCAGGTGTGAAAACACCCTTAATTCCAAAGGCCAAGGGAACTTTTTCAGGATGCATAGTATCCTGGATCCATGAAATAACCGGCCTTTAAAAATAAAAATCTGCCTGCCTCTATGGAAATTTAACATGGGGGTGTACTTACTTATGCCCCCTGCATTTTAAGGAAGAACATGTATTTATTTACGATACATTATTCATTCACAAAGAAAATTGGTGTCCTTAAAGGTTGGGTTTTCCTAATTGTTTTAATTAAGGCATTAAGATCAATTTCCAAAAGATGAATTTTTTTTTTTATTCCTCAACTTTAGCATGGGTTCATAAACGTATGAGCACCACTGTAGCTGCTTCCTTACACATCTCTGTAGAGTTTGGCTGAAGCAAGGCTTGGCAGTTTGCTCATGATTTTTCCTTTTTTAATGACATTAGAGCAAAATGTGACAGTAGTGTGTGTTTTGTAGTATTTCTCTATGTTTCTAGAAAGGTGTTTGTCTTGCAGCCTTTTGCATGTGGGTGTCCTGTGGGGTTATATCCTGTAAAATGTTGGGAGATGCAACTTCATATGCTCTCTAATCGGTCCTTCCCTGTTCATCATCGAGCTGGTTATGATGCTTGAGTGGTGCAGCCCTCCCACTGTGGGTCATCTTGACCTTATCCATCCTGTCGTGAAATTGGTGATCCTTCACTTGAGGAGCAGAATGGAAGGACGGATTTAGAGAGCATGTGAACATGGTGGTCCCATGCTGTCAAAATTGGTGCCCTGGTTGCTGTTTGGTAGAAGATTTAGCCAAATTAGGAGCAGATGTTTGCGCTCTGAACAATCAGCTCTCCTTTCCCTGGTTAAGGAATGAAAACATTTATTTATTTATATATATATATATATATATATATATATATATATATATATATATATATATATATATATATATATATATATATATATATATAAACATATTTTTTTATTATTTGTTTCCTTCTTCTTTGGATGCTGCATGGCCAGGCCAAGATAGAAGCTGCATCTCTACACAACAACCAAGATTAAGGAGCATGAGTTGTCACTTGATATTTTCTGCTGCTGTAAATGCTGTGCCCCTTATCTCAACTCTCTTGTATTGAAATACTAAGCCCTCTCTTTCAACCCTCCCCTCTCTCCCCCTCTTTCCTTCTCCCATTTCTTATTGGAAGGTAAGAAACACAAGATTTTTTTGGAACCTGTGTGTCAGTAGAAAATTAGAGAAAAAAAAAAGCAACAGACAGCTGAGAGCTTTAGACTGAAAGAGGAAAAGTGACTGGGACCCTTAAAGAAAATCAATGATTTACATTAACCTAGTTCATTGCCGTCAGTCCTGGCGGCAGTTTGAGTCTGACCATCACTCTCTTTCTAGATCTGCTGGGATCTTACAGACAGGAAATGGATTTAGGAAGTTTACTTTGCTCTCAGGTTTCTCTTTTTTTCCCCAGATGGCAATGAATGGATTATGATGTGAATGGGTTTTGCAGAGTGTAGCAACTTGTACAGCCAAGGGAAAACATACCCAAGAAATCCATTAAATGCATGTTATTCTTTGGCAACATCTAGACTTATTTGCCCTTAAAAGCTTGGGTATTGGGGCTTCATAGATATGACAAATGTTAGATCCAGGTTTTTCCTAAGTTGCGGATTTCTCTAAAAGCTATACAAAAAATCTTTTTAAAGAGAGCTGTACGGATTGGCATGGATGCTGTTGTCAACAGTTAAACTTGTACCGGTTTCTCTCCCTTTCTATCTTTTATTTTTTCAGCATGCAAAAGTTTACTCAACAAGAAGTCAGATTCTGCTAAGGTAAGCTTGTCTTGTCACCTCTCTGCCCTCTTCTGTTCTGCTACACTGTGTCCTGTCTCTCCTCTATTAGCTGACCCTTTTTTTGCCTTCTGTTCTTTTTCTGTACCTTTCTCTCTTAAGATCACTTTCTCCACCTTGTAATTATGTTAAGGAATATCTTTTTCATACAGTAATGATTTTGTTTTTCAGGGGTTTTCCAGAGTTTAGTTTTTTTGGCTCAAATTTCCCGTTCATTTCTATAGAGGATTATGCTGCATCTCAGGGTTTCTCAACTTTTTAGATCCCAGAATTCCTGCCATTCATCAACAAGTTTGAGAAACTCTGTTTAAGTGCCCCCAGTTTTAGTCACATTGTTTTGTATAATTATCAATCAATTCTTTTTTTATGTTGGTTTTATTCTTTCACCTTTAGTCGCAGTCAAAGGTTTGCTGCTCTCTCTTCCGAGCAGTCACCATCATTCTCTGCTGCTATTAAGCATTTCCCTTCCCTCCTGCCTCCCTCTCTTTCTCCTCTGCCCCAGGGGTCTCTCTGTGCAGTTAAGTGGCGGAGGCATAGAGAGTTAGTGAGGCAGTTAAAAGGATGATCTAGAGGCCATTTTGTGGCACTCACCCTCTCATTTACCCTGTTAGCTCTCAACAGCCTCGGAGCCTCGACCAACATTAGCCCCATTCCCTAAAAGGCGTATGTTTCTAATGCATCTGTGTGTGAGTGTGTGTAACGTATGTGTTCACTTTGAGTGTTTGCGTTCTCATCCCAGCCTTCTACCAACAACAGTAAGAACAGTATAGTGAGCGCCATCAATGCCCTGAAAGACACCAACATGGCAACCAACGCCCAGATGGTACAGTAGGCCGCCGCAGTGTTGGTTCCCACCTCTTAACCTCCTCCCCCCCCCTCCCCCTCCCAATAGTTGCATAGTAGTCCGTTGTGCCTCACCCTCTATCATCATAGTTACTGCTTGTCATTCTTCATCAACCATCCAGGAGGTGTTGCACCGTAACGTTGCCTGTCCCAGCAGTACCCATCCTCTGGCCATTTTACCCCCCAAGGTGCACATGTGTTACTGAATTTTAAATTAGTTGAACTTTTTGGAAATTATAAAAAAATGCTCATTACCCTGAATCTCAGGCTGCACATGTGCACCTTTTTAAATATCTAAGGAGCATGAACTTTATATGATTACAAGCCTCTGAAGTGGCAGCACAGAGAACTGTAGATTCCAGGTTTAGCTGATATCCAAATAAAATGTAGTCTTATCCTGTAACGGCCTCTGTTATTCGCTTCTATCTTATACTTAATCAGCAATCCCTTAACTTTTCTACTCAGTCAACACTGCCTTGCAACCATTTAACCTAACATCCAACCATCTTTCTCACTCTAACCTGTTTATCTTGCCATCATTAACATCCCCATTGACATCCTTACCATACTGCCAAACTTAACTTATCCACTTCTAGCATGTTGTGATTTTAAGACGCTTTATTGGCATGCATTACATATTACATCTTGGGCTGGTATGGTTACATTATTACGCTGTCTGTTATGGTAAGGTAGTGCTTCTCAACTGGTGGTGAAGGACTCCAAAGTAGGCCATGGGTCGGCCTGAGCAATATGGCTGAAATCAATATCAGAATATTAATTAGAATATTTTATAGTAGATTTCGTATGTTATGCTAAATGTATGCACAATCACATTATTTATGTTCAATGCAAAGAACTGTGTTCCACTTGTATGTACCATATCAGATGAAACCAGAGCTTTAGTCGATAGACTACAAAATTAATCAACAACTATTTTGATTATCAATATTGTTTAACTTGAGGAATTAATCCAGAAAAAGATAAAGCTGCAGTAACTAATTCAATTTTGTAGCCCAGTGTGGTGATATCATCACAATACAATTTGAGGAATAAGTTGATCAACAGAAAATGAATCTGCAACAATCTTGATAATACATTTATTATAGCCATTTATTTAAGCAAAAAGGCCAAAAAATCATTGGTTCTAGCTTCTCAAATGTTAATATTTACTGGTATTCGTCGTCTTCTATGATAGTAAACTTAAATATCTGTGGGTTTCGGACTGTAGGTCAGACTACAGAAGCTAATTGAATATGTCTACCTGGGCTTTGGGAAATGATGAGCATTTTTCACGATGTTAGAACATTTTGTAGACAAATAAAATGAATCAATAAAATAATTAATAATGAAAATAAACGTTGATTCATCTCCTAGCCATGGGTGTTCTTGACACTTCAAGACAAACCTACTAATGTGAAGGAGATGCAGTGTTAGTTGATCACCCCATGGCTGATGTAGAGTATAGGGCCCAGTTTAAACCCAGTTGAGAGGCACTGGTCCAGGATTCTGATGTGTTGGACTAACTGTTCTGTTCTGCATCTCAGGAATCTCAGAGCACAGTGGTGCACAACCCTCCTGATGGAGTCAAGGTGAGATGTGTGTGTTTTTGTCCATCTGAAAGCCTGAACATCATCCAGCTGCTGCACTCTCGAGCCCATTGGACCTTTTAAGCTGGCTGTGTTAATTTTAGTACCTTTCTGTTTGTTTCTCTGCATTCCAGGGATCAACAGAGAGCAACGCCACCAACGATGAGGAGGAAATGAAAGGTAGGAAAGGTACTCGAGTGTTTTAGTCCCATTTTCCGGTTCTTATCCACTCTCTCTTTCTCTGTCTCCCATCTAGTGAAGTGTGTGTATTTGACTGCAGTGACTGGCAGGTGTGCTGAGATGCAACAAGTGTCTCTCACACTCTTGACTGTGCCTGTGGTGTGTGGATGTATGCATTTATCGTGTGTCTGGCTGCGTTTTGTGTGTGTGTTCTAGCGGACAGTTCGGCGCTGAGTCAGAGCAGTGCCACAGAGGAGATGCCCCCACTTCTGCCCTCACCTCAAAGCTCACCTGCCAGTAAGTTTATCCATGGCAACCAGAAGCTATACGGTCGCCACTGGCAAGGACCTAACACCCCTATCCACCCAACCAACCCCCCACTCCCACCTTGGCTTTTTGTAGTCACTGGCAATCTTACATCTTTGAGCCCCCTCACTCTGATCCACCAAGCTTTTTTTGAGGGTTCCCACTGGTTTTGGAATTTGTGGAATATTGTTGATTTTTATGTTTTTAAATTTTAAATACTACATTCAGCGAAGTCCAGAAAATTATTCACGGAAACTCAGGGAACGTAGAATTTGATATTGGTAATAATTTGATTTATTGAAAGGATGATTCTGGTTTTATTTTTGTAGTTTTGCAGTTCATTTCAATTTGTATTAATGGCATTGTACTCGCCAAGTTAATTGCTGACTAACTCACTAAAAAAACAGACAATCAGTTGGGCTAAGAAACACGAGAAGTCAGACAAGTTTTAAACAAACCCGCAGGTTCCTCTTCTCTGTTCATCGATAACTAAATGCAGCGTGAATTCATTGTTGATGATTTGAACAGATCAGTTTTTCAAAAGCTGGATTAAAATGTATCTGCAGCTTATTCACAGTTAGCTGGTTAATGACCGAAACATTTTAGAGAAGACCCCCATATATGAACCCATTTCAAGATACAAATGACTTCTTTTCTTAGAGGCATTAAGATAATAGATGAGAACATGTAGGTAACTGTTAGTGTAATTATTGCAATTTAGAGTTACATACATACATACATACATACATACATACATACATACATACATACATACATACAACAAAATGAAATGGATACCCTTGAAAATAATACCAACCTTTTAATACAAGAAAGAATAAAATAAGTTATAACTAGTCTGACTGTTAAAGGACCGATGGAATCAGAAAACATTACGTTTACCCCAATTAAGCAGGATGAGGATTAACAGGATCATTTTAGCCTGTTAGCATCATGTTAAGCCACATTTAAAGAACATGGCCCAGGTCAGCAAAAATGTATTTAGAAGAGAAACAAGGTTAACAGTAAAATGATTACCCAGATGTTTGTTATAAAACATCCATCACGGTTTACATACTAACTTTCCAGATAAAGTTACATTTACCGTATTTATCATAGGATTATTGGCAGCATTTTGGGTGCACTCACTGTCAAGTTTTACTTCCAAATAAAGTGGTTTTGATAATCTAGCTAAACTGTTAGCTTGTTAACATTAATGATGCACCGATCCGACTTTTTCGCTCCTAATACCTCAACTCAGGATGTCTGCAAATAACAATTTTTACAAAATAAAAAATCTGTATGCCTCACTGCGTGAAAGTCATTGTATATGGTAGAATAAGGCCAGGGACTGCTTTGGCACTATAATCTGAACCGGCGGCCCGCCTTTATGAGTGATAGTGGAATCATTTATAATATCCATAATTTAGATCAGTCATGTATTTCAATTATTTTGAGTGCAATGTTGTCGTAACCAATCAGCCAAAACTACAATAATAACCCAAGTTGTAATAAACCGGAATATTCCTTTTAACAGGGATTCATTTCTCGGATGCATTTTACAACTTGTTATTCACACTAATTGCAGATGGTCATTTCCTGCTGTGTTAGCCATTAATATTGTAATATACTTCCTAAGCGCAAAACTGCACCTGAACTGCCTCACCACCTGGACCTAACTTCACTGTGCTTTGCACTGTACTGTGTTTTGTAGGTCACGGAGACATGTTGACCTAATTATGGAAAGCCATGAAAAAAAAGTCTTGACATTTTTTACATAAGGGCCACTGTGGGAACCCTGAAATTTGTGTGGGTGGGTGTGTGTGATCACTGCATCTGTCCCCTTGTCCTCCTAATGTGACAGCTTCAGCTGGATGAAGCCTTGCTTACCTTGCAGCTGTGTGTCCTAAACTGGCCTCCCAGTCTGACAGGCCCTTGTCTGACTTTACTGGAACCATGCACACCATAGAGCATCAGGTTCCTCATTGTCCTTGCATTTTCTCCTCTATTCCTCCTTCTACTCGGATGCTTTATTGTGTTATGTGGTTTAATCTTCTAATTCCATCTCCGTTTCGCTCGAATACACCATTCTTCTCTACGTCGTTATCTCACCTCTTTCCCCCTCTATACCCTATAATCTCTCCTCTCGTCTCTTGACCTCTTGTCGTCCTGCTCTTGTCAGACACACCTGCACTAAAGTGACCATCTGATCTCTTTTCCTCCTCTTGTGTCCTTCCTCCACTCCCACCTTCATTCCTGAACATTCTTAGTTTGCCCACAGGCATAACGTGAGCCAATATCAAACAATGGCTTTGATCCTCTCTCTGCTGGATGCTGCAGCTCATCAGGCGAGGCTTTGTTAATGTATATGAGCATAAAGAGTAGAGTTGATGGGAGCAGAGCAGGCAGTTAAATGACTTCCACATCACAGAGCATCACAACCAGAGCTGTACTGATCTTGCTTCCAGCTGCCATCCTGTTCTCATGCTACCCATCTGCATGTCTGTCATAAACCCACACTTAAACGCTTCATGTTTATTTCTCACTAATTCTACTGAACCCACCACAAATTTGTCGTGTGTGTGTGTGTGTGTGTGTGTGTGTGTGTGTGTGTGTGTGTGTGTGTGTGTGTGTGTGTGTGTGTGTGTGTGTGTGTGTGTGTGTGTGTGTGTGTGTGTGTGTGTGTGTGTGTGTGTGTGTGTGTGTGTGTGTGTGTGTGTGTGTGTGTGTGTGTGTGTGTTCTTGTTTTACTATGTTTGTGGGGTCCAAAAACCGGGGAATACAGTATACTTGTGGGGCCCAAAATGCTGGACCACACAAGGTTAAAGGGCTGTTTGAGGGTTAAGACTTGGTTTTAGGATAAGGGCTAGAATTAGGTTAGGGTGAGGGGCTAGGGAATGCACAGGTCCCCACAAAGATAGTGAAACAAACGTGTGTGTCCAAATACGTTTCTGGCATCTTGTCATCCATCCATGTGTTTTGTATTTGTTGACCAACCGTTGTGTGTTTCAGTTCCACCGCATGACGTAAAGCGCATGGCATGGAACAGCACGGGCAACAGCTCCTGCCTTGACTCTGAGCTCTCACAGTCCTCCATGTCTACCGCTCCACTAGGGAGCAACACTGTCGCTGCTAAAAGCAACACTAAGCAGAGTAAGAACACAGTCTTGACTAACTGACCTCAGCTTTCCTTGCCGTCTACTCACTTGTAGCTGTTGTTGCACACTAAAACCTTGCATCTCTGAAATGGCAGTTTTCTCAGGGACGAGGAAAGCAGCCTGCAGATAACGTAGGGCTGGGTGATCTCTCTCTCTCTCTCTCTCTCTCTCTCTCTCTCTCTCTCTCTCTCTCTCTCTCTCTCTCTCTCTCTCTCTCTCTCTCTCTCTCTCAAACTTTTCTATAACGTATGTATCATTTCTTAATCTTTATACACTTTACTTAACCCTTATGTTGTCTTCCCATCGACCATACAACTTGTTGTCATCCTGGGTAAAATTTGAAAATGAACCCTTTTTTTTTTTTTTTGTCTCTTTTTTTAAAAGTTTTAAGCATTACATTTTTTTTAATGCTATCAAATTTATTTGGAACACCGAAACTTCAAGGAAAGTAGTGATCTGACCTTTCATTTTACTTGCATAGAGCATTGTGTGGAACAATCCATGTTATGTTTGGGCAATTCGCTTAAAGGATTCTTAAATTTCTGATGTGGAAACTTTGAAAACTAGTCAAATTTGACCCGAGGACAACAGGAGGGTTGAGAACTTGAATCTGAATTTTTTTCTTTTGTTCTAGATTCAGATTTTGCTTTACTTTTGTTTTTCTTTTAGTTATTTAATGAGCATTGCCAACGACTACTTCTGTTATTGCTGTGCACATGACAAATAAGAAACCTTGAATGAACCTTATTATTAACCCTCTTATTATTTATTATTATTATATTGCAATGTCAAATCTGCAGGCCGAACTGCGCTATGGCAATATTTACTTCATTTGGACGACGCTTTACGTTCTGATCCTTGCCTGTTATGTTAATTCTGCATCAAAGTTTTTGGATGGATTACACCGGCAGATTATACCTCTAATGCTCATTGAAATGCTCTTGCAGCGCTTTAGAATGTTTGTTTGTTTTTTATTCAGTGGTGTTGTAGTTCTTTCTTTCGCTAGTCCAAATCATAGACTGTATAAAACTGATCCAAATATAATTAGCTAAACTACAAATGAGACCAACATGCAACTTATATTACAGTTAATCATTTTTCGTGTTATTGGCGCAAGTCTCTTTCGGATTGTAACACGGACATAAAATGGATTTTATTCTTCAGCTATGGGGATGTGCAAGTTTAGAGATAGCTTAAAAAAAAAAAAAAAATGTAGGGCTTGGTTACAGACAGTTCCTAACAGTGTATTTGAAGCCTACTGCTTTTTATGCAAGAAAGCAATTCAACTGGGAACGTTGGGTGTACGGGCGCCCGAGTCTCATGCAAAAAGTGAGAAACCTTTAACTGCTGTGAAGGGTCTCCAGCAAACGAAAGTCAGCCAGTTCTGCCAATTATCTGGCGGCTCCAGCCCCGGCCCCAGCACTACCTCCACACTGGATAGGCCAGACCCACACAGCAGCTCCGCAACTCCCATAAACCACCTCCGTTTCACTCTTGGATCAGAGCCAACACTAAGAGCAGAGGTGCTCTGTATCCTTAACACTGTGACTAGACACTAGTCCTGTAATGAGGAAATGTGGAAATTGGGGAATTGTTTCAGACGATGTTTCCGAACTCTGACATTTGACGTGGTTTTTTTTTTTTTTTTTAATTATTTTTGGGATGTTGTGATATAGGTCTTAAATTGCATTCAAAATGGTCTTAAAAAGTCTTAAATTTTACTTGGTTAAACCTGCAGAAAACCTGTATATAATTATTTTTTATAAAAAGGCCAAGTAATGTCCTACACCAGCTTGGCACTGTAGTTTTACTGAAACAGGAGGAAATAGTGCATTTGATGGGGACTATTTTCAGCTGTGGATTAATACACATTTGGTGCTCCAGTCACTAAAACACCAAAAGTGTGGTAATCCACGGTGCCACCATTGCCCTTGAACATTGGTGTGTTTTTAATAGTCTTTGGACAACAATGCAGCTCTGTGGCACAGATGAATACTCGTTAGTAGGATCAGTTCATTGTTGGTTTTGGTCTTTTGATGGGATTTGTTGAAAAGAAGTAAAATGGAGAATATCGCCAGCCTTTTCTTTTTTTAAGATGGCTTTTTGTAGTAGAGATATACTGTAGTATATAGGGTTGGAACTTATATATCATATTGTTTTTAAATGAACATTGTCTTGAAAGTGAAAGTTAGTTTATGGTTGATCTTAAAAGTTGGTTCTTAATTCTTATAAATCGTAACTCAAAGTCCACTTAATATCTTCCCATCAAAGTATGGCAGGTTTGCCTAGTTGTCATGGAGATAAAACAACAATGTATAACTGCTTCTTGAGTTACGATTTTTTTTTGTCTAAGCCTGTGTTGTTTACACGCAGGATTTTTAGTTGTTTTGGCAGCAGTGTGTGCTCACACAGCAGAGAGTAGTGTTTAGTCAGTTTTTGTGTCGTACAGAAGGTGAGAAGCAGAGTGACAGACAGTGATGCGGTTGAGCTGCAGTCAGGAAGCTGCGCCTGGCCAAGTGATGAGGTTAAAGAGGAGCGTCGAGCTCTAGCTCCACAAAGAGACCCTGAAGGGAAAGCAGGAGCTGGAAGTGATGAGAGAAAATATCATCAAGCAAAACCACCACACAGTTAATTGTTGTCTCACCTCCTAACGGGCTTCTCACAATTTACCATCTGTCTGTCTCTTTCTCTCCCTTGTTCTTTCTGTAGCTCGTAAACAGGAGATCATCAAGATAACGGAGCAGTTGATTGAAGCGATCAACAATGGAGATTTCGATGCCTATACGTGAGTACAACTGCACGTGTATAATGAAAAGCAGCGGATGAATCTGTGCTTCTGCAAGAAGGGAAATTTATGTATTGGGACAGGATTCATTAGAGCTTTGTTCTCTCAAGACTGCTTCTCTGTTCTGATTTCCTCTGTCTTTTCACCCACTTGTATTTTCTCACCGTCTCCGTTTCTTTCTCGTTGCTCGTTCTCAGAAGGATTTGTGATCCTGGACTCACCTCTTTTGAACCCGAGGCCCTGGGGAACCTGGTGGAGGGCATGGACTTTCACAAGTTCTACTTTGAAAACTGTGAGTCTCCTCTTCCACCCACCCACCCACACACACACACACACACACACACACACACACACACACACACACACACACACATCACAGCCATTTATTTTAATCCGCTAACACAGAGAATACCACCCAGGTAAAGCTTCCGCTCAGATAGGATGAGGATCACCAGAAAGTGTAGTCAGTTTTTTTAATTAGAAATATCAAGTAAATGTTTTTGTGCATTTTTCTTTTTGGTTGACAACTTTCCTGACAGCATCTGAACTGTCCCAATGTGGTAAACTCCACAGTTAATCTGCCAAATACTTTTTTTATTAATCATTTGGTCTATAAAATGTCACTCCCAAGTTCACAGAGCCAATGTGACTTCTTCAGAATCCTTGTTTTGTCAGAACAGATTTCAGATGATATGCAACATAATTTCCCTTCATGAGTATTTACTTACTTACTTCTATTACTTTACATTACTAATAATAATAATAATAATAATAATAATAATACATTAGATTTTAAGTACCTTTCACGTTACCCAAGCACACTTAACATGCAGAAAAGAAGAAATCCAGTCTATCTTGTTTTTGACTTGATACATTTTTCGGTCTGTCTCTGTTTATTTTATCCAGTGCTGAGCAAGAACAGCAAGCCTGTGCACACCACTCTGCTCAACCCACACGTGCACCTGATCGGCGAGGATGCCGCGTGCATCGCCTACATCCGGCTCACACAGTTTGTGGACACCACAGGCCGCCCTCGTTCCAGCCAATCAGAGGAGACCAGGGTGTGGCATCGTCGCGATGGCAAGTGGCTCAACGTTCACTTCCACTGCTCAGGAGCGCCTGCTGCACCACTACAGTGATCAGGTAATCGCCTCACACACACATACAGCTTCACACAAATGGAGCTCATTTTAAAGCCACCATGTGTAGAAATTGAAAATGTTTCACTTTTTTTACCCAGTGGTAGTAACAAGTTAACTTATGATACATCATTTAAGTTTAGTTTATCTTAAAAAATGAAATATTTAGATTTTTTTGTGTCCTAATTGACCTATAACTGACATTCAGGCCTGTTTCCTCCTCTCTCTCCCCCAGTGGTCCTGAGCCTCCAGTCTACTGGAGTGTATGTTTTGGGGGGCAGTTTTTTTCAGCGAGCGTGTTTAAGAGGCACGTCCTCTGCGTGGATTGGCTAGTGCCAGGAGCCCGGCCGGGCGAGATCGCATCCCTCTCCACGATACCAACCAATCCTGTCCCCCCTTTGACCTGCTGGGGGCCGGCTGAACACAAGACACCGCCCCCAGGGGATGATGCATGCATCTGGCGCCTGATTGGAGGGCGAGTCTTTGCCCTCTATCCCTCCCCATGGCAGCCATCTTTTTTCTGCCTGCGCGAGATGAGACGTCCTGCGTGAGGAGAGGGTTTACAGTTGAACTTGTGACAGTTTATGAGTATGAGTTATGAATATGCTGTGTAAATTATGACTAGATGTATCAGAAACCACCAAAACCCAACCAAGCATTTATATTCACTATCTAATAAGGGAGGAACAGAGGGGAGTTGTAAGGCTAGCAGCTGAGATTTTGGACACATTTTTGGCATTCTAGGGATGTCGGGTAGAAAGTGTTGTGCTTGTTACCCGGGCGGTGATGTTAAGATGTAGGGAGATTTTCCCCATCTGAGTTCTAGAAGGGGGGGGAATCAAGTCGGCTCAGTCAGAGAACTTGATGGCAAGAGAAACTTGATATCAAAAACATGAAGCACCAAAGTGTAGAACTTTAGGCTTTTTATGTGTTTTTGTTTGTGTGCTTGTTTTTCCGACCGAACGGAAAATCGTGTTGTTGTGGGATTGGGGTGGGGGGGGGGTTGGGGCATTTTGTTTTTGTTGTGTTTTTAGCGTCCCATTCCCTTTGCGTTCCTGTGAATAACCGGAGCCTCTCTGTTTTTAGTTGGGTTTTTTTTGTCTGATCGTATATTCAAGGCTCCTTTTTTAAAGCAGCTGAGTTTTTAAAAAGAGGGATTCTATTGTGCAAGTGTAAAGCTAACCTCCACGTGTTAACACCTTCTGTTGCCTGCAGTGGAGGGAGAGAGTGGGCCGTGATCGGCGTCTGCGTTTTGCATGTTTGCCCGCTGCCTCTCCCTCAAATCCCTCCCCACGCTCTCTCTCCTTTTTTTTCTCACTCTTACACTATTCCCTCTTTTAACCCTCCCACTCCTTTTCTCTGCTTTCTGCAAGGGCCTGGTTTGTTTATAATCACTGTTTAATAACAGTGTATGTATAGATATATGTAGAAAAGTGTAATATATGTACATGTATCTAAGAGACACTCATCCTGTGCATCTTGGGAATCACCCCATGACCTCTGTGACCCCGATCTAGTTTAGGAACATTTTCCTCACCGATTTTCAATTTGTTTTAATTCTCCTCCTTTAAGTACTTCCTTAAAATATTGGTAGCTCTCGATCTTTGACAACAAACAACACACTGAATATACACACTCATTAGGGCTACCAGCTCTAGTCCCGTTGACCTAAGACTGTTTTCAGAGACGGGGGAATAAAAGAAATAACAGGTTGAAAAAAGTTAGACCCCCTTAGCCCAAAAAGAGTCTTTAAACATGAAGACCTTCATCATAGTGTCCTTAACTCCTGATCCCACAATGCTGTGAGCTGTCTCTTCATATCATATGCACACACACACACACACACACACACACACACACACACACACACACACACACACACACACGGGCACACACACGGGCACACACACGCCTGGTGGTGTGTTTAGGCTTTGTAACATATCTGCACCACTGCTGTGTGACCATGGTGCCACCCCCTGCTGTGCTGCTTAATTGTCTCCATCCATCCGCGACAGTCGTATCTTAAACCCCCCACCACCTTCACCCCCACCCCCCACCACCACCACCCGTGTACCAACGAGTTCCTGCTCTCGAGATGTTTATTTGTACCTCTCTCTGTTGTTTCTCTGTTTCTGTGTTACTGGTTTGAGTTTTTTCGTTGTCGTCGCTGTTGCTGTTAACTTGTCGTTTGGTCATTTGCCGATCTGCCAAGCTGGAGTTCTGCACTCTCCCTCACACACAGAAGAAAAAGAAAAAAAGGTGGGGAAAGAGGGAGGAAGTAAAGACCATCATCAAATCATAGATTGATTGACAGGACTAAATTATTTATTAATATAATCTACCCTATGTGATTTTAAATCTTGCCTGCTCAGTTGAGAGGAGTTTTAAAAGCCAGAGAGAGAGTTGGTGTGGGTGTGCAGGTTTTTCTGACCTACACTGTTGAATCAGAGCTGGAGACCTAGTTATATGCATGTTTCAGTTACGCATTTCTACCATGTACCTACCTGAATAAGGATGGAGCCTAGTGTTAATATATGATATTTGCATCTTTTGAAATAAGAATATCCTCCATCCAGAATGTTGAATAGGTGACATGAAAAAATATTTTAAAAAACGCAAAATAAAAAAATTTAAAAAAAGGATTCAGGAGCCGTAGCTTGGTATGAGGCCCTCGATGTTAGCGTTTTCCCTGCGTTGTAATGATATACTATTGGGCTGCGCTTTCTCCCCCAGCCTTCACATGGATGCTGGAGTTTTTTTGCATGATCATGATGTACAATGAAATACAACCATGAATTGACGACTATCAAGTGTTTGTCTGAGTGTTAGTTGGTCTTCATCATAGCTTTGTTATTCTTCGAACTTGGATCTTGAAAGTATTTAATAAAAATACTATTTCAGCACTGTTTTATCTCTCTTGACTGGTTTATTTTGTTAAACATTATTTTCATGTCTGATTTAGTTGTCATACAGAAACACTTTTGTCTCCCACAAATATCTTATTAGGTAAAGCATCCATTCCCTGGTAATGTGCTCCATCCATCCCCAGACCAAACAACCTGCTAAAACAGTTTTGTGTTAACCTTGGATGCATTTTTAACACGGTTTTTGGCCTGTGCATTTTTTTTATCTGTTCAGCCTGTATTTTGTGAATGTTTCATCAGCAGAGTCTCAACCTGAAATCACCAAATTTGGAGCAAATAGAGATAAGCAACACACATTTGTCATTATGTAACACTGCAACATTGATTAATCATGCTGAATATCTGCTCATGTAGTCTCTTCTAGTTCGTTTCAGGTTACATTTAACATTAAGTCGCTGGCTGTTAAAGCAAAAAAAAAAAAAAAAAAAAAGGTTTTGATTTGAGTAAAATAAGCACAAATAAAACTGGACAATGTTTCTGTGGTTGGCTGGTTGCTCTGAACACCACCCGGCTTCACAGCTGGCATAATATTTGCCCTCCATACTTGTCTGTCATCACATAAAGTCAGATTAAGCCCTGCGTAACGCTGCATATCCTCCAGAGCCATTAACGCAGGATAAAACAATCACTGCTGTCCGTTCAACAGCTCGTGCATCGTCCTGTCTCACCACTTCAGCCTTTGTACTGTCTTCCACTGCTCTTATTTTAGCTGTGTTGAGCACTGTGAAGTGTTGAGTAATGCTGCAGCCTTATTTAAAAAGGTTTTGTGGTGTTATTTATGATGGTCCCAGTTATTTTAAGGATTGAGTCTGTGTGTGCGTGTGTCCATGGGATGTAGGACAGCTCCCCCTGGTTCCTCTGCTTTCTGTGTGATTAATGAGGAGAGCTCAAGTTGGTTAACTCACACTTACTTTCTTAAAGACACAAAAAGGGAGAAAGTCTTGAGAGAATGTGTCTTGTTAGCCCTCTCTGACCTCTGACTCTTCGTGTCAATAAAATTAGGAGAAAAGCTGGCCCAGAACGAGTCTTCTGAATCTAAATTACTTTTGACTTTGTTGAGGTGTTAAAGGACATTTTCCCTTGTTTTTCATCTCAGTTTTTATTTTTTCCACTATCTATTTCTATTCAGGCACAGCTCCTTCCTTAAAAGCCATGAAAATGTACTTTTATAAAACAAGGCCCACAGTAAATAGCATAGACTGTAAAAAATAATGGACGTTACAGCAGTGACGTCACCCATTGCTTTTTCATTTTTATATGTATTATATTTTACATGGGTTTTGAACATGGATCTACAATGGTTTTGAAGCCTTGAGTTTAACATGGATGTATTATAAGGAGTTTAGCAATATGGAATATCATAGGATTTGTCAGAATTTAAAGGTATTAAAACTAACGGTGCCAATGAAATCGCCAATGACTCAATAGAAGTATGGGTAGAGTTTTTCGTTGAAAGTGTAGCCGATGAATGAGTAAATATGAGACTTGCCCTCTGTATCATAAAAGGAGACCCGCCCTTCCTCGTGATCCGCTAACACCCCGACCTTCTTCAGCTTCCGTGGGTAGAGAATAACAGCGGGAGCAGTGCCGGCTTTACAACTATCTCCAAGCTCTATCATCCAGTAAACCGTATATGTTCAGTTGATATTGGAAACCATTTCTTCCTTTTGACAGACTCTAACAACTCAAATGGTCCATCTGTTCTTCCCTTCCGCTTGCACCTCAAAGTAAAATCTTCCTGAGGGCTAACCGATGAACCCAATAACCCTGTAAATCTTATGGGGTTGAAAGGTCTCTTCTGCCACTTGCCTTCCCTCACCACCTTCTCATGGTCAGAGACAGTGAGGGAGCACTGTGCAGTGTCTGGGTCCAGAGTTACATCAACAATGTAGTCCCGAACTTCTCCATTTCTTTGTGAACTTCAAAGTCTTCAAAGTTGGATGGTTTTTGTCTCACAGTCTTCTCAAGTTTGCCTGACGTTTTGCTCGTACTGGCTACTCTGGATGCTGAACTCTTGCTGTTCATTCGTGTGTGGAAGGCTGGAGAGAGATGACAATCTCAGGAGGACGTGGAAATGGTCATTAATGTGTGTGAGAGCTGCTCAAGCTCTGTGCATATTTGCTGTAGTGCACTCATTTCCTGCTCAAGGGCTTTAATAAAGCCCTTCACTGCCCTCTTGATTGCCCTCTGCTTCTTCTTCATCAACTTATTGAGCTCTGATTGTCTCCTTTCAATCGAGGCAATGAGAGTGCCGAACACCTTCACACTCTTGTATGACCTTCTGGGCGTCCTTCTTGCTGACCTCCACCAGGTAATGGACCTCATGGTCATGGACCTTCTGCAGCTTCTCCTGGATCATCCGTCTTACTTTGTGCTCCGTCTCCCCGATAAGAGTCTTTAGTGATAGATATTTGTATTCATCCTGCAAAACATGTCCAGAAGATCATTGTACTTCTTGCTCATCCTGTTGTCCAGTTTAACCTTGGCTGACCTGTGACTCTGTGGTGAGGCTCTGGATGAATTTCACAAAAAGATGTCAGACCCTTTCCTGCACGTCATCCGCCTCTATCTCTCTCTCTCTCTCTCTCTCTCTCTCTCTCTCTCTCTCTCTCTCTCTCTCTCTCTCTCTCCCACTTTCCTGACTTAATCTGTCCTATTAATAAAAGCAATAAAAGCCCAAAAATAAAGATGTCAGGCACTTGAAGCAGAACTTTGCAGCATTCAGTTTACTCCAAGTGCATATGTCGCTAGCTTTGTTTCCACGCTGGGCAGCAGACTCATCAATGCTTCTTTCTCACATCCCTTTGAAATGATCAGAGACTTCTTGGATTGTCGTGTTGGTTATTAACTCTGGTCTCCTCGTGACCGTCTCCTTGCAGAGTGGACACTGGCAGTGGTTGCTGTTGTTCCAGTATCCCATGATACAGGCCCTGCAGAAGTTGTGGCCAAAGGTGATTGACACAGGCTCAGTGAAGACCTCCAGGCAGATTTGAACACTGAAACTGTTCTTCACATAACCGACTGCTGCAGGAAGCCATGCCTGCCACATTACGTAAACCACGTTACTTCCTGGAAAATATATCCGCTTTTGTTTTTCATTTCCCAGACTAATATGGAAGCTTGTGTTTTCGCTCCCATAATACTCTTAACACATAATCCAGATAAATTTAGAGTAGCTCCACTTTATAACTGGACTCCCGACTCTGAGTTAAAGGTGTACAGACAAACATATTATCTATTATCATACTGAAGGACCATTTATAGTATTTACTACTTCACACAGATGCCTTACAGCCCAACTCTGAACCTCTTGCTCTTCCTTTTGTGACAGTCCTGCCACCCCTTCCGATGGTATGCTGTAGATCCAGTTCTAGACAGGAGTGGCTCACACAAATATAATGTAAGTACTATACTGTATTGCACTATTGGATTTATTTGCACTACCACTATGACACACACTCTCATAGAGCACCTTACCATGCATACTGAATCACAGGGTCAGTCCCTGCCCTGTCACTGCAAGCGTCTTATGCTTATACATCCCTTAGTACATTCATGTGGATTTTTTTTATTTAGTATCTTTTCTTTTATTGTCCATATTATTCATGTGGATTTGTTATTTTATCATCCTGTTTATGATGTATGTGTATGTTGTGTGTGATGTCTTTAAGCTACTGGGACCTTGACGTTCCCCTTGGGGATCAATATAGTATATATCTATCTGTCTATCTATACACAAAATGGCAATAATACAACACATTTATTAATATTTATAAAATGGTGCAGTAGTGGAATATGACTCAAATACTGTACTTAGGTAACAAATGTAGGTATTTCAGTTGTATTTGATTTTATACTTCTACTCCCCCTACATGTATCTGATAGCTGTATTTCTTTTATGAAGAAGGGGACTTGTTTGGGGAGTCTGAGCTTGAGTAACATACAGGAAAAGGCAAAAGCTGTTTGCAGTTTCATAAATTTACACCCCAACATCTATACATTTATTCCAATAACTGCAGCCCGTCATACATATTTCCTAAACATTTTCAGTCAGATTTTTTTTTATATATATATATATTCAGTCCCAAAAGCTGAGTCATTTATGCTCATTTATAAATCACTTGTTCTACAGTTTTCAATAAGAACTACCCCACTGCAGCGGGGGCATCCTTTGAGCCCCCTTTTTTACAGAGGAGAACCCGTTCAAACAAAAGAAAAGATTAACATGGCTCATGGGTAACTGAGAGCAGCCGCTAAGCAGATGTACTTTTCATGTACTAGGAGGGAATTACATCATTTGTAAGCAATCTTTTTACTGTATATAATCAATGTATTTTGAGTGTTGAAAATGGCGCTAACCATTTGCATATCGCATAATTACCCTTATTTGGTGGCTTTAACATTAACAAACTAAGAAAACAGAGTTAATTAGAGTTTATTATTTAATAAGACAGAGAAGAGAGGCCACACCAACACGGAATGCTTGTTTTCACCATGTTTTAATACTCAACCATGATTCAGCACATTACACTGAGGAACAGCTGACGGGTTTAACACAGGTAAAGAAGGCTTTAAATACTTTCCCTTTCCCACACCGTCCAGCCACAGACATACATTATTTACATTAACCTACAGGATCTGCATGGTAAAACATCAATTCTCAGGAAGGAAGGAAGGAGTAGTAGTAGTGATAGAATTGAGTTTATGTACAGGATTATAACAACAGGCATCCGACAGTTCCATGTTGGAGAAACAGCAGTTGCAGGTTACAAGATGCTTCACAACACAATGGTTCACAGTACATCAAAGCACAAGTCATGTTCGTACAAGTATAGCAACAGTATAAAAAGAACCATCAGGGCCATGTTATCCAACAAGCCTGTGAAAATAGAGCAATATCGCCATCTTCTGGTTAGATCGCACATCTGCTCACAGTACAACAGAACAGACAACATTTAACTTCAAGAGTTCGGCTATCTAATTCAGTCAAGAATGAATGCAGTAACACATACTATCTAATCTCAGGAATAGTAGCTATCTATCCATTTATCTATCTAGAGCCATCTGCTGGAATCAGTACAAAAAGATATTTTACGACCCGACAGTCAGCTTCCAATGGCTTTGAAAGGAAAGAATTTCCTGTACAGTTAAAAAGGACCATACCAATCATTTTGCAAGTTTTAGCTCCTTAACTACAATAACAACAAAATAGATGCGCTTGATTCAACCGCTGACAAAAACCATATTGTAGTTTTTCAGGGTTTTTTGTGTATATTTTCCAAGGCGGACATCGTTTCCATTTCAATTTACTTTGGGATAAAAAAGTAAATTAGCAGATTCTTGCTTCAGTTGTGAAATCCATCACTGCAAGATGTTTTTCTCCATTATTGTTGTGAGGTACTGCAGTTTAACTGATCTGAGAAAAAAACAGTAATGTGACTTTGACAAAAAAGAAATCGATGGAAACCAATAGCTTCTTGAAAAGTGAGGGAATACTTGATACGTACATTGTGTGGGTTTAATTGTAGACCTTGATGTGAGCATTGTCTTAATAGAAAGCTTTCTAATAAGACATCCTTTATAAAGGGATCATATAAATTGTAAGTAATGACTTTATTAATGGTTGATCAATCGTTGCTTTATAGCTCAGTTGTAAGCCATTAAAAACGTTTGGTCTGCCAGGTTGTGAAAAATCTCTCAGGTTGGTGAGTAATAATAGTCAGAGACTTTCTGATATCAAGCCTGCAATTTCAAATGTTAATAACACTAAACACTAAAACATCAAGAATCATTGGTATGGTCCCAGGTTAAATAGCTTAGTCATGGGTCAAAACAGCACTTTCACCAGTAAAGGTATAATACAACAGCCTGAAGAGACGAGCCCTGTTGGAAAAAAGCAACTTTTCAATTGTGACGTGATGCAGGAGTTTAATCTGTGTTTATAATCTCAGAGGGATGATGATGATGATATGCAGTCAGCCTTTATTCTAGATGTTCTGGTGGTTTGTTTTCTTGATTTGTCTTGCGAAACACACTGAATACACACATTAATAGGTGAATTTTAGCATAGATTCTTGTGTGACCGTCTTAGAAATATCCCCAGAATATCTTTTAACACTATTGTCCTTAAAATACATGCCATGCTGATTTTTTTTATTTTCAGTATCAGTGAAAGGCCCTGATCAGCATGCCAGGCTCAACATCAACGTTCCAGACCCCACCAGCTATCGTTCTGCCTCTCAACAGGCTGTAGCTCACATGTAAAGTACCACAAATCACCCACACACTCTGTCATCCTGGCAGCTCAGGAAGGTCTGCCCACACCACTGTACTCGTCCGACGATTAGCAACCGCAAACACAACACTGAGTTCAGATTTGAAATGAGCACAGACCTAAGTTAGGAGCAGCATTCTTTTCTTTTAAAGGTTACTTTCATCTTCCTCCTCCTCAGGCGGTTACATGGCACAGATGGTCAGCCAATGGCACGGCCTCAATCAGACCAGAATTTGTGTGTTTGTGTCGGCATCCCCAACATGGTGGCCATGTGTGTTAACGTGCTGTTTGGTGTGTGAAAGACGTGTGTGTTTTTGTTTAATATCATTGATTTCATTTGTTTCTTGTTGATCGTGTGTGTGTTTAAGCTCATCATGCACGTGGAAGTAGTTATCCTTGCCCTCTCCATGTGTGTGTTCCTCATGTGTGTGTGTTCGGTCATTGTCAATGTGTGTCAGATCTTCTTGTGTGTTTGTGTGTGCGTGCAGTTCCTCTGGATGTGCTTGTGTGTTGATGACCTCCTCGATCCAGCTCCTGAAGCGGCTGACTCGAGTGTAGAGCGCGGGAGAGGAGGAGTCGGAGCAGCCGTAACCCCCGGCAACAACCCCAGTGAGGACCCATCGACCCATCTCCCCCTGACACACCAGCCCGCCTCCAGAGTTGCCCTGACAACTGTCGTCATGGAGGAGGCTAGTGTCTGGAGGACTGCCGGCACACAGGGTGCCGTGGCTGGAAAAGCTGTCGCCATAGCGCTTCTTACATTGCCATGACGACATCAGAGGGACCCAGGATGCAAGAACCGAGTCTGGGAGAAAAGATGGACGAGATGATTAAAGACGCGGCATGTCAGAAAGTTAGTTTGTAAGGAATGTCATTAACCTTAAACCAAAGAATTATGACAAATGTTCCATCTTCAAAAACATCTTAAACATATTTCTACATACACTCTGAGTATTGTTTGATGTTTAAAAATATATTACTAAACAAAAACAAAATACATACCTGGTCCTGTCCAGCCAGCGGTAACCATGACAACACAAGAAGATGGCGCATTTCCTCCTGATGCTGCGTCTGCAGCAGGAAGGCATGCTGCGTTGGTTTCGAGGTCAAAGGTCAGACAGTGCCCCTTGGTGCTGGGTAGTTTCAACAAAGCCAGATCGTGACCTCCACTTTGACCCTTGAACTTCCTGTGAAGCACCACCTGCTCCGGAGTGAGAGTCTGTTCTGAAGCCCCGACACGCACCACAAACCTGGACGGGTCGCTGCCAAACCTGCAGGAAACAGGAGAGAAGAATCTTAAGGTGAATTACCACTTCATGGTGTTCTGTGGTCTGACTGAAGATGGCTTCATTGTAGAAACTGATTTATAGTTCAGCGAGGGATTTACCTGCTGACACAGTATGCCGATGTCAGGGCCCAGCAGGGGCTGATCAGGGTGCCGCTACAGAGAGGACTGGCAACTTCTTCTTGAGACTGAAGCCACACTGACACCTGCCATGGCCATGTGGTCCTGCAGCGAACGGAAAAAGGATTTTGTAACTTGACTGTAAACTTTTATTAATAAAAACTTGAACCTTTAATTGCAAATGTGTTTTTTCACCATAAAAGTACAATAACAACAAAGCTAAGTTTTGCATTATTCACAGTATAGTTTGTCAAAAAATCATGAAAAAAGTCATAAAAAGACATAGTACAGTATAATGACAAAAGATTATAGTAAAGTATGTCGATAAAAGTCACTGTATAGTATGTCGGAAAATAAATAGTAAAGAGCTGTAAAAAAAATCTTTAAAAAGTCATAAAAGTCATAGTGTAGTATTTTGAAAAAAAGTAATAGTACAGTATGAAAAAAAATCATAAAAGTCAAAGTATAGCATGTCGAAAAAAGTGATAAAAAAGTCATAGTATAGTATGTCCAAAAAAGTCATTAAAAAATAGTATTGTATGTCCAAAAATGTCACAGTATAATATGTCGAAAAAAGTAATTACAATGTCATAGTATATAGTATGTCAAAAAAAAGTCATAGTATTGTATGTCGAAAAAAGTGAAAAAAGTCATAGTATAGTATGTCGAAAAAAGTCATTAAAAAATAGTATTGTATGTCCAAAAATGTCTAGTATAGAATTTCAAAAAATGTCACAGTATAGTATGTCGAAAGAAGTCATAGTATAGTATATCGAAGAAAGTGGTAAAAAAAAGTCATAGTATAGTATGTCCAAAAAGTGATAAAAAAGTCATAGTACAATATGTCCAAAAAAGTGATAAAAAAGTCATAGTATAGTATGTCGAAAAAAGTCATTTAAAAATAGTATTGTATGTCCAAAAATGTCACAGTATAGTATGTCGAAAAAAGTCATTACAATGTCATAGTATATAGTATGTCAAAAAAAGTAATAAAATTCATAGTGTAGTATGTCAAAAAAAGTGATAAAAAAGTCACAGTATAGTATGTCAAAAAAAGTCATGAAAGTCATAGTATAGTATGTCGAAAAAAGTGATAAAAATGTCATAGTATAATATGTCCAAAAAAGTCATAGTATAATATGTCCAAAAAAGTGATAAAAAGAAGTCATAGTATAGTATGTAGAAAAAGTCATAGTATTGTATGTTGAATAAAGTCACAAAAATCATAGTAAATAATGTCAAAAAATCCAAAAAGTCATAGTATAGTACATCAAAAAAGTCATAGTATAGTATGTCAAAAAAATGTCACATTATAGTATGTCGAAAAAGTCATAGTATAGTATGTCAAAAAAGTCTCAAAAGGTATAGTATGTCAAAAAAGTCATAGTATGTTATGTTGAAAGCAGTCATAGTATAGTATGTCAAAAAATGTCACATTATAGTATGTCGAAAAAGTCATAGTATAGTATGTTGAAAAAGTCATAAAAGTCTTAGTATAGTATGTAAAAAAAGTGATAAATGAAAGTCACAGTATAATATGTCAAAAAAGTGATAAATGAAAGTCATAGTATAGTATGTCAAAAAAGTCATGGTAAAGTATGTCGAACAAAGTCTTAGTATAGTATGTCAAAAAAAGTGATAAAAAAGTCATAGTATAGTGTGTCAAAAAAGTCGCAAAAGGCATATTTTTTTATGTCGGAAAAAAAATAGTAAAGAGCTGTAAAAAAAATCTTTAAAAAGTCATAAAAGTCATAGTGTAGTATTTCGAAAAAAGTGATAAAAAAGTCATAGTATAGTATGTTGAAAAAGTCATAGTATAGTATGTCGAAAAAAGTCATTAAAAAATAGTATTGTATGTCCAAAAATGTCTAGTATAGAATGTCAAAAAATGTCACAGTATAGTATGTCGAAAGAAGTCATTACAATGTCATAGTATATAGTATGTCAAAAAAAGTCATAGTATATAGTATGTCAAAAAAAGTCATAGTATATAGTATGTCAAAAAAAGTCATAAAATTCATAGTGTAGTATGTCAAAAAAAGTGATGAAAAAGTCACAGTATAGTATGTCAAAAAAAGTCATAAAAGTCATAGTATAGTATGTCGAAAAAAGTGATAAAAAAGTCATAGTATAATATGTCCAAAAAAGTGATAAAAAGAAGTAATAGTATAGTATGTAGAAAAAGTCATAGTATTGTATGTTGAATAAAGTCACAAAAATCATAGTAAATAATGTCAAAAAAATCAAAAAAGTCATAGTATAGTACATCAAAAAAAGTCATAGTATAGTACATCAAAAAAAGTCATAGTATAGTACATCAAAAAAAGTCATAGTATAGTACATCAAAAAAAGTCATAGTATGTCAAAAAAGTCATGGTAAAGTATGTTGAAAAAAGTGATAAAAAAGTCATAGTATGGTATGTTGAAAAAGTCATAAAAGTCTTAGTATAGTATGTCAAAAAAGTGATAAATGAAAGTCATAATATAATATGTCAAAAAAATTATAAATGAAAGTCATAGTATAATATGTCAAAAAAGTGATAAATGAAAGTCATAGTATAGTATGTCAAAAAAGTCATAGTATAGTATGTCAAAAAAGTCGCAAAAGTCATAGTATAGTATGTCAAAAAAGTCTCAAAAGGTATAGTATGTCAAAAAAGTCATAGTATGTTATGTTGAAAGCAGTCATAGTATAGTATGTCAAAAAATGTCACATTATAGTATGTCGAAAAAGTCATAGTATAGTATGTTGAAAAAGTCATAAAAGTCTTAGTATAGTATGTAAAAAAAGTGATAAATGAAAGTCACAGTATAATATGTCAAAAAAGTGATAAATGAAAGTCATAGTATAGTATGTCAAAAAAGTCATGGTAAAGTATGTCGAACAAAGTCTTAGTATAGTATGTCAAAAAAAGTGATAAAAAAGTCATAGTATAGTGTGTCAAAAAAGTCGCAAAAGGCATATTTTTTTATGTCGGAAAAAAAATAGTAAAGAGCTGTAAAAAAAATCTTTAAAAAGTCATAAAAGTCATAGTGTAGTATTTCGAAAAAAGTGATAAAAAAGTCATAGTATAGTATGTTGAAAAAGTCATAGTATAGTATGTCGAAAAAAGTCATTAAAAAATAGTATTGTATGTCCAAAAATGTCTAGTATAGAATGTCAAAAAATGTCACAGTATAGTATGTCGAAAGAAGTCATTACAATGTCATAGTATATAGTATGTCAAAAAAAGTCATAGTATATAGTATGTCAAAAAAAGTCATAGTATATAGTATGTCAAAAAAAGTCATAAAATTCATAGTGTAGTATGTCAAAAAAAGTGATGAAAAAGTCACAGTATAGTATGTCAAAAAAAGTCATAAAAGTCATAGTATAGTATGTCGAAAAAAGTGATAAAAAAGTCATAGTATAATATGTCCAAAAAAGTGATAAAAAGAAGTAATAGTATAGTATGTAGAAAAAGTCATAGTATTGTATGTTGAATAAAGTCACAAAAATCATAGTAAATAATGTCAAAAAAATCAAAAAAGTCATAGTATAGTACATCAAAAAAAGTCATAGTATAGTACATCAAAAAAAGTCATAGTATAGTACATCAAAAAAAGTCATAGTATAGTACATCAAAAAAAGTCATAGTATGTCAAAAAAGTCATGGTAAAGTATGTTGAAAAAAGTGATAAAAAAGTCATAGTATGGTATGTTGAAAAAGTCATAAAAGTCTTAGTATAGTATGTCAAAAAAGTGATAAATGAAAGTCATAATATAATATGTCAAAAAAATTATAAATGAAAGTCATAGTATAATATGTCAAAAAAGTGATAAATGAAAGTCATAGTATAGTATGTCAAAAAAGTCATAGTATAGTATGTCAAAAAAGTCGCAAAAGTCATAGTATAGTATGTCAAAAAAAAGTCTCAAAAGGTATAGTATGTCAAAAAAAAGTCATAGTATGTTATGTTGAAAGCAGTCATAGTATAGTATGTCAAAAAATTTCACATTATAGTATGTCGAAAAAGTCAAAGTATAGAATGTCAAAAAAATCAAAAAAGTCATAGTATAGTACATCAAAAAAAGTCATAGTATAGTATGTCAAAAAAGTCATGGTAAAGTATGTTGAAAAAAGTCTTAGTATAGTATGTCGAAAAAAGTGATAAAAAAGTCATAGTATGGTATGTTGAAAAAGTCATAAAAGTCTTAGTATAGTATGTAAAAAAAGTGATAAATGAAAGTCACAGTATAATATGTCAAAAAAGTGATAAATGAAAGTTACAGTATAGTATGTCAAAAAAAGTCATGAAAGTCATAGTATAGTATGTCGAAAAAAGTGATAAAAATGTCATAGTATAATATGTCCAAAAAAGTCATAGTATAATATGTCCAAAAAAGTGATAAAAAGAAGTCATAGTATAGTATGTAGAAAAAGTCATAGTATTGTATGTTGAATAAAGTCACAAAAATCATAGTAAATAATGTCAAAAAATCCAAAAAGTCATAGTATAGTACATCAAAAAAGTCATAGTATAGTATGTCAAAAAAATGTCACATTATAGTATGTCGAAAAAGTCATAGTATAGTATGTCAAAAAAGTCTCAAAAGGTATAGTATGTCAAAAAAGTCATAGTATGTTATGTTGAAAGCAGTCATAGTATAGTATGTCAAAAAATGTCACATTATAGTATGTCGAAAAAGTCATAGTATAGTATGTTGAAAAAGTCATAAAAGTCTTAGTATAGTATGTAAAAAAAGTGATAAATGAAAGTCACAGTATAATATGTCAAAAAAGTGATAAATGAAAGTCATAGTATAGTATGTCAAAAAAGTCATGGTAAAGTATGTCGAACAAAGTCTTAGTATAGTATGTCAAAAAAAGTGATAAAAAAGTCATAGTATAGTGTGTCAAAAAAGTCGCAAAAGGCATATTTTTTTATGTCGGAAAAAAAATAGTAAAGAGCTGTAAAAAAAATCTTTAAAAAGTCATAAAAGTCATAGTGTAGTATTTCGAAAAAAGTGATAAAAAAGTCATAGTATAGTATGTTGAAAAAGTCATAGTATAGTATGTCGAAAAAAGTCATTAAAAAATAGTATTGTATGTCCAAAAATGTCTAGTATAGAATGTCAAAAAATGTCACAGTATAGTATGTCGAAAGAAGTCATTACAATGTCATAGTATATAGTATGTCAAAAAAAGTCATAGTATATAGTATGTCAAAAAAAGTCATAGTATATAGTATGTCAAAAAAAGTCATAAAATTCATAGTGTAGTATGTCAAAAAAAGTGATGAAAAAGTCACAGTATAGTATGTCAAAAAAAGTCATAAAAGTCATAGTATAGTATGTCGAAAAAAGTGATAAAAAAGTCATAGTATAATATGTCCAAAAAAGTGATAAAAAGAAGTAATAGTATAGTATGTAGAAAAAGTCATAGTATTGTATGTTGAATAAAGTCACAAAAATCATAGTAAATAATGTCAAAAAAATCAAAAAAGTCATAGTATAGTACATCAAAAAAAGTCATAGTATAGTACATCAAAAAAAGTCATAGTATAGTACATCAAAAAAAGTCATAGTATAGTACATCAAAAAAAGTCATAGTATGTCAAAAAAGTCATGGTAAAGTATGTTGAAAAAAGTGATAAAAAAGTCATAGTATGGTATGTTGAAAAAGTCATAAAAGTCTTAGTATAGTATGTAAAAAAAGTGATAAATGAAAGTCATAGTATAATATGTCAAAAAAGTGATAAATGAAAGTCATAATATAATATGTCAAAAAAATTATAAATGAAAGTCATAGTATAATATGTCAAAAAAGTGATAAATGAAAGTCATAGTATAGTATGTCAAAAAAGTCATAGTATAGTATGTCAAAAAAGTCGCAAAAGTCATAGTATAGTATGTCAAAAAAGTCATAGTATAGTATGTCAAAAAAGTCGCAAAAGTCATAGTATAGTATGTCAAAAAAAAGTCTCAAAAGGTATAGTATGTCAAAAAAAAAGTCATAGTATGTTATGTTGAAAGCAGTCATAGTATAGTATGTCAAAAAATTTCACATTATAGTATGTCGAAAAAGTCAAAGTATAGAATGTCAAAAAAATCAAAAAAGTCATAGTATAGTACATCAAAAAAACTCATAGTATAGTATGTCAAAAAAGTCATGGTAAAGTATGTTGAAAAAAGTCTTAGTATAGTATGTCGAAAAAAGTGATAAAAAAGTCATAGTATGGTATGTTGAAAAAGTCATAAAAGTCTTAGTATAGTATGTAAAAAAAGTGATAAATGAAAGTCACAGTATAATATGTCAAAAAAGTGATAAATGAAAGTTATAGTATAGTATGTCAAAAAAGTGATAAATGAAAGTCACAGTATAATATGTCAAAAAAGTGATAAATGAAAGTTATAGTATAGTATGTCAAAAAAGTCATGGTAAAGTATGTCGAAAAAGTGATAAAAAAAAGTCATAGTATAGTATGTCAAAAAAGTCTCAAAAGGCATAGTATGTTATGTTGCAAAAAGTCATAGTATAGTACATCAAAAAAAGTCATAGTATAGTACATCAAAAAAAGTCATAGTATGTCAAAAAAGTCATGGTAAAGTATGTTGAAAAAAGTCTTAGTATAGTATGTTGAAAAAAGTGATAAAAAAGTCATAGTATAGTATGTTGAAAAAGTCATAAAAGTCTTAGTATAGTATGTAAAAAAAATGATAAATGAAAGTCATAGTATAATATGTCAAAAAAGTGATAAATGAAAGTCATAGTATAGTATGTCAAAAAAGTCATGGTAAAGTATGTCGAAAAAAGTCTTAGTATAGTATGTCAAAAAAAAGTCATAAATGAAAGTCATAGTATAGTATGTCAAAAAAGTCGCAAAAGTCATAGTATACTATGTCAAAAAAGTCTCAAAAGGTATAGTATGTCAAAAAAGTCATAGTATAGTATGTCAAAAAAGTCGCAAAAGTCATAGTATAGTATGTCAAAAAAGTCTCAAAAGGTATAGTATGTCAAAAAAAGTCATAGTATGTTATGTTGAAAGCAGTCATAGTATAGTATGTCAAAAAATGTCACATTATAGTATGTCGAAAAAGTCATAGTATAGAATGTCAAAAAAATCAAAAAAGTCATAGTATAGTACATCAAAAAAAGTCTTAGTATCGTATATCGAAAAAAGTGATAAAAAAGTCATAGTATGGTATGTTGAAAAAGTCATAAAAGTCTTAGTATAGTATGTAAAAAAAAGTGATAAATGAAAGTCACAGTATAATATGTCAAAAAAGTGATAAATGAAAGTCACAGTATAATATGTCAAAAAAGTGATAAATGAAAGTTATAGTATAATATGTCAAAAAAATGATAAATGAAAGTCATAGTATAGTATGTCAAAAAAGTCTCAAAAGGCATAGTATAGTATGTCAAAAAAGTCACAAAAGTCATAGTATGTTATGCTGAAAAAAGTCATAGTAAAGTATGTCAAAAAAATTCATAGTATAATATGTCGAAAATAATCATACACACACTTAACTCCTAGTTGCTCCAGAGGCGTGCGACCTCTGACATATATAGCAATTGTAAGTCGCTTTGGATAAAAGCGACAGCTAAATGACATGTAATGTAATGTAATGTCATAGTATAGTATGTCCAAAAAAGTGATAAAAAAGTCATAGTACAATATGTCCAAAAAAGTGATAAAAAAAGTCAGAGTATAGTATGTTGAAGAAAGTCAATAAGTTATGTCAAAAAAGTCATTAAAAAATAGTATAGTATGTCGATAAAAGTCATAAAATGTCATAGTATAGTATGTCGAAAAAAGTGATAAAAGTCTTAGTATAGTATGTCCAAAAAAGTGATAAAAAAAAGTCATAGTATAGTACGTCAAAAAAGTCTTAGTACATATAGGATGTCGAAAAAAGTGATAAAAAAAGTCATAGTATAATATGTAAAAAAAAGTGATAAATGAAGTCATAGTATAGTATGTCAAAAAAGTCAAAAAAGTCATAGTATAGCATGTCAAAAAAAGTGTTAAAATAAAGTCATAGAATAGTATGTCAAAAAAGATTTATGAAAAAGACAGTGATGTCATAATGTAGTATGTCATAAAAAGTCATAGTCGAGTATGTCAAAAAAAGTCGCCCCCACCCATGATTCGACGATCAGTCAACGATAGGCAAGATTTGACAATTCTGATTTGACTATGAAAATTCTTAGGCAGGGACACCCCTAATATATAGTATGTCGTAAAAAAAGGTCATTAAAAAAGTCATAGTATAGTATGTCAAAAACAGTCATGTCATAGTATAGTATGTTGAAATAAGTAATAGTACAGTATGTATGTTTTTTCTTTTCGTTTCTTGTATTGCGTATGAGGGTTCATTGTCAGTTGCAGGGAAAAGCCAGAGATTTGGACATATACTATCAAATTAGGTCCTAAAGCCTACCTGAGCATGTTTTCCTCCCCCTGGTTCCTCCTCTTGCTCTCCTCCTCCACCAGCTTCCTCAGCCCACAGCTCAGCTCTTGAGGCTTGGCTCGTGCCGCTGACTCCTGCGGCGTAACGTCACACCTCACCCCTGCATCCACCCTGCGTCTGCAGCCCTGGATGCTCTGGCCCAGAGAGGGACACTCTCCCAAGAACTCCTCCTTCCCTGTGCACCTCACCTGGTCCAGGTGTATGGGCCCTTTCCCCTGACCGAACCCTCCAGCTGCTACTGCTCCACCACTGAGGAGGGAGAAAAAATTGTTTTTTGTGTAATAAAAAAAAGTAAGAAACTGTCTCTTTCATGCATATCAATATGAACCTGTGTCCAAGCTGTCTGCACACCACGGCTGCATTCAAGTTGTTCCAGCCTGAGTCACAAATACTTCCCCAGTCGCCATGGAGATACACCTCGACTCGACCCTCCTTTCTGCTGCTGCCACTCACAAGACGCACCAGGGGACCTAACAGGAAGAAAAAAAACACACAATCCTCATTCATATTCATGTTGGTGCACCTACATAGTCCAGTCTTCACTCACTGAAAGCGAGTTCTATGTCCACTGACAGTGTTAAATGTCATCTGTAGCCTGGTGCCTCTTTATTCAGCCTCTATTCTCATTCTAATGGTCTGCATGTCTACAGGAGGCACAGTAAACACCTCTTTATTCTCTCTGCTGTCAGCATGTGGCATTTAAACTCTTTGGACAGAGAAAAACACCAGTGTTTTCACACTGAGGTAACGATACAGTGCCACAAAAGGAGACAAAAGTATTTAATAGATAAAACGATTACACAGATAGAAACATCTTTTTGCATCTTTTGTTCATTATCAATATGGTAGAATTCTGTCCGAAATTGTGTCTGATGCAATTCCTGCAAGAGTTTAATAAAGTAAAGTAAACAGCCTGGCATTAGGCCAACACTGTGCAGGGACAGCTCGCCCTTTTGGTCCAAAATTAATTGCAGTTGCACAGTTAGTCACCAAACTTCTGTAGTGCAGTGCAATGATCCTATTGTTTTTGCTGGTTTCTTTCTTCCTTTCTTTGTTCTCACTACAATTGCTTTCCAATTAATTAAAACTCACAAATGATCACACAGCAGTCTGGTGTGCTCTCAAAGTTCTAATTGTGGAACAGCAAGGCTGTGCACATTGATATATATATATATATATATATATATATATATATATATATATATATAGGCAGTTTCAAAGTGCTTAACAGAGATTGAATAAGAGAAAGTGTGAACATGTGGACAGATTTGGAGGCGAAACATATAAAAACATGAAAATAAAGTCATAACAGAATAAAAGCGATAAACACAATATTATAAGGCAGCAGAAAACAACTAGGTTTTTTAAGCTGCTTTTAAAGAACAGTTAGAGTTGGGGCACAACGTTAATCCTCTGGTAACTTTTAAAATGTGGCACTAGTAACTGTAAGTAAATGAAGTTCCACCAATCCTTGTTCTCACTCTTGTTACAACAAGCAAATGTACGTACATCAAACTAAAACCTCCACACTTTGTAAATTAATTTTTTTAAAGATCAAACTCAAGAGACCCTTTTTTTAAATCAAAAATTGTCAATTCATATCTATACAAACTGGCCTAAAGGTTGGAGAAGAGAGCATGTGACTAAAAGGTCTTATAATTTATAAAGGAGGTTTTAAGACTTCATACAATAAACAGGTGAAGTAGAATAGTTAGCACCCCATTTCAAAACAGTATGCATGCCGGCCTTGTTGGTCCTCATCCCTTACCTGTGGAAGGTGCGATAACCGGCACTTCATTGGTTTCTTGGTTGGGTTGGCTCCTGCAGCGAACACCCACATCCTCACTGTGGGAGCAGTCGGTGCGGCCCCAGATCCCGTGTGGACAGTCCAGAAGAGAGGTCTCTGATCCCTCACAGTGGACATCATCCAAGAGGATCAGGCTGACGCCCTCACCAAACGTCCCGTCTGATACGAGCTCAGCGTGACCCCTGAAGGAAGAGAAGAGGTCTTTACCCTGTTTGAACTGGGGACACCAACTCAAAGATTTTTGTCTTGTTAGCTGTCCCTTATTCAGAATGTGAAGGTAAATTTAACCAAATACTCAATAACAAAAAACAACAGTAACGCACCAAAAAGTGTGTTCATAGTATCAAAGAAATGTTTTTATAAGCTTTTATAAGTTACTAATAATATAGAGATGTTTTTTTTTTTTTTAAGAAAAAAATAAACAAACAGGAGAAAGAGAAGGAAAAACTAATTTTATACCCAGCGCTACCCCCAGACTGTTGACTTTTTTTTTTCTTCTTAAAATAACAATTAAAGTAGTCTTCACAAAACCTCTGTTGACGTCATTAGATCATTTCCCAATAAATGGAAAAGGATTAGGTTGTGTTTAGTCAGTGCACATCTCTTTGGGTGTTTCCATACCTGTAGCCCAGCTGTCTGCAGACCACCTCTGCATGCTGCTGGGCCCAGTGGTCGTCACACACCGTCCCCCAGTCGCCGTTGTGGAAAACTTCAACCCGACCTTCCCATGGACTGTCTCCACCAACCAGACGCACCACACCATCTGAAACAGTATCATATTGATATTGTGGCCGTTATAAAGTCTTAAATGTGATTGAAGACAGATACACTTGACATGAAAAAATATTTGATGTGACCATGAGGAAAGATTAAATGTTTTAGATGCTAATGTATCATCATCATCTTCTACTGCTTTGATGAATAGTAATTGTTATTTCATGCCAGTAGATAAGTAACTCCTCAGTTCCCATAAATCGTGCTTCTGCTTGTCACAAAGAGGATGTTGCTGCAACATGCAGTAATGATTTATTGATGTTCAGGGGCTATAATATAGCAGCTTGAAGCCTATCAGCGTGCATGCGTGCATACGTGCGCAAGCCCGCTTAATTGTACAATGTGTGCATGTACCTGTATAAGGGCTGCAGGAGACACCAGCATCCTCCATGTGGTCACAGTTGTGCTGCTCCCAGTCGCCATGGGGACACTGATCCAGGAAGAGCTCGTTTCCTGTGCACTTTACAGCATCCAGTAGGATCGGGCCTGAACCCTGACCAAAGTGGGCCCACGACCAGGCCTTCGCCACACCCCTACAACAGACATATGTACTTTTTAACTTTTTTTTTCTTAAGATTTTGACCTGATGATGGCGCAAGATAAAAAGTTAAAGGATCATTGAAGTTATTGCATTTCATCCTGACGGGAACATGAATGTCTGTATGAAGTTTCATGGCAATCCATCCATCACACTCAAAATAAAGTAAATATCTAAAATAAACCAAATCATCCATAAATAATGAATGGCTCGTACAAGGATGTTCATGTGGTGATTATTTATTGATGCTAAAATGCTACATAAGCGTGTGTTCGTGTGGGTCCATGCATTTCTGCTCCAGTGTACAGTTTCATGTTTAAGCTGAAAATATGAACATACTGAAGCAAATAAAACATAAAATGACTCATGAGAACCTGTACCATGTAACCATACTGTACTAGACCACAAGCTCCTTCCAACACATTCACGTTATCATTATTATAAATAAGGAGCTTTTTAAATAGAATAATGGGCAAAATGATCAGAAAATACAAAGTAGAGAAGAGATGGAAAGACTGCTCTGTAATCTGTGTTGTTACTCATGTCATATAGAATGTTGTAAAGCTGCATTTGTAAAAAAAAAAAAAAAAAAAAGGTTGGCTGATGTAAAAAAAAAATCACATTTGTTGGAGAATTTAAAGATACCGTGAAATAAAATAAATACATTTACCAGGTTCTAATCCTGCGTTCATGTTGTAATTGTTTGCTTATCCTTAATATGTGTCAAAATCACTTTTTAGTGTTTTTAAAATTAAAATATATTTTGTATGACTCATCTTGACCTCAGAGGCATTTTTATCCAATCAAATGTGATTTGGGGTAACTAGCTAACTCCACCCATCATATAACCCACATTTGACTGTTAGCTGGTGTAGTAACTAGTAGAACAATGTACAGTATGAGTAGGTTTGGATCTCAGTTGGCAAAAATATGACGCACATACCTAATGCAGAAAAAAACTATCAAGGTGGGAAATCAAATCACTTTATTTTGTCTTTAAGTGTCAAAACAGAGGGCAGCTGTGTGAGAATCTGTTAATCAGCATCTGAACATCTATTATTCATAAGCACAAACACAGATGGCGAGATGTCCCACTGTGGCAGAGGAGATGCAACCTAATGTTGAACATGAAGGGAGTCATTTCCCGTCACAGCTTCATCTTTCATTTGACACTCAAAGTTGTTACACCTCCTCTGGCAGGGGATACTCTGAGTGTGAGGAGGGAAACACCTGCACAGATTCAAACACAATCTACCTGGATGTGCTTACCAGGGATTTTTCTTACATTTTTGACTAAGTGAAATGAAAATAACTCAATTTTTATTTCTTATTAGTCTTTTAAAGAGAGCAGCAGCTCTTGAAAGCTGCTCTTTATCTAGTGAAAATACCAAAACTGCAAGGTGTCCTATTTATATCACTCAAAATGAGCCAAAGTACGGATAGCACAAGGTAGCATACTGTACATGTCTGGCCCCTACTTTCTTGCCCTTTGCCCTCCACCCGTAATTGAGCGTGAACAAGGAGGTTTTCCCAAACCAGCAATGCAGGAATAAAAGTGGACAACAAAACCTTCACACAGCAATTCAGCACTAGCTGACTTCATGAATTTCACTACCTCTAAATTAAAATGAAGTTAAGGACGAGACATCCCACAAATGTAAGCTCCTCCTGGCCATCTGATTCAGTTAAAGTAAACACAGGCTTCAATTAGCAACCATTTACAGAACATGCTCATTTTAGGGATAGTATACATTGTGACATTTGTGTTCTGTAGTTTTACATGTTTATTTATACCCCCCATTAAACCGATAAGGATGTTTTTCCTACTAGGTATTATTTGTGTAGTTAAGCCCTTGTTGTCCAGAAACTATTAAAAAGACTTAAATGATCCCACTGTTGCACTGTGTGACATGTTCCTTCATCAAGATGAACACAGGCACTGCAGTTTATTTTGAGTCGAGCCCACATATGCCTACATCTTCCTGCTGCAGTGAATTTTCATTAGAGCACCAAATGTGTATTAATCCACGTGTGAAAATAGTACTGTTTGAGTATTTACTAAAAACCACAGTGACCAGCTGTTTTAGAAAATTACTATATATATATATATATATATATATATATATATATATATATATATATATATATATATATATATATATATATATATATATATATACTGTATGTGACTTTGGTACCACATTGTTGGCTTTGTTTTTTTAATGGGATTTGACTGAATGACACCTGATATATCTGTTAATGCAGTGTAGGCTACCCTCCACAGCTTCAAATGTGATGTAATGTGTAAACCCGGTATTAAGGGCTGCTAGGCAGGGATATGTTTGGGAAAGGGTCTAAATGTTCCCACACATATGTTAACTGGGTGTGAAAAATCCCTGACGTACGTACCCGAAACCCAGCTGTCTGCACACCACCTCTGCATCTCTGTCGTCCCACTGGTCGTCGCAGACGGACCCCCACCTTCCTGCGTGAAACACCTCCACTCGACCTTCAAAGTCTTCCTCGCCTCCGACCAATCGCAGCGGAGAGCTATTGCCTGAGAGAAGGTGGTAGAAATATAGCTATGTAGGTCAAACAGCATCCTTCTCCCTCAAATGCATTATTTCTTTCAATTTCAACAAGCAGGTGAGACATGGAAAAGTGGTTTTAGAAAGATGTAAATATATTTGGGGCTATCAGGTAGGGGGTCGAGTTTTGCCATGTTAACCTATGGAGACTGACGGACTGTGGGTCATGAAGGGCACTTATTTGGATGTGCGGTGGCCTTACCCACATAAGAACAGACTGAAATAACATTTTGTACTATATAAACATTATATAATTGGAAACATGTATTATTCTAGCTATATAAATGGCATAGTGCCATGGTATTTTCATAACCGTGAGATACGCCCTTCACGATGACGGCAATGCTGTTAACAGACATTCACCAAGACGTAATAGCCCTGCAGCAATCTATCTGAAATATCACCTATCTGAAGTACCATTCATGATATGTTGCCAAATATTGAAGTTGTGGGAAGTGTACATAGCTTAAACTGTATGTTTTTTCGTCCCCCATGCCTGTTTCATTCGTCCAGGCCAGAAGGGGCGAATGAAACAAAACGCACTTCTGGCTTCTGCTTAAATAACTCCCGAACGGTTTCGTTCAGAGCTGAAAATGCAACTGTTTTTGACAGAGGACAGATGTAGGTTGCTAGTGACAAAATATTAACTTTCAGTGTTTTACGATGTCTTTGTAAATGACGTTTAATTCAAAACTGTTTAATTCGTCCCGGTTCTCCCCTAGGAATGTAGGCTATAACATATTTCCACACAGTGTACTGTGTAGTTATAGATTACTCCTACACAGTGTACTATAAAAGAAAAACAAATAATTCTCAATACATTCTCAATAAATCAAAAATAAAAATACATCTCTCTGTGTCTCTCAGGTGTGAGGGGGAAATATTCGGGTCTGGTTGCCATGACGCTGTGGAAGTCACACTGACCTTCCGGCGGCGCACACAACACTGCTGCCTCGTTTCCATGGCTACAGTCACCGGTGACGAACGTCCTGCTCCGGCACTTACTCAGAGTGTTCTCGTCACCGCGGCAACCCAGACGCTCGTAGTGGAAGAGGCCGGAGCCGGAGCCAAACTGCGAGTGTTGCAACGCCGTGCCAATGTCACTGTTAACATAAGAATACGAGCAAATGCATCACAGATGTGAAACATGAATACTTAATAAGGACTTTTTTTTTGTTTTCTCTTACCCCATGCCCAGCTGCCTGCAGATCACACTGGCGTCTCTGTCTGACCAGTGAGAGTCGCACACCGCCCCCCACTGGCCGTTCAGGTAGACCTCAACACGGCCACTTCCAGAGGACGAGCTGCCCACCAGACGTGCTGCACCTAAAAACAAAACAAGCAGCGTACAATAACTCACTGTCGTCACTGTTTGTTTACAGAGTGACGCAGTAGAAACCTGTATCACAATTTGATAATGTATTAATTGCTTTACGCTGCATTAATTGATTATTTTTAGCCAGTTGAGCTGTAAACACAACAGGACAAATATTATATAATAATATATAATAAGCAAGCAGTTGTCTATTTACACATCCAGCTGACACTGAGAAGCATTAACATTCATTTGAAGTGAGGGGACCAATGTTCACTCTCTTTTAGCTCTGTCTCCACCGGTATCTTGCTCTCTAGCTGCTAAAACCATTTGACCAGCTAGTCGCTAACTTTGTCTGTCTGCCATTTGGTTCTAAGCAGGAAGTGTACAGTGGGGTTTTTAGGTTGTTGCTTGCGGCTGCTGGGAATGAGGTTGATGTGAGCAGAGTTTGTGGGCCAGAAAACCAAAATAAACTAAAACATTGTAGAGCTGAGGGGAACTGCAGAGTGGGGTGATAATTCTCTGTGGGTTTGTCACTATGAACAACCCCTCTCACATTGCACATAGCCATTTAATTCCTTGTTAATAATACATTTTTAGATACGTTATTCATCAAGCATAAAGGCTAAATATTCGCTGTTTTGCATCATTGTAAATTTAATATAATTGGGTTTTGGATTTCTGCAATCAATTTGCAGACGTCACATTGAACTCAGGGAAAATGTGATGAGCATATTCAGAATCTTTTTGGCCTGTGAGCCCTTGAAGAAATCAATGTCTACTTGATCAGAATTTGCATATTCACATTTTATATGCATCTGCAAGATGGTCCTCTCTGCTTTTTATTGCCAAGACAATGTTAGGTAAAGTACCTGCTTATATCGTATAACCTTTTATCCTTTCATACCAGCAACTATAGCACTAAATCTGCAAATCAAACTCTTTTAAATGTCCCCAGGTTGCACTCAGTGCTTAGTAAAACTGCTTTCTCTTTATATGCACCCTGGGCCTGGAATGGTCTGCAAAATATGATTACCTTAGAAGTTCTCTCCCTTCCTTGAACTACCCTGAATCCTTGATTTAGGTGGAATGTGTTATGGATATCGCCGGTATGGTCTGTATGCCTCTCTTCTTTTACTATTTACATTGTGTTGTTTATGTATTGTATGTGTTCTGACGTGAAATTGTTTTTATGTGGAACTGCTTGAGCTGCTGTCTTGTTAGGACTCTGTGGAACCTTCCTGGCTAAATAAAGGATAAATACATGAAGTATGTCTTCAAGTTGTGGACTGTTGAACCAAAGACTGATTTCCCTCTCTGTGTATCATTTGAATTAATTTTAGAGGCCAGCAGAAGTAAAACTATACAGTATTTCACAAGAAAAAATCAAACACTAGACAACAACTAGAAAAAAAGAACCCCCTTTTTTTCCCAGAAATATATTTTCCTTCTTATTCCTTTATCAATCTCACAACCCCACAGATTAATTGCACGCCCCTTGGGAGGGGCCTCAACAGATTGATAAATGATAATAACAATAATCAGTTGTTCTTTCTGTGTTATGCTGTTATGACTAATTTCTCTGATTTTGGAAATGGTTGAAAGAAATTAAATTGGTTTAGTTGGTGGAAGAGCATTACATTTATTTAATAAGATCTACTGCATGTTTTCTATATTTTACAGTTATTTAATAATGCCTTTTGTTGTTTATTGTTGTGTTTCATTCTAAATTGTAAAGTATCAGTCAAATCGTGATGATCTGTGGTCGTACCCTGGTGGCAGTCGCAGTAGGCCCATCCAATGGCTCCAGAGTTTTGTCTGAAGAAACACCAAGGGTTGGACTCTCGGTCTGGGTTCCTGCAGTAGCTGTGGTCACCCAGCCCTCGGCCCGGGTACTGCATGACGTAGTCTGGAAACTCGGTCCACTTTAGACAGGGGGCGCCAGAGTCCGTCTGAGACACGGTGCCATTGTAGTATCCCAACTCTGTGAATCCCTCAGAGCAGGACAGAGGCACTGCACACAAGAGAAGGAGGGAGGGGAGGAGAGAGAGTGAGTAAATGTGGAGAAAGATGGAAGAATAAGATGTTCTGGATGAAAGGAGGAGGATTTGGGTCAAAGAGGACAATGTGAATAAAGGGAGGGAAAGTTTGGTAGAAGAGAGAGTAAAGATGAGTGGAATTGCTCTTTATTCAAGTCACATTATCCCCATGTCTGTATTTTATCTGAGCATAAATGCTTATATGGATGATTCTCATATGCTGCCACTGCCACAGCATGATTCTGCCTAATGCATTTTACCCCTGCTGATCCATGCTAAACTGGTGAAATATCCATAACCTTAACCCAGCCATTTACTTAACATGGTGGTGACCAGACACTTCCTGTAATCCTCTCTGAGAAGGAGAAATGTGTGAGTGAACTTAGAACTGCTGACATCAAAGTGAATCAAAATTAGGCCACAAAATATAAAGCAGGTTATATATATATAGCCTACTGCGGCCTAATAAAAATGTACATCAGGCATTAATGAAAAAGAATTATATTGCACAATTGAACACGTGCCGTGGTACACATGAAGGCACCAGACATATTAATGGTCTCAGTCTCAGAGGTAGTTTTGACTAGATTTATAGAATGAGGATGGCTGATTAGCTGGAGAACTTCTGTGTTGTTTATGGGACATTTTTATTATGTAAATGATGCACCAGATTTCATATCGATCCATCATACTTAGTTGTTGAGATATTTCAATAAAAGACAAAAATACCTGCTGACAGCTCACAGCATTAGAGGAAAAATCTGAGAATCGCTAAATTAGGATTCATCCTCTTGGAACACTAAAATGTTTGCGCAAAATGTAATGACAAACTATCCAACAGTTTTTGAGATCATTGAAAACATCAACAAAAAATGTCTTTCTAACTTAGTTTATCTTGTTTATTTCTTAGTTTTTCATTTTCTCTTTCTCTCTGTCTTTCTTGTTGCTTCTATCTTTCCTCCAGCTATTCTTTAACCCTTCCTTCATTTATTTGTTTCTGTATTTTCTTGTTCCCTTCCATTCCTTCATCAAATGTTCCCCCAAACCAACAGTGAATGTCCATTTTTACTTGTAATGGAGTATTTTTCCCCTGCGGTGTTGCTACTTTCTCTGAAGGATTTCAGTCTTTCTCTGCACACACTGAAGCTTGAAGGGTTTTTGAGGCCAAGCAGCTACTAAACTTTGATTAATGGCAGAGGTGCTTCAGTAACCAGCAATAGTCTTATCTCTCCGACACACACAGCTTGGCCGTCCTGGAACATTATCTACGCAGTGCAACCCTCATGCCCACCTTGCACGCCAACACATACACACTCAAAGACTTGCTGCATAGTGACTGAGAAAGAACACACACTACAGTACAATACACACAAAAATACACACACACACACACACACACACACACACACACACACACACACACACACACACACACAGGGTCCAATTTGAAGGAAGATAAGAGGGAGAGCAGAAGGGGGAAGCAGTGAGAGTCTGAGGAACAGGAAATCAATCAGGCAGACGTGTACTGAACTAGAACAGAAATCTATTCTCAAACAATAAATAATACAGAACATACTCAGACAGTGGACCCAAATACAAACCACTAATGTCCAAAGCTCAAAAAGCCCCTGACTTCACAGACAAAAAAAGTGCCTGTCACTTTAAGAAACATGACACAGGAAGAAACTAGAAACTGAAAGTTCAGTTCTTTCTTGGGAAACAACCGGGATTTTCGTCGATTGTTTCTTCTTTGCGGACCAACACCAACAGACGTAAGTAAGTCTTTACTAAGCCCAACTTTCATTATAACACATAAGAAGTTAAATCTATCGCGTGTGTAGTTGTAGTTTGTAGTCTGGTAGGACCAGGCTAGCTTCTGAAGCACAGGAAAACGTGTTGTAGTTGGTGAAATCTAATTAGCCTAGCTATATCATTAGAGTTAGTTTACCATTTAAATAATGGCTGCAATGCAAAACAGCGATTGGCTTGCCCAGCTTGTTAATAGCCAGTGTATGTTCATTTTAGCTGCCCAGTTTGTAGATGTTATTTAGATGGCACCACTATTTGGCCTAATCATAACTGGCCTGGCAAACCAAAGGCCAAGGTTTTGTTTCCAGATCTGTGTGGGGACCTATGATGTGTGTGGGGGGGGTCTGGGGGTCCACCCCCGGAATTTTTTTTAACATTAAACACTTCATTTTCTGCATTCTGGTGAATTTGTATGCACCTATTTATATCTTTTTCTGAATCAATTTATGCTGGAAATATCTTTAAAGGGAAACATATCTTTTTGCAATTGCTGTTTTCCAAGGTCAAGAATGTTTTTTGCCTTAATTGAACCGTTTTTGTATGTTTTTTTTTCAGAAATGGCCTCCAGCAACAGTCTTTTGTCTGAGGAGCAGTTTCTGTGTCCTATCTGCCTGGATGTGTTCACTCGGCCAGTTTCCACTCCATGTGGACACAACTTCTGCATGTCCTGTATCACGTCCTACTGGGACGACATACCAGTCAGCCAGTGTCCCGTCTGTAAGGAAACTTTCGAAAGGAGACCGGACCTTAAAGTCAACACTTTCATCTCAGAGCTTGCATCTCAGTTCATGACGCTTCAAGTAGACGCTCACATCTGGAGCACAGACCAACATCAGGCTCGCTGTGGTGCTCCGGTGCTGTGTGATATTTGTACCGACACCCAACGAGAGGCTGTCAATTCCTGTCTGGAGTGTCTGACTTCTTACTGTGATGTCCATCTAGAGCCTCATCACAGAGCTGCGGGCCTGAAGACACACACACTGGTTGAATCCTTGGCGAGCCTGGAGGACAGGATCTGCAAGGAGCACATCAGACTCCTGACTTTGTTCTGTAGAAAAGACGAGGTTTTGCTGTGTGGCGTCTGCGCCAGTTTGCGCCATGTGAACCATAACGTCGTTCCTGTGCAGCGAGCGTATGAAGAGAAGAAGGCTCTGCTGGGGGACACTGAGGCCAGCATGCAGCAGATGATCCAGGAAAGACTGCAGAAGGTCCGAGCCATGAAGGAGTCAGTAAAACAAAGCAAGACAGAAACCAAAGATGTGATAGCAAACAGCGTGCAGGACTTGACGGCGCTGATCTCTGAGATCCAGAAGAGTCAGACGGAGCTTGTGAAGGTGATTGAGGAGAAGCAAAAGGCAGCAGAAGAACAAGCAGATGGGTTCATTAGCAGTATGGAGCGAGAGATCACCGAGCTGCAGAGGACAACCATGAAGCTGAGGGAGCTGAAACAGACTGAAGACCAGCTTTGTTTCCTCCAGAGCTTCCCAAACTCATCCATCCTACCACACACAATGGACTTGTCCACATTCAGTTTTAACAGACAAATGGAGATACACCACGTACGGAAAACTTTGAACAAATCAATGTCTCAACTGCAAATGTTGCTGAATAAAATGACCACAGAAATTCAGCAGTTCTCTGACGGCACAGATGTGTCAAACGATGCTACGCTGAGATATGTGCAGCAGTATGAGGTGGACATTGTGCTCGATCCCGACACAGCTCACCCTCTGCTCATCTTATCTAATGACAGGAAACGGGTGAGGTACAGCAATGATTCAGGTTTGTGGGTAAACCAGAACCTGAACCCAAATAGGTTTACAGAACATCTTGCAGTTCTGGGACAGAGAGGCTTCTCGTCACGCAGGTTTTACTTTGAGGTGTTTGTGGGTGGAAAGACTGAGTGGTGTCTGGGCGTGGCCTCGGCAACGGTCCAGAGGAGGGGGGAGCTTGTTAGGAGTCCTCACTGTGGACTCTGGGCCATCTGGTTCCTAAAGGATAAGTTTGAAACCTTCAAGTCTCCAAACGTGCCGGTACACTTGGGTATAGTGGAGCGGGTCGGTGTGTTTGTGGATTATGACGGAGGGCAAGTTTCTTTCTATGACGTCCAGACCGCAACACTCATTTACTCGTTTACTGAGTGTGTCTTTACTGAGGAACTGCATCCGTACTTTAATCCTTGTGATAATGAATTTGGTTCAAACTTGGAACCGTTGATAATCATTCCCGTCAGTCGTACGGTGTGATTTGTGAGTTATTTACTAAAATGCAACACTTACAATTGATTGTGAAACAAGAATCTTTTTTGGAAAGCAGCTTTTGATTATCATACAATATGTAAAGCATTTGAAGGGATTAACCATCTTCCTTTGCTGATTTCTGTCTCTATTGTGTCTCAGTGTGCTTTAAATCCAAACGGTGACTTTATATATGAAGAAAATATATTTCTACACTTCATTACCTTGATTATTTATTTTTAAGAAAATGTTAAATGGAGGGGGGAAACATAAGAGCTTTCATTTTAAATAACTAATGAATCAGGTGCAGGAGATGTACATGCAGAAAGGAGAAACTGTGAAAGCAAAGTGTGAAGATTATCACTATTTGATTAAATGAGGTGTTTGGTGCAGTTGCAGGAAATACTTAGTAGTGGTTTAACAAAATAATTCCCAGAGCTTTCTAGGCAGATGACTAATTTTATCAAAATACACTAACATGTGTCTGCACTATAATTTCACAAATGAGTAAGTAACTAACTCCACACACCTGTGTAAAGGTGAACACGGCACATACAAATACATATTTGGCAACTAGAGGTTGTTTTGGAAAGTAAGTAAAAAAAAGTATAAATATACAATGGGACCCATCTAAAAAGAAAATAGTTTGGTTTTAAAAATGTCAGAAAATAGCAAAAATTGGCCATCAAAAAATCCCAGAGATGAAAATTACCATTTTTCATCAGCAGTCCAAAAATCTTTCATATAAATCAAAGATTTGTGCATGAAAAGTGACACAAACTATTAATATTCTGTTTGTCATTTCACAAAGTGCTATTTCATTCTATAGACAGTGTTCAGGCTGCCATATTCAGGCACTTCTATTAATGACATTAAGTCTGTGAGGGTCCAGTGTTGGCCATGTCGTAGCTCATAACAGACACCTAAGATGTTTTAAGCACAGGTGTAAATTTAAAAAATGAATGACGGCTGAATTCCATTAAGCAGCTTCAGTTTCTGGGTCCTGGTGTTGCTCACTGGCTTACTGGGATACTTCACCATTAATGTTAGTAACACCTGTACTCTTCCTACTATGACACGTTAAAATGCCTGCTGTGGAAAAAAATAAATGTCTTGAAAACAAGGATAAAATCTGTGAAATATGCTAAATTAAAGGTTAATATACCAGATACTTGCTTGATATTACGGTCTCTAACTTCACCAAGTCCATCACAGTCAGCTCGATGGGCCATTTGAACTCCTGGAATCTCTGATACACGTAAGTAATAAGAGGAAAACATATTCAGTTTTCTCGTAATAACGAGTTAATTTTATCGTTATCACGAGGTAACAAAGCTTGTTTTTCTCGATAACAAAACAATTACCTCATGATCTCGAGATAATGGAACTAAAAAAACAACTGCAAACGTGGCCGTTCTTGGCTTCCATAAAAAGCCTCTGACGTCACAGACAGAAAAAAAGCATCTGTAGCCGACTTAGAAACATGAGACAGAAAGAAAGTGAAAGTGAAGTTCTCACCTGGAAAACAACCAGGATCTCGGTCGTCATTATTTCTTCCTTGCAGACCAACGCTGACGGACGTAAGTAGTCTTTACTGAGCGAAAACACATGAGTGAAATCTATGTTGTCTGTAGTTAATAGTTTGATCCTACACTGCTATTTCAGCTCTTTTTGTAAAAAAAAAAAAATGCTGCTTTCTTAAACTAATCGCAAGGTCCGTTAATAGTTAACTTTTATATTACATGTATGATCACCAGCAATGGAGTTTGCCGTGTTCCCGTCAATTTTTGCTAGAATAAAGTTGAGGTTCAAAGTTCATTTCTCACCTTTGTTACAGCGGTTGACAAAAAACTCACCACAATGTTAATTTATTACCTTTACTGGAGCTTTCACATCGTCTTCACGGCGATAATTGCATGACATTGTGGCAAGGCCGGATTTAACTTGCTATTTTAGGGTGGGCTGGTAGGTGGGCAATTTGGGCGGTTGGTAGCCCAGAGGTTATAGAGAGACAGACTAGTAGCCCAGAGGTTATAGAGAGACAGACTAGTAGCCCAGAGGTTATAGAGAGACAGACTAGTAGCCCAGAGGTTATAGAGAGACAGACTAGTAGCCCAGAGGTTATAGAGAGACAGACTAGTAGCCCAGAGGTTATAGAGAGACAGACTAGTAGCCCAGAGGTTATAGAGAGACAGACTAGTAACCCAAAGGTTATAGAGGGACAGACTAGTAGCCCAGAGGTTATAGAGAGACAGACTAGTAGCCCAGAGGTTATAGAGAGACAGACTAGTAGCCCAGAGGTTATAGAGAGACAGACTAGTAGCCCAGAGGTTATAGAGAGACAGACTAGTAGCCCAGAGGTTATAGAGAGACAGACTAGTAGCCCAGAGGTTATAGAGAGACCGACTAGTAGCCCAGAGGTTATAGAGAGACAGACTAGTAGCCCAAAGATTATAGAGAGACAGACTAGTAGCCCAAAGGTTGCCAGTTGAAATGACAGCTAGCCTTTGATGTGGTAGGTTTCGTTTCAACAATAGTGGGGACACATGAAGTTGGGTGGGGGGGGTCCTCCCCCAAAAGATTTTTGAGCATTAAACACTTAATTTCCTGCGTTCTGGTGAATTATCCTGCACCAATTAATAGGGAAAATGTCTTTATTTACAGTATGTAAAGGAAAACACAGGTGACAATTCAAAATATAAAAACATAATGGAATGCAATGCAGGAAGGCTCTCAGGCATTATATTGCTTTCAAATATTTATTTTCCTAGAGAGCAACTTTTCTCATTTCATATTATTTCTGCTGAGTCATAACACGTGAGCATGATTTACTCATCCTCCTCTTTGTGTCTTTTCTTTGGGAAAGTAAAGTCTTTAAATGTGCATGTGGCACATGCTCACGTCACTGATACATTAATTCATTTTAATTCATTTATAAACCCCCTTAGTTGTTTTTGTTAGTGGGAGTATTGTATGTGTTTGTGTGCATGTATGAATGTGTGTCATGTCAGACTTCATACAAATAAAATGAATGTTTTTGTTAAGATTATTCATTCTTTTGCAAAATAAGAGTAAATTGTTAGGTTTTGTTTTTTTATGTTGCTTTTAGAGGAAAGTGTTTTGTTATAATGAAAACTTCAAGGTATGTTGTAAGCATATAACTATTATTTTTTTCCCTTTATTAGTGCAATGGCGCTCAGCAAATTCAAAACACAATATTAAAGCTAATGCTTGGTTTTCATTGTACAACAACAAACCAAAGTTATGTATCATCAGTTTTGAAACCAGTAACAGTACATGAAGAAAGTTAATGCAGTAATCTTAAAATTATGTTTTGTAATTTTATGATAAATTATGCTTGGATTTGAGTGTACTATAAAGTGTTTGCATGTGTGTTCAGCTATTTTAGACATGTTTATGTGTGTGTGTGTTCAAGTTCTACTTGTTTTTCTGGATCCACACTTTTTCCTCAAAGTCCTGCCAAGCACATACTTTTGCAGGTGTGGCTTCCAGAGAACTGATCAAAATACTTAATTGGGAACGAAATGTGATTTTAATACAGATATTAACAAAGTACTGAGTTTTATTGAATTATTATTATCATGGTAGGCAAGACCCCATTAATCATGATTATATAAATAAATGCATAAAATAGCATTGATCTTTTTCCACCAGTGGAGGAATCCATCGGCTCACTATTTAGTCTCCTGTAGAGCAACTTTTTTTTCATTTATATCTCTACTGAGTAAACCCACATGTACTGTATGATTTATTCTTCCTAACCTCTTTAATGTGCATATGGCACCTGCTCACATCAATAGTATATTCTTTCATTTATAAACCCCTGGACTGTAATAGCTCAGATGTGTTTCAGCAAGATTTGGATGAACATATTTTCCTAACTTTTGATTGGGTAGACAAGATGCACATTTGGGTGGGCTGAGCCCACCCCTGCCCCTACTGCTGGTCTTGTATTGTGGTGATCTTTTCAACTGCTGTTTTTAAAGTCAAGACTGAACTTTGAACTTCAGCTTTTAATCCGATGTGGACAAGAAGTCAATAAAGAGACAAACTAAAAATAATTCTCTTGGTAAATGACAAATATAGGTAAAAACATTTGTGTCTACTTTTATATCATGAAACAAAGGAAGAAATCTGCACTCTTTTGCTACGGCATCACCCCTTATTTCGCAAAACTAACGTTTCGGTCCCTCCGGACCTTCATGCGAAATAAAGGGTGATGCTGCAGCAAGAGCAGAGTGCAGATTTCTTCCATTGTTTCATGATGTCGTCTAACGCGCACAGTAGAATTTATTTGGATGTGCAAGCACTAAAAGTCTACTTATATCAAAAAACATTTTTTTTTTTTTTTTTGTTCAGATATTTTTGCTGACTCATCCTGATCTTGGAGGTGTATACATTTATTCAAAGTAGCAATGCGCCCACAAATGCAACAAAGAAAATGACTGGAAACTAGTAAACATGGATGTAAACAATGCATGTTTCACATTTTTCCCAAAGATTTTCAGTTTATCAGATATTCATGAAAGAGAAAGTGGAGCCAGTAAATTCTTGCCGTTTTTGCTAATGATTAATCGATTATCAAAACAGTTGCAAATACAGTTTTTGGTGAATCTATTAATCAACAATTGTATCAGATCTAAATGCATTTTAGAAAAGCGCTAAACAGTTCAGAAGAAACTTCCACAGAGTAGCTTTAAGGCCTTTACACACCGGGAGCGAGATGAAAAAACACGAAAATTAAAAAAATACTTGCTTGTTTTATAATAATTATTAGTAGGCACAACTCATAATCCTCTGCCACACTATAGTGTACATTTTGAATATGTCCGTTCTGCACAATGATTGGTTGATGTCTATTCGCCGTGCAAAAGCAAAGAAAAATTGACCATGTTCCGGGAAAAGAATTGCTTCGCTTTTTTGCATTCTGTTTGAGTGTACTCATTACAAAAACAACAGTTTGAATAAATATAACGCACCTTGTGTGTAAATGCCTTAAAGTAAATGTAAATTTGAGTTTGCCCATGTCAAATGGGCAAACTCTATGTGATATGACCGAATGCTCCACAACAGCTACTAAAAAGACCTTGTAGTAAGATTATTTCCAAGGTCAAGAATGAACTTTGAATCTCAGCTTTGTGTTGTCTTTTTGTGAATTTAACCGTTTTTGTATGTTTTTTTTTTTTTTTTTTTTTTTCAGAAATGGCCTCCAGCAACAGTCTTTTGTCTGAGGAGCAGTTTCTGTGTCCTATCTGCCTGGATGTGTTCACTCGGCCAGTTTCCACTCCATGTGGACACAACTTCTGCATGTCCTGTATCACGTCCTACTGGGACGACATACCAGTCAGCCAGTGTCCCGTCTGTAAGGAAACTTTCGAAAGGAGACCGGACCTTAAAGTCAACACTTTCATCTCAGAGCTTGCATCTCAGTTCATGACGCTTCAAGTAGACGCTCACATCTGGAGCACAGACCAACATCAGGCTCGCTGTGGTGCTGTGCTGTGTGATTTTTGTACCGACACCCAACGAGAGGCTGTCAATTCCTGTCTGGAGTGTCTGACTTCTTACTGTGATGTCCATCTAGAGCCTCATCACAGAGCTGCGGGCCTGAAGAGACACACATTGGTTGAACCCTTGGCGAGCCTGGAGGACAGGATCTGCAAGGAGCACACCAGACTCCTGACTTTGTTCTGTAGAAAAGACGAGGTTTTGCTGTGTGGCATCTGCGCCAGTTTGCGCCATGTGAACCATGACGTCGTTCCTGTGCAGCGAGCGTATGAAGAGAAGAAGGCTCTGCTGGGGGACACTGAGGCCAGCGTGCAGCAGATGATCCAGGAAAGACTGCAGAAGGTCCGAGCCATGAAGGAGTCAGTAAAACAAAGCAAGACAGAAACCAAAGATGTGATAGCAAACAGCGTGCAGAACTTGACGGCGCTGATCTCTGAGATCCAGAAGAGTCAGACGGAGCTTGTGAAGGTGATCGAGGAGAAGCAAAAGGCAGCAGAAGAACAAGCAGATGGGTTCATTAGCAGTATGGAGCAAGAGATCACCGAGCTGCAGAGGACAACCATGAAGCTGAGGGAGCTGAAACAGACTGAAGACCAGCTTTGTTTCCTCCAGAGCTTCCCAAACTCATCCATCCTACCACACACAATGGACTTGTCCACATTCAGTTTTAACAGACAAGTGGAGATACACCACGTACGGAAAACTTTGAACAAATCAATGTCTCAACTGCAAATGTTGCTGAATAAAATGACCACAGAAATTCAGCAGTTCTCTGACGGCACAGATGTGTCAAACGATGCTACGCTGAGATATGTGCAGCAGTATGAGGTGGACATTGTTCTCGATCCTGACATAGCTCACCGTCGGCTCATCTTATCTAATGACAGGAAACAGGTGAGGTACAGCAATGATTCAGGTTTGTGGAGAAACCAGAACCCTAACATGTTTACTACACATCTTGCAGTTCTGGGACAGAGAGGCTTCTCGTCACGCAGGTTTTACTTTGAGGTGTTTGTGGGTGGAAAGACTGAGTGGAATCTAGGTGTGGCCAAGGCGTCGATCCAAAGGAGGGGGAAGCTTGTTAGGAGTCCTCACTGTGGACTCTGGGCCATCATGTTCCTAAAGGATAAGTTTGAAACCTCCTGCTCTCCTAAAGTGCCGGTAGCCTCGGGGAAAGTGGAGCGGGTCGGTGTGTTTGTGGATTATGACGGAGGGCAAGTTTCTTTCTATGACGTCCAGACCGCAACACTCATTTACTCGTTTACTGAGTGTGTCTTTACTGAGGAACTGCATCCGTACTTTAATCCTTGTGATAATGAATTTGGTTCAAACTTGGGGCCGATGATAATTGTTCCCGTCAGTCGTACGGTGTGAATAGAAGTTTCAGAGACTCAGTGATTTCTGATATTCCGTGATATTTACTAAAATGCAACTGATGTTTGATTGCATGAAACAGTTTTATCAACAACAAAAAACAGAAGAGTAAATATTACATGCATTAATTAATTAATCAGGTGCAGGAGATATAAATTCATAAAAGGAGAAATTGTTATAGACATTAAAACAATACAACTGCAAAATGTGCAGATTATCACTATTTGATTGAGTGATGTGTTGTTTGTTTGGTGTGGTTGCAGGAAAATACTTAGTAATGATTATTTTAAAGAGGAAAAGTATTCTAATTCAGCAATGGGTAGTTCATTAAAAATAAATCTATTTCCAGAGCTCTCTGGTGGATTCTTAAGCATCAGAAGTATTGTAATACATTATCAAAATAATCCAACATGTATTTTGCCTTCATTGGGCGTCTTGACACAAAATGAACACAAATGAGTTAGTAGTCTAACTATACACACATGTGGAAAGGTGAACCCAGAATATAGGAACACATATTGGGCAAATAGTTGTTGTTTTGGCAAAAAGAGGCCCACAAGAGGCAAAACTCTGGAGCACATAACACAGAGATATGGATCCAGTTCCAATGAACACTATTACAGACTATGACCTGAGGGCTCATGGCACACTGACACGTGTAAGAGGGCGCTCTGGTTCTGTATGCACACGTTCTGTAAGTCTGAAACTGCATATTTTGCAAAAGGGAATAACCCACAATGCAAATGTTAAAATGACAATAAAAGTGCAATTTGCCCATTGTAAAAAATACTTTTTCTCTTTTTATAAATACACATAATGCCTTTTAATTTTCTAATTTTAATCATATCAAAACCTCACATTAGAGCAGCTGGAATAAGCAAATGTCTGACAGTTTTGCTTAAAAACTGACTCAAACAATTGATCAAATCAAAATACTTACTACATACTTAATTTACTGTTGATTTTCTGTCTGAAATCTTTCTAATTGACTGTCTTTGTGATTTCATAAAGTGCTATTCTAGTCCTCAAGAGAGCGTTTTGAGCTCCTATATTGAGGCACTTCTGTTGATGACATTAAGTCTGTAAGGGTCCAGTGTTGGCCATGTTGTAGCTCAGAATCAGTTCTTTCTTTCTCACAGAAGACATTTTGCAGGAAAAGCACAGGTGTAAATACTAAAAATGATGGCTGAATTCCATTTAGCTACTTCAGTTTCAGGGTCCTGGTATTGCTCACTGTCATGGCGCACTGGGACTCTTCGCCATTAATGTATTAATTATTAACACCTGGGCTCTTCCTACTGGACATGTGAGTTCTTACGTTGATGTTTTTTTAATGATAACACAATATCTATGTTTTGCTGTTAAATATTTTTAAACCTGTTTACGGTCTGTGTAATGGTAATAAATCTTTAAAAGCCAGCTTGATTAAATTTTAATAAAGTAAAAAAGCATTACATAATGAAACCAGGCAACATTTTCACTCTCTCATTTCCATCTTCAGTAAAAGCAAGACATCTTAAATGGTCTCTTTATGTTTTGAGGTTATCAATTTCACCTCCTACCTCGTCACGTATCCCTCATTCATGTTCTTGTATTCATCTCAACACCCGCAGCGTACGCACACACACACAACACTCGCCGCTAAACACCATCCTCATTGCCACGATAACGGTACTCTGCCCATCGCCATGGGAACACTCAGTCTCCCTGTTACCCATAATCCATTTCCCAGCCACAATGAGTATTTGACACGGTTCACAATTGGAGGCTTGCTGTATGGGGGGTGGGTGATGTGTGGAAACGACATCTACTACACAAAACACACACATTATATTAAATGTGGAATATGGGAAAATGGCCTCTCTGTTTTCCACTGTTTAACCGGTTTTAGATACAATGTTGACAAAGGAGAGCTTTCTTATGCACCATTATCTGAATTCAAGGAACTTGTTATCCAGGTGCAAATTTTTTTTAGAGAGCCTTGAGGAGGTTTCCACATGATCTAGCTGGTTTAGCTGGTTTGTGCAGATAGGTGCGAGGTATGTTTTTAATGCATGTCATTGTCAATGCACGGCTGTTAAAGCACAGATATTTCAGCTCTGGAAATGAGCCTGACAAGGAGGAGTTCCTCGCCCTACCCCCCAACATGGCCTCCACTCCTCTCAGGGATGTAGAGAAAGAAGAGAAAAAAGGGAAATTAAATGCAGAGGGGTGCAGGCCAGGGGGAAGAGGAGAGGTAAGACAGAGTGTGGGAGCAGGGCTGAGGCGGGTAGATAAATAAAAGAGGAGAAGAGGCGTCAACACAGGGGTTTCATAAGTGTCTGAGTCAGAATGTGGGTTAAACTGGAAGGAAAAAGCAGACAGAACAGAAAGATAGAGATGTTGTAGGAGGAGAGGCCAGATTTATAGATTTTTATGATTTATAGGTAAGAGTACAGACAGGATGAGTGTGCTGTGTTCAGAGTTTCACCTCCCACTCACCTGAGTTCTGCACCTCGTTTAAGTAACTGTCCTCAGCCACCACCTGCAGACGAGTAGATAGATGCAGCCAGTTAGACAGAAGACCAGAATTTCAGCTGATAATCTCAGAATTCTAATGCTTGTTATTATTGATACAAGAGCAGACTAACAACAAGACAGGATGCCGAGGTTATGAGGTTATGATTTATGTTCCTTTTGCTGTTAATTAGCAGAATATCTCAGAAACTTTGGTGGAAAAAATGAGGCATTGGGGTTCAGGAACATAGAGTCATTTATACAGTATGTGGAGAGAAATAAGTCTCAATATTAGTGACAAATGCATTTACTGATGCTCAAATAAAGACAAGCTTCAGAAATGTATGTGAATGAATTATAGTGGTAGATTAACATCACAACAAATAC
>CM042334.1:8418724-8598724 GCA_023566125.1 Zingel zingel | reverse complement strand
TAGAGGTTTACTCCTCGACACAGCAGCCCGGGGTTCAACTCCAACCTGCGGCCCTTTGCTGCATGTCATTCCCCCTCTCTCTCCCCTTTCATTTATTCGGCTGTCCTGTCAATAAAGGCCTAAAAATGCCCAAAATATAATCTTATAAAAAAGACTTACAGTCATGTGAAAAAATTAGGACATCCATGCTAAAGTTGACTAAAAAGAGGAATAAAAAAATCATCTTTTGGAAATTGATCCTAATGCCTTAATTAAAAAAAATAGCAGTCTTTAAGGACACCAATTTTCTTTGTGAATGAATAATGTATCGTAAATAAATAAATGTTCTTCCTTAAAATACAGGGGGCATAAGTAAGTACACCCCTATGTTAAATTCCCATAGAGGCAGGCAGAGTTTTATTTTTAAAGGCCAGTTATTTCATGGAAGAACATTTATTTATTTACGATACATTATTCATTCACTAAGAAAACTGGTGTCCTTAAAGATTGGATTTTTCCTAATTTTTTTAATTAAGGCATTAAGATCAATTTCCTAAAGGTGATTTTTTTATTCCTATTTTTAGTCAACTTTAGCATGGGTGTCCTAATTTGTTCACATGACTGTATTTGTGACTTGCAAAACAATAAGGCCTATGTTTTTAAAGGAAAAAAGTTGAATCTGCTGTGAATAAACATTTCTGATGTTACCCATTTATCAGTTATATTCTTATTGCTGCAGCTCCTGTTTGTATAGCCTAACTGTTAAACATAATCTGCTTTGTGAGGAAACATCCAAAACAGGAACTGGCTGTGAAATAAAATCAGCACAGCAAAGATTTTGGCTGATGGTGACAAAAACTCATCCAAAAACACACATTTTGATTATAGCTGTTGACAAAATTGTTGAGTGCTTTGCTTCAAAATGGTATATTTGAAGCTGATCCAAGGAGAAGCATTTCAGATTCAGTACAGATAACAGAGCCAGCTGCCAGGACGTTTTGTCTTCACTCAGCAGTTGGACTGTACTGCTGGAGAGAAGTGGTCAGCTCAGCTTTTTCCAGCTTTTGTGTGTCCTTAAATTTATCAAATCCCCAAAAAATGCAATCACGCCAAAGTGCAGTGTTAAGCAAAAACCACCAGATTTATTTCCCTGAACATTTCTTCTATCAAATGTAATAAAATGTGAGGGTTGACTATCACATAAGACAAACTAAATGCTACAAATACTTATTTAAGAAGCTGGACCTGGGTAATGTTTCTAATATATACTTTAACAAGACACTTTCTTCAGAGCCTACAGCCATGGCAGCTCTGTCGAGATGTATGGGCACAGCAGTGCTTTGAGCTAACATGCTAATATGCTGATGTTTAGCAGATATATTCATGTTTATCATGCTTACTATCTTAGTTTAGAGTTCAGCATGCTAACATTTGTTAATTAGCACTAAATACAAAGTACAGCCCTGTGGGCACACCACCCGTCAGGTGCCTGGCAGCCGACGGCAGGATAAAGGCGGGGACCTAGGGTGGAGGACAGTGTCCAATTTGGGGACCTTAGATTTACCTTTCTGTTCTTTGCAGGTGTGGTTCTGACAGCAGTTGAGTGTGAAGTGGTTAGTTTGATAGTCAGCTCCTCCAAGTTTGAGGCCGTGGTTCTCTGCAAGAAAACGGTGGATTGCTCCCACTGGGTTGGGAGTAGGTTTGGGCATCCAAAAATTACGATTCTAATGGAATCTTTTCTTTATTGGAATAGTTTCGAATTGTTTCAAATCCGATCATCACTTCCAAATTTAACACACACAAGCAGCCACCGTACTTCCAGGCGCTTGTTGTGTTGCAACTGTGAAGCACAGTAAGGGGCGCTCTAAAGTGTGGCTTTAGTTTGTATTGAGAAAGCCAGGTAAAACTGTAGATCACCATTGAACCAAAATAAAAATCTTCCTCTTATCTGTGAAATATGCACGTGATCTGTTTTAACTCCACCCCTCAAAAATTTGGAATCGAGAATCGATATAAACCGCAATCGACAGGAAAAATCGGAATTGGAATCAGAATTGTTAAAATCAAAACGATGTCCAACCCTAGTTGGGAGTGAGTTGCTGCCCCAAATGAAGGAGTTCAAGTATCTCAGGGTCTTGTTCATGAATGAGGGTACAATGGAGCGTGAGATGGCCAGGCGGATTGGTGTGCGGTCAGCAGTAATGCAGGCGTCGTACCATACCGTTGTGGTGCAGAGGGAGCTAAGCCTGAAGGCAAAGCTTTTGATTTACCAGTCAATCTATGTTCCAATCCTCACCTATGGTCAGAAGGTTAGAAGGTGGTTCAGGCATCTGATCACGAGGCCACCTGGGCGCCTTCCACTAGAGGTTTACCAGACACATCCAACTGATAGGAGAACTTGAGGTAGACCTAGAATACACTGAGGAGATAATATATCTCATCTTGCCTGGGAACGCCTTGGGATCCCCCAGGAGGAGTTGGAAAATGTCCCTGGGGAGAGGGACGTCTGGACTAACTTGCTTAGCCTGCTGCCACAGTGACCTGGCCTAAGGCAGGATAAGAGGCAGAAGATGGATGGATGGATGGATAGATGGATGGATGGATGGACAAAGTAAGAAAGAAAAAAAAATCATGGCAATCCATCCAATAGTTGTTGAGAGAGTCTACAACAAAGTGGTGGACTGACCAACATTGTTATCCATAAAATATCTTTATTTTGTTGGTTGACTAATCGATTCCTCGAATCATTTCACGTCTTAACTGGATTGCTTTTGTAAAACATGCAGTTTAGCATCACCTCTCTCTCTCTCTCACACACACACACACACACACACACACACACACGCACACACACACACACACACACACACACACACACACACACACACACACACACACACACACACACACACACACACACACACACACACACACACAACATCCATCATCCCTCCTGTCGGCTGTATCAGCATTGTGTTTTGATGCAACATCAGCCACGTCTCTTCTCATCCACACACACACAACAGGAAACACCTGAGCAGGAGACAGCTGTCAGTCACTTTTTAACCTGTAAATGCAGATGCCTTTCACCCTCTCAGACTAATTTTCCTCTTGGATGATGGTAAAAACATGTTTTTCTTCTTGTGTTTGGCAGCAGGGACGTTTAACCATCTATGTTCGGTATATCACAGCAATAAGATGTCTCTGTTTCATAAAATATAAGTGCCAAACTAGGCAGCAGTGTAATTTTCTATCTCTGTGCCGCTGTGATCCCCTGAAGCTGTGCGAGAGAGATTAGCTAAATTCATCTACTTCACAGAGTTTTGTTTTACCCACGGGCCCCAGGGTGGGAGATTACTTGGGAAATTAAACTTTTTTGTGTAAGTTTCATCGTTTCCCCTGCCATGAGGCCTTTGATGTTGGTGTTTAGTGATAACAGTTTGCTATCTTTAACCCAAATCCAATTTATGTTATCATCATCATCTTTCTCTCTCTGGTTATCTCTGTGCCTCTGTTTTGCAATATCTTTAATTTCAAATTTTCTGTTTATTGCATTCAGTGTGTAAATCACATGGATGAACCGGTGCAATAATAAAGTAATATCATGCATGCACATACAGTACACAGCATGTGTGCCTGTTTGCTTCTGCCAGCGTCTTTGTATTCCCCACACAAGCCCATATGTGATCCTGGATGAGAGTTGGCATCACCCTGATTTTTGCAAACGCCTGGTTGTCACGGCAACGCAGCGGCTCCTCTCAATGCGAGTATATCTCCACATTCTTGACTGTTTGTGTCCATGTCCAGAACAAAAGGCGGTGGAGGAAAAGAAACATAGAAGAGGACACAAATCAGTCAAATAAAAATCACAAATTAGAATCGCTGCAGGCTCGCTGCTCTCTGACTGTCACAATGGATTTCTGCCAAATGTAAGAGCTTTGAAGATTAACTTAAAACAAGTGTGTGTGTGTGTGTATGTTGAAGTTCTACCCAGAAGCACTTCCTCAAATCCCATTACACCCGTCCCCTGCTCCTCCTCGCCCCCCCCCCCCCCCCCCCCCCCCCCCAACATCGAGAGGTTCCAGCTGCCACAACCCCCCACCAAGACAGTTGGTGTGGAAACAGATCAGTAAAGCTCTAAATGCCTTTTTTAACGACTCATTACCAGACGCTGTCGCCCATTAATGTCACTGCTTCCATGCTATGGTAGTGAGAAACACTATCACTAACCTAAATCGCTGCAGGGAAGAGGAGGAATGTGTGAATGGGTAGGTGAGCACAGTGGTAATCATCCTGTTTGCTTGCCCCCTCCCCTGTCACATTTCAATTTCCTCTCTTGGTTTATCTGACTTCCTTTTACATGCGAAGCCTTTATTGTGCTGCTTCAAGATGCCTTTCTTTCCGTAGAGAAAACATTACTGGATATGTTGCCTTTGCATCTGTCACTTCTAGTGATAACATAACAGCAGGGCTAAAGGAGAGCATTGGGTCCCATTCCGTTGTTTGACATTTCACACCCCATGAAATCCAAAATGAAAAGGCAATACAGCATCAATAAAAGCAAAAAATGCCATGGGTGTAAGTAAAGATAGGGGGGAACACAAACAGAGTGTTGATTCTGCAGAAAAAAAGATCACAGCTATGTTATCACTATGAGAAGCCAAATCCCCGCAGAGAGCGCTCGCTTCCTGCTTTGCCTTTTCTCTCATCTCGCTGACAGCCGCAAAACACAGACGGACAAAATCAGGAGGATGGTGTAGGACAGGATGGGGAGACAGGGAACACACAGAGGGAGGAGCACAAAAAAAGAGGAGAGCACATACAGTATGAGATGAAAGGGCTGGAGCTAAGAGGCAGGAAAAGCTTGTGATTTTACAGCAGCTAATCCTCAACCTGGCTGAATAATTTCGCCCAGGGTTAGTAAGTTAATGAGATGTAACTGTGGCTTCAAACACTTACACAATCTGTTTGTGAAATTCTGTTGTGATTCCTGGTTATGGACACTTAGTAATCCAAGACTTTAATTCATGAGTGGTAATGATGATTTATAGTAATGATATGTTATGATGAAATTGGTTTGCTAACAGAATACTGTCTTAAGGAAATAAGAGACAAATATTTCTGTGACAAACACTGAAAGACTTACACTCTTTTTTTTTATCATAATTGTCTTGAGGATTTTAAGCTTCTTAGTAAAAATGTCTCACAACCTCATTTCCACTGCTGAATTATTTGCATTGACATTAACGGTGGCTTTGTGAGGAAGCTGTGAGGTTATGGGAGACTTTGGCACAGCGGCGCTTTAAACTAAATGCTGCGATGTCACCTTGCTCACAATGATAGTGCTGACATGGTGATGTTTAGCAGGTATAATATTTATAATGTTCACCATCTTAGTTTGGCGTGTTAGCATGCAAATATTGTCTAATTAGCTTCAAACACAAAGTACAACTGAGGATTATGGGAATGTCACAAAATATTGGACAAATTTAAATCTTGACCTGATGATGGCGCTAGACGAAAAGATAAAGTGGCGGACCGACAAACCAACACTGCCATCCATAGAGCCGCTCTATTAGCTCGGCTAAAAATGCAATTAGATGGAGGACCAAAAATCCAAAGATTAGAGTAATCTTTGAGTCATTGCTATTGACTAACAACACTATTAAGTCCTTAAAAAATACATTCACATCAAAGAACACTACACAGAACCATGTGTTATTACTTAGAGGAAAGACAAAGGTTCTTGTGTCCTTAGTGGAGAGCGGGTACCTTGCCCCTGGCAACTGAGGCTCATTGGCAGCACAAAGAGCAATATGTTTATTTAGTATTTTATTTTTCCATGTACCTAAGGAGTCCACACTGATTGAAAAAATACAAATACATTACCCTGGTTTGTGTTGGTTGTTTGAAGATGAATTGTACAAATGGCTTTTTTTGTGGTATCTTTTTTTTTTTTTTTAGAAAGATCATGGAGGCTAATAATATCCCTGTATCCCTGATTATTGGAGTTTCTGTACTGTAAACAGTTTATTTATTTATTTATTTTTTAATTGTTTTAAATGTATACTCTACGGTGAATAAGTAAATGGATTCATTTGTGCTTGTCCACACACTTTTATCAACCGTGGCTGTTTTTATGGTCTAAGCCCCATGGTTACACTTGAGATCATTCTTAACGCTACAGCACACAATGATATTTAAGATAAAAGCATGCTTCCAATTTTGTGGCAGCATTTTGGGAAAACTCGTTTCTGTTTCAACATGACAATTTGGTGCAACAGAACTTGACTGGCCGGCACAGAGCCCTGACCTCAACCCCATCCAACACCTTTGGGATGAACTGGAACATCAACTACAAGCCAGGCCTTATCTCAGTGTCCGAACTCACTAATGCTCTTGTGGCTGAATGGGAAAAGATCCCTGCAGCTAGGTTCCAAAATCTTGTGGAAAGCTTTCCCAGACAAATGAAGGCGGTTATAGCAGCAAATGAATGTCAATGATATAAAATGAGATGTTTAACAATATGGTGTACTGTTCAGGTTACCACATACCTTTGGCCATGGAAATGACACAAAGAGAGATACACAAATGAATGTAGAAATTATTAAACTACCTCACTCATTACAAATAAACACCCTCACAACACACACAAACATGCAGTACATCTCTGCTCAGCAGCTAGCAGACGCACGTTTTGAATTTAAGGGGGGGGGGGGGGGGGAGTGATGGGAGAAGAAAGAGAGGGTGGAGAGGCTGATGCTGTACTTATCATCCTCCTCTGGGGTCCAGAGCAGCACATCATTTATCATTAGCTGGCAGGATGTTTCTCAGAGAAAACACCAAGGAGAATGTATTCATCTGTCTGCATCGGATAATGAAACTGAAATCTGACTATGCTGATCAAATGCTATATCTTATCTCTAGAGTGGATCAACACAACTCTGTTAATCTATCTGATCATATTAATCTATTCTAATAAAAACAATTTTATGTTTCTTTCTTGTGTGTTCAAATGAATAATTTACTGTAAATCAGTGTCTTTGTTGTTTGAATAAAAGGCAAACTTTTATGTTGAGCTGAACAGGGAATTCAGCCCAAATTATGAGACTACAGTGCCACCTACAGATGGAACTACACATCATCATAATGCAGTTTCCGAGTCCTTTTCGTCTAAATGGGGCTTTTAATGAAAAGGCCTTCAAATAAATAAATGGCACTATGTATCTTAGGCAAAGGCAAATGGTTTAGTACTTCTGTTTGCTCCTGAAAGAACAAATGTCTCATTGCCAGAGAATTCAGGACCCCAACATTTCTGTTATTTGAGCAGCTTATTCTCCATCTCTGGATGTCACCCTCTTTGTCCCTTCCCAGAGACCTTGACTAGCCTACTCACAGTAAAAAAAAAAAAAAATAACATCCCTTTCTGAAAGATGAATCAACTATTGACATGTCCGCCCTGTCTGGAGGAGCTTTGTGTTGCTTTGTCTTTCAGTTTGCTGCTCTCTGATGTCCCGCTACAACTTTCAGGTTGGCTCAGCTACAGCGGAGAAGTCAAAAACATCCCTTCTCACTCTATATATCTCTAAACAATAATCACCTGTCTGTGAGTCAACAGCTTCCCTGAGATGCAGCCTTTTGAAGTGCGACCAGCTCCAGAAAATAAGACTGAAAACAAAAGCAGTTTTGTGAGATCACAAATCTGTTTGTAGCCTACTTGTTATTTATAGCAACTTTAGATTATAGAGTAAAACTGGTTAAGTAGGCCTACAGACATACAAACAGGCCAGGCTCCTATGGCTTCATTCTCACTGCTAAAAAAAGTATTTTACTGTTGTAGCTTCATGATATCATAATTATACAAAATCATAATCTGATTTGGCCAAAGTAACAGTTTACTCCAGAACACAGATACACAAATGTGTAGAGTGCAAGTTTTCCTTTGAAATGTACAATGGTGGAAATCCCGCGACTGCAGCGCCCCCGTGTGGTCACCCAGACTCTGTGCGCTGCGGTTTTCAAGGGAGGAGCAGGTGTGGTGATATGACGGTCAAACCATGGAAACTACGCGGTCTAACCTTCAAATTAAAAGCACAAACTGCACGTTTAAAATCCAAACATTTGAGTTGTTAGATATGTTGAGTTAAACTATTACAGTAATAGGCTAGTTATATTATAGTATGCTTTTACAATTTGACATAACCATTCCACATTTCCCACATTTATCACAGTGTGATAACCCAACCGGGCACAACAGCCCTAACGTTAGCCTACCTGTTCTTCTCCTACTGCTCAATTCCTTGTTTGTATACGCTTGTCCTGCTGCTTTCATGTTTTGTAGGCTAATCCTCTCAGAAAGATGCTTGACATCCTGAAAGCAAGGGTGTTGTGTCGAGGGTAGGGTTAAGGTAAAGGTAGGGTAGAAAAAGTATATTCTCCGACAAGCTAGCAGTAACTTGCACTCGGTAACCAGAGGTTTGGTTTATGACAATTTCCGCGGCTGGGGGGCAGCGAGGTGTTTAATCTGTAGTTTGTATTGACAGTCGTAGTGACTGCAGGTAACTTTACTAAAACGGTTTTAGTAGTAGCCGCCTACTTTAGAAATTAGTGTATATCTAAATTAATAAATAACATGTAGAGCTAAAAACACACACTTTGTTTCTACTACCAGCAGGTGGCGCTCGCCTCTTCTCCTGTTAAGAGAAGCTGGCCGTAAACCAAAGGCTGCTTTTATTTAGAAATTCAAAACCGGAAACATGCCTTCAACGCAGCAGATTCGTCAGGTGTCTGTCCGGAGATGCGCACACACCGGCACCGGTTGTAGCCTCTTATATACAGTCTATGGTTGTAGCAGGCGTGCAGACAGCAGCTGGACGCGGACTGAACCTTTCCTCGCCGTTTATTATCGTCTTTCTTTGACATGTTTAAAAAGCGGATTAATCCTCAAACTGTGTGACTGATTTTTACCGTGAAGATGCTGACAGACATGATTGTGGAGCAAGAATTTGAGATCAAGGAGGAGGAACCGTGGTACGACAAGCAAGACCTTGAACATGGTACAGTTTTCTTTCAGTCTTTGTCTCCGAACCCTATTGAACCACATTCATCATTTTATATTATTAACAATAAAAAAACAGCTGTAATATAGGATAATTAATATATGTGTCACATTACAAACTCACATATATGTGCCACATTACAAGCTCAAAGCACTGCAGGTGCACAGAAGGTTATTTGTAGGATTTCATTTTTTTTTTTTTTTAGGAAAATTAAGTGTGATTTTCTGAACATGCATATTGAATATTTTCATTTAGGGTGTTTTATTTATTCTAGAAGCTGTTTTAGTGTACATGAAGCACCTTGACAGGCTGGAGGAAAAGGCAGGAGTCAGCAGGACACAACTTATGCGGCAAAAAAAAAAGGTTGTCTGAAATAAAGAAGTGGTTTTTGACTTCATTGATCCTTTGTTATGCTTTCACACTTACCTTATGGCAGGGGCGATTCTAGGATCAGACCTTCAGGGGGGCTCAGCCCCTGATGAGAATGTGACACGGATACAGTTCCTTGCACAAGTGTTAACCCCCCTCCCCCGCTAAATCAGTAATTTCATTAGCCGATAATCTCTGAGCTAGCTACTGAACAACATCAGTTTAGGTTTTTTTGACACTATATTAACAGTATGATGGACCTAAACCTAAGTCCAGGAAACGACCAATTTAACACAATGTTCTAACGTTAAGCAATTTTAGTTGCTTAAGTTTCAACTTCTTCTTTTTCCTCTGGGGACTACCAACGTTATACATTACAACCATCTCCTGCTCTCCCTCTGACAGATCAGATAGAGACTCAGCCGAAAGGCAGGAGTCTGGCACAACCTCCTCCGATTGGCCAACACTAAGTTTCTGTTAACCCTTTCCTTGACGGGGTAACAGGTGCATAGCATCGGCTACAGCGGCACGGGATATCAAACCTGTTTCAAGCCCTTTGAACCTGTAATTGTTTGTCCTCTGTCACTAACAGATACGTTCGCAAATTCTCACTTGAAGCACCAAAATTGATTTAAAAAAAAAAAAAAAAGTTGGGCTGAGAGGAAATTGAGCCCCCCTAAAAAGGGTCTAAAATCGCCGTGTGTGTGTAATTCCCTTCCCTCCCAATTGTGTCATATGTACTATTTTTATTTGGGATTCTTTTAAATGTGAAATGAAAGAAGAGCAAATAATAAGAGGCTGGTAATTGTCTGGGTCAGGGAAATTAATAGGTACATCAGAAATCACCAGCAGTCCTGATTTATCAGTATATTTGTGTATTCAGTTTGTTAAGGTGGATAAACCCTGGGACTTTTTTTATTTTATTTTTTATTATTTTATTTTTTTAAATGTGGGTTACTGGACTCCTGCCAACCAACAATAAAACATCCCAAAGCTGCTAGTACAGTAAAGTCCTCATGTCTCCATCAGTGAGACTAAACTGTGAGCGCTGAAATACTGATGGTTTCTCACTCTCTCTCCTACAGACCTACAGCTGGCAGCCGAGCTCGGGAAGACTCTTCTGGAGCGAAACAGGGAGCTGGAGCAAGGGCTGCAGCAGATGTACTCCACCAACCAGGAACAACTGCAGGAGATTGAGGTAAAGAGATGAGAGAGTCACCTGTCTTACCTGGCTGACCTTGTACCTTTTTATCCAAGGACCAGGATATACTGTAAATTTATAAGAAGGTCGGCTTGGGAAAAGTGACAGTGACTTACCTGCTTCCTTCATGAAGCACAGATTTCCTCCTAAATACAGTATTAAATTGTGCCATCACAGGGTAATATTGCATTACAAAGGCCTCACATTAGACAAAAAGACAAATACAACATGCTGCTGTACAAGGCATAATTTCCACTGGGGATGGGGAGGACATGTCCACCTCACATCCAGGCATCATACAAGCTGTTACCTTCTTGGTGGAGTTTTTTTGGGGCTGCAGCAGCTTATTAGGACAACCTGCAGACACAACTCCAACACTAACCCAACTCCTCTGCAGTTTTTGGGGTTAAAAAAACAACTTATTTATAGATAATTCTCCTAAAAAGATGCTAGAACTGATCATCAATCAACAACATTGCAGTAAACACAGTGCTCTTTGTAGTAAAGACAGAAATAAAAATGTATTTGTCAGATAATATACATGGGTATAAATGAATGGCCTCTCTCGGTTTCTTCTTGTCTACAGATTTAGGAAAGGTTTATGCTGAATTTCCAGTAGATCTTTGACCAAAAATGATTAGTTTTAAAGTCTTAATTCAAACAAACGTTTACAGAAATACAATGTTTAGCTTTTGAAGATTTTCCGGACTTCAGTCCTAGCTTTAATTTTGTTGATTAATGTCCGTCTGGCACTAAATCCTTCCCTACACGTCACAGCTGACACTCAAGAGTTAATCTCTTAAGACCTGTACTGGATCCTTGTGACGTCACAGGTCTGATTTCAGCTCATGAACTGTATTACAATTCATTAGCTCTCTGTACTGTCACCCTTTACTGGAATAAAAAAGGCATCTAATAATAAAGCAGAAACATCAATCTTTTAAAACGGAACTAACCTGTCAGACTTTACAACATACTGTACATACATGTTACTCATTGACTTTTGACTGTTTATGTCCAGTGAGCCTGTTGCAGGTCTGTTGTCTCCGTGAAGTTTATGTTTTCTGTCTGTTGAGTTTCAGCAGGCAGGTTAGACGAGAAAAGGTTCAAAGTATCCTCACTGCAACAGCTGATAAGATAACTTGTCCTTACGGGAATTATTACTTTGATAGAGCCATTGATAGAGCTTTTAGAGACATTCAGGTGTTACTGAGAACAAAACAAATGCATATTTATTGGCTCTTATGATGCAGCTAAAACATCTAGTTAACTAGAACGGCACTTGGAGAGCGCAGACCTCGGTCAAAGGCATGCACTTTATCACAGTGTTGACGCAGTGTGAATTTTTCCAGCCAGGAACAATTTTTTCTGGTTATTCTGACACCACATGAATGCAGCACAAATGTCACAATGTAAACTAAAGTGTAAAATGATTTGCGTATCCTCCCTGTTATTTGGATCCCCTCCAAATGAAATGTTTTTTTCCCCAGCCCATGCTACACCCTTTTACCAAGTTTAATGAAAATTGGGCCAGTAGTTTTTCCCGTTATCCTGATTCTCATATGAGCACCATTTTAATAATTAGAAACTATTGATTCTGCTGGTAGTTTGACCTACTTTTTATCGATTTGTTTGAACTGTCTACATATTGCATGTCTTGTAGCACAGGTTGACATTCATTATAGGTCCTACTCACAAACATGTAGCACGTGCATGCATACATACGGAGTGAGATTATTATTCTATTATTCATGTATTCTCTGGTGAGTTTATATTCTCTTTTTAAAAAAATGACTATCTTTTATTACGTTGAAAGTTTCTAATTTGCTAAATAATTGCTTAAAGCATTTAAACAAAGTTTTGTGTTGGAGTTTGCAACATTCCAAAATCTTAATTTTGACTTTAAGGTCCAGTGTGTAACGTGTTTAGTTGTTCATTATCAAAATCTGTGTTGCCCGTTCACAAACTTGTCCTTTTTCATGAATATTTATCACCACCACCAATTCCAAGTATTCCTATTGGCTTTACATTTGCATTCACATGAACTGGGGTAGACGCTCCATATTCATGCGCCATCTTGAAATACGTTGGCCGGTACAAGGGACATACAGGACATACTGCTCCGCCTTTCGCGTTTTTGCTGTCACATGATAAACTCACAGGTGCTGCTAACGGGTATCGTAGCTTCCCGGCCCTGGCAAGTTTGAAGAAGGAAACATGGTGGACCACACATATTCAAAATCCAATCTTCTTCTTCGCCAGGAAAAAGAAAGGATATTGAAAAGAGCAAGCGACTGGCTTTTTGAAGCGTGAAGGCTACCGTAGCTGTAATACGTACTTTGAACTGTGTGGCGCAAGAGAGTTGATTGCGATATATGATCTCAACGCTAGATGGGAGAAATTCCTACACATTGGACCTTTTTTTTAAAGATTTTCATTTTTACTGTAAATGCTTATCGTTTCCAAATATCGGTCATTGGCTTCATTAACTACTAATTGGTATCGGCCTTGAAAAACAAGTATCGGTCGACCCCTACTTGTTATTCTAGACATCATTCTCAGCAGATGATGTACAACAAACTGTCCTGTCAGTCATGTGTCCCTCTGTCCTCTCTCCTCCAGTACCTGACGAAGCAGGTAGACCTCCTCAGGCAGGTCAATGACCAGCACGCTAAAGTGTACGAGCAGCTGGACGTGTCGGCCCGAGAGCTGGAGCACAGCAACCAAAAACTTGTTCTGGACAACAGGGCGGCGCAGCAGAAGATCCAGGGGTACGACTGGAGATGTGGATTATGGACAGATTTCCCCCGTTTTTATAGAAAGTCTCGGACCTAAGTGTCACTCATAACAGAGCTCTGTTTTCTCCGTTCAGGCTGATGGAGACGGTGGAGCTGCTGCAGACGCAGGTGGAGGAGCTGCAACATCAGGTGGAAGAGCTGAAGCTCAGTCCTTCTCCGCCTCGGAAGCCTCCACACCGAGAGAAGTGGCCACCTCGCAGCGCTCAGAGTGTGTCCTGCCTGAAAGAGCTGCAAAACGCACTCGGGTGAGGATACTCGAATACTGCACCTATATCATATGTGCTCAGTCAGGTCATCAGTTAGTGGACAGATTGTTGCTTTCCTTATTTAATATTAAAATTAATATTTCATATTTTGGGGTTTGGGATTAGTCAGACCAAACCGGCAATTTGAAGACATCACCTTGGGCTCATTGAACTACTGATGAGCACTTTTCACTATTTGTTTTAGGTTTTATAGATCAAACTAAATAAAAAATTAAAAAAAATGTAATTACTTGAAAAAATAATAATTCTGATACGGTTGGTTTGATCGATCAATTGCTAGGCAGACAATTAAGCGACAATAAATTTGATAATTCATTCATATTTTTAGGTTATTTATCAAACAAAGATGACAAGCATTCTCTGCTTTCAGCTTCTTCAATGTGAGGATTTGCTACTTTTCTACTTTTATATAAGTGTAAGTTGAATATATTTGGACTTTTGTCAAAGAAAGCAAGCAGTGGCAGGGAATTATTCAGCTCAAGTGTCTCTTGTTGTTGCATTTTGATGGGATGAGAGCAGAAAGGAGTCATTTTTGTTATTAACTTATTCCTTAACATGGTAAAAACAAAAGATCTTAAATGCCTCGTCATTGATCCATAAGCTCTTTGTAAGCTTCAAAAAGGGAAGCAGCAAATCCTCCACTAAGTCCTCCTGGCTTTAGCCTTGTGGGCTAATCCTTGCTGGCAAGTCTTACTCCCAATGTTTCATGCTGCGGTCACTTCCTCTTGTCCCCATTACCTGCCTGAGTTTAATCTCATCATGTTAGACATCTCATATGTCTAACATGATCACACAATCATGTTAGGACTGCTCCCTCAAAACATCCAGGTCAGGCGGATGTAATATCTCACTGATAAACATGCCAGGGAGCCGCGAGACAGGTCTAAACTGTGGTGGATGAGGTTGGAAGGAAAGAGGTCAAATTCTGAGCTTGAGGGTGCGGACATGTCTCCATATCTCTGATTTGATTCTTCAGCTGATTTCTAATCTACTCAGTCCTACTGATAAGTTCTTGATTTCTCGCTTAGTGTGCTTTTCTTGGTCTTATCTGACCCTGGCTCATGGGCTTTGGTACACGTCACCACTTTGTTTTGCCTAATTACGAAGCACACAAGCGAAATATAAAATACTCAAAGTCAGTTGTGAAAGAGAAGACAAATTATCAGCCAGCGTGGTTTGATAAAGGTTATATAGTAACAGGTGACAAAGCAATATCCACTCAAGGTCCACTTACTCGCCTGCTCCGGAAGTTTTTCTGTCCCTTTTTGGTGAAGGCCGTCTCGAACATAGACAGAATATAAACTGGACAAACAGATCCCATTGCTCTGGACGGAGACCAGTGAAGTCTATTAAAAGCACTTTTAATGGTGATGGCTGAGCGTTACTGCGCAGCCTCCAACTGAGCTTGAAGACGTAGATGTGACGTGAGCAACCTGTCTGAAAGTTGTAAGTCTTCTGGTAGCTGTGCCAAGAGAAATCTCAATCATTCCCAATCTTACAGAGAAACTGCCTGCGAGCTTCTCCTGTACTATACGATAATTCCTCTACTCTGCGACAGTAAGTCGCGTGGTTATGACACAATCATTAGCCTATTTTTACAAAAACATCTGCTACGGAGCCGTATCCTGAGGTACAAGGTAATGGAGCCTTTTATACATCGTCGGGTTTCTTTAGAAATAAACTGGACAAATAAAGTCTTTAAACGCTTCAGATGTAAAGTTATTCCCTGTCAAAATGAATGGCACTCAATGGAATGCTAACGGCGGGTGAGCGTTTGGTAGCATCAAAATGGCGCCATAGGAGATTCGAGTTCTGAAGAGAGGCTTACCCCCTTGGTCTCGAAGCTCTTATTATTGCACAAGAAGCGAGCATCGAGGAGGGATCAGCTAGGAGCTATGGGCGAGGATACACGAGAGAGACCTTCCCGGAAGCCGTGCAGCTGAAGGAGTTGCTAACTCCGCCCAAACAGCTGACGAATTCATGTGACGCTTCAGAGGAAAGGACGTCTCGCTCTAAAACACATTTGCTTGTTTTCTCTCTCCTCCAATGATTTCCTCGCGTCTCTCCTCGGTGGGAGGGACTAAGACGTGAGGAAGGAGAGTGGAGAAGTCGAGGAGGCAATTTAAGCAACATGAGAAGCGCCTCATGTCCTGAAAAGCTTTTTGGAATAATCTGGAATTGTATAAAACAACTATCATTTAGTTTTGTTGCATGCATCTGTGTTGTAGTCACTGTTATGTTAAGGAATAGTTCCACAATTTGGGAAATACACTTACTCGGCAGGATGTCACTGCACCCTGCCAAGAAATAGTCAAGCACCCCCTTAAAACCACAACTTTTATGCTTTAGTTTTTAATTAAAGCTCCATTGTGTAATGTTTTGAGTTGATTCTTAGCAAAAAAAACTTTTGTTCTTTTACAAATATGTGCTCATTCATGTGTAATTATTTCCACCAACTAATCAAAGTATTCTCGTAAGCGTAGAATCTGACATTTAGAATCATTCAGAATACATACGAGCGACTCGTTCGAATGGCGGCAGCCATGTCGCGCCTCCATCTTTAAAATACATTAGCCAAAGAGGGACATACCTCCGCATTTCGCACTTTTACACTCAGTGACACCGTGACGAATGCAAGGGGAAGATTACTCGTGGCAGATTTGAAAGCCTGTTGAAGATGGAGGATCACGCTGATACTTTACTAACATTAGCTTGCATTCATTTGGAAACCTGATAGCTGATGTTAGCAATGAAATGGTACCAAAATAACAAACGTAAAACTATTATTACACTGGAAGGAACACTCACGGACGAAGTCGTACTTCTTGGAATAATACGTCCACCATAGCGGTTAAAACGTGCTTGGAATGGGAGGGGCTAGAAAGTAATATTCAGTTGGTTGTCATATACAATTTCACCGCTAGATGGGAGAAATTCTTACACGATGTAGCTTTAAAGAGATGATAAAACGAGATATAACGTGTTGATTTAGGAGCTTTAGAGCTGGTACTTGGTTACCATCAGACAGAGCCAGGCTAGCTGTTTCCAGTCTTTATGCTAAGCTAAGCTAGTCGTTTGCTGGCTCTAGCTTCATGTTCACTATACAGACATAGCGAGTGGTTCTTCTCATCTAACTCTCAGCAAGAAAGGCAATAAATGTATTTCTGGAAATCAGAAATCAACGACGACATGTCTGTGTCTCTGTGCAGGTACGACCACGACGAACCGTCGGACGGCCTTGAGTCTTCCGACATGTCGTGGCATGAGGAGGAGCAGGCTTCACTACGACAATCGCTCCGCAGCCTCCAGACTCAGTTCGCCAGTGAGCGCGCTCGGAGGGAAGAGTCGGAGCGAGAGGCCGAGCTGCTCGCCCGTGAAAATGCAGCGCTGGAGCAGCAGCTGGCGGGGATGGAGGGCTGTCAGGTGTGTGTGTGTGTGTGTGTGTGTGTGTGTGTGTGTGTGTGTGTGTGTGTGTGTGTGTGTGTGTGTGTGTGTGTGTGTGTGTGTGTGTGTGTGTGTGTGTGTGTGTGTGTGTGTGTGTGTGTGTGTGTGTGTGTGTGTGTGTGTGTGTGTGTGTGTGTGTGTGTGTGTGTGTGTGTGTGTGTGTGTGTGTGTGTCACATTAACAAAACCAGAAGTAGAGCAACGTGTGACGTCTGTCTGTCTGGAGTTCTTGGATTTCGGTTCCAAAGTTCCGGAACACAAAATGAATAGAGACAATGACTAAAATATATATTGACACAGTCAGAATAAATGGTGATTCAACATCTTAACGGGAGAGAAAATAGCTGCTGCGTTGCTCTTTGTTTTGTCAACTTATATTCCTCAAAAATTAAGTAAAGCAACAGTGGCAGCACAAGGATGCTCCTACATCACTGTCACAAGGCATCACAGACTCACGCTTGTTCTTTCTGAAACAACGTGACAGTGATGTGCTCAGTTTGTTCTCTCTCTCTCTCTCTCTCTCTCTCTCTCTCTCTCTCTCTCTCTCTCTCTCTCTCTCTCTCTCTCTCTCTCTCTCTCTCTCTCTCTCTCTCTCTGCTTCAGGCCAGAGCGGCTGAGTTGGAGCGTGAGGCTGAGGAGCTTCGTCAGCTCTGGAAATCCGATTCCTCCATCAGACCGGACGTCCTCCACAGCCTGCTGCCCAACTCGCTGTTCCTCAGCCCCGAGGAGGAGAACGAGGGGGATGCAGCTGCAGCGAAAAGCTCCTGGGTCCGGAGGCGCTCGGACAGCGAGCGGCTGATGAAGGCGACGCAGGTGCCCGACTCTCGCGACAGGATCTACGACCACGAGTGCTCCTGCGTGCGCCGAGCCGAGGTGGTGAAGTATCGCGGCATCTCGCTGCTCAACGAGGTCGACGCTCAGTACAGTGCCTTGCAGGTGAAGTACGACGAGCTGCTGCGGCGCTGCCACCTGGGGCCGCAAGAGGAGGAGGAGGAGGAGGAGGAGGAGGAGGAGGAGGAGGAGGATGGGCCCACCCACAAGTCGGTCCAGACTGCCTTCATGGCCGCCACTTGTCCTGCTCTGACAGACATGGAGGACTTTGAGGATGACTTTCACCAGCCGGAGTATAAGGAACTTTTTAGGGAAATCTTCTCCCGCATTCAGAAAACCAAAGAGGACCTGATTGAAAACCGAGGGCGACTCTCAGCTGGTGAAGTGCTGCCTAATTTGTATTAGTAGCTTCTCAAAAAAGAAACTACAAGATGCTGCTGCAAGATGAATTATTGTCTTCCAGTTAAAGAGCGAGTCTTCAGAAAGACTCTTACAGCAGCACATGAAGCTAACTAACTCTATACTTTACATGTATGTTGTTTTTGCCCAGAAATGGTGATCGCCATGCAAAGGGGTTAAGAGATTAGAGCAATGCAGGAACAAGAAGCACCAGCTCATGTCTCAGATGTGGCTCATTTTTGCACAGAAACACCAGTGCCTAACGCTGCCGTCTCTACTGTGCATTCGCTCTACCTCACTTTGCACAAACAAGTTCCAGAGGAAACCATTTCTGGGTCTCCTTTTCATAAGCTGCATCAGTAACAATTTATTCTACGGGTCCCATAGTTTCCTATAGTTCACTAAAAGGATGTAAATTTACAGAAAGGTTCCTGGAAAAGACGTAAAGATGTAATTTGGTGCGTGCAGTGAGAAAATGGAGACCATCCAATTAGTAAACTTCCAAATAATACATTTCATTTAATTGCTGGTGTAACCTAGAAAGTGTTTTAGTCCGGGCACAGCAGGTCAGTTGAACATTTAAAAAATTGGAATACAAATTAGCCTGGGAAAACCCTGACCAACTTCCGGCAAATTTGAGATTTGCTCTGCAAGTCAGTCTGGCCAAGAGCCCAATCACAACCGTTGAGGTGGGCTTTACACAATGACGATAGCGCAGAAACAGCAAGCAGCTTTTTGTTTACATTCAACATGACACCGAAGCGCAGCAACCCGTTGATGCCGCTGTCGCTGCTACGTCACCCGGATCGTTGGTCTGATTGGTTGAAGGACTATCCAATGCCCCCAGAGGCATTTGAGCGGTGACCGTTGGTGACGCCCCTTTGAAAATGGGCTACGAATGAACCTTCCCCAGACCCACTCTGTTACAACTGAGAAGGGTCTGGTGTCAACCAGGCTATTAACAAATACTAGTTTCCAATTAAAGTCCTCTGGAAGTCAAACTGATTTACTTTTCCATTACCGATTAACCGTCTCTTTTCTTTGAAATTGATCATTAATTCTATAAAATGTCAGGAAAAAAAGAAAAGGAAAAAAGCCCAGCATCAGTCCAAAACCCAAACGTGCGTTCAATTTACAACACATATTCAATACTAAGAAAAAAAAAGCAAATATTCACATTTTATAAGCTGGAACCAGTAATTTTTTATGTTGTTGCATATCTGCTGAACGAAGTGTCTTAAAAGATTCTGATTTATTTTGTGCTGATCAGCCAATCAACCAACTATTGCAGCTCTAATTAACGTTGTCACCTCCTCGAAAGTAATCAGGAAATTACAGATCCATAAAATAAAGTGTTATTACTGTATCTGCTTTTTGATTTGTTTACTGAACTTATTTATTTTTTTTTATTTAGTTTTTTGTTTGCAACTATGTGGGGGGAAGAAAAAAAAAAAAAAAAAAAAAAAAGTACCTTTCTTGGTGATAGTTTTGCCTGCACCTATAAGAGCGACCAATGCAAGTTGTTATATTGGTGAAGGAGTTTATATCATTACAAGTTTGGGATTCAAGGTGCTCAAATATGTGAAGGATTTTTTTTTTTTTGTAATTGTAACATTTATTTCTCAAAAATAATACTTGATTATTGTACGATTAGGTTAGATGACTGTGAGTGAATGTTCTATTAAAGGGAAAAATGGAGGTTTACCAAATGTACTTGACAATGTAGCGGCCTCCTGATATATCATGTCATGTTTGATTAGCTTTTTCTCAGCAGCACTTGTGTTGCTTTTTGCTGCCTGTTTGTGTGTCCTTGTTAAGCTTAAGACTGTGCACACAATTTGTCTATAAAATCACATTGAGATGCACTTTAGAAATCGCACATTATCAATCCTCTTTTGACACTTTACATGACTGTCATTGTGTAGTTATAAACAAGTGTCCTGAATAACCTGCAGCATGTACGATGTGTTTTTACCTGTTTCATGATTGGACCTCGTGGTTTACGTCTGAGCCATAAAACATGAAGCAAGCCGAGACAGCAGCCTTGTGTCTTTTTTTTGCCGAGTCAGTCTGTTGTAAAAATTTGATTAAACATCATATAGAGACGATGCCACTTGGACATCATAAACCACTTGTAGAATTATATGATAGCAGTTTTTAATCTGATGTAATAAACTGCTTTGATGTCAGCCATCCAGACACACTAACGGCAACAAAAAAGAATCATTAACAGTTCAAATTAAGAGATGTCACATCCTTGAGCGGCGTGGCAGCATAAAAACTAAACAAAATTATAGCATGTCAACAATTAAAAAGGGGTTATGTAAATATGTTACCAGACTTTTCAAAATAAGCAGAAATCCAACTCTTAGTGAACTGTTTTTACTGTAAATATGGCAATTATTTCTGTTTATCTACATGTATTTCATTATTACATCTTTATGAATTTTTTGCACACTAACACTTAATGTATTTTTGATTTTGTACGTTTACATTTGCGTATGTACTTTGGTTGTGGGTTTTTTATAAGCCGTTACAGGTTTCTACCACACCCTCACGTGTATTTTTGTACGGAGGTAAATTTAACTTCAACCGATTTGGTTTGAACCAAACATCACGAGACCATCTTTTTTTTTTAGCATAAGGAACTGTTTTCACCAAACATGAATTTTACACTTTATTCTGTTTTTAAAAATAAATGAATCACCTTACTAATCCAGGATCTGACATTTGGAGGTTCCCATCCCCATCTGGCGAATATAATAACAAAAGAAGAAAAATCAGACAGGTGACAATGTTTATTGAGCAATGTATCAAGCCAATGAAAAAGAAATACAGCTGTCATTATTTGACGATGTACTACTACATTTCCACTCCTGAAGGTTTAGAAGTATTTCACTGAGGATCAATGCATTATTGTTCCTGTTCTGTGTATGAATGGGAGGGAGTTTGTCTTGTGAGGCACTTTTTAGATGGAGGCTCAAGATAGCAGCACATGGCGATACACCAGCGTATCCATAGCAACAACTCCCCCATCACCCCCCCCAGATGATAGTCCAGTGTTTGTACCAGACCGACGATCCGGTCCGTCAACTCATCCATTATACTTTGTTCGTACAAATGGATAAAAATCCTAACAGATTTTTGATCAAAATGACAAAAAAAAAATCTTATTCGAAATTGCATCTTTATTGGCTATCATCAAAATCAGTCTTTCTCATCAAAGGAAAACTATTTGAAACTATACATTCAACCAAAAAGAAAACCTCAACATCAGCCATTTAATCCACTTTTTCCTCAAACTTTATATTTTAGTACACATTCCAAATGTGGGAAAAGCCACATTAGATGTAGCAGTTTCCAGGTCCATGATTGCCAAAAATATTAAGTGATTTCAGTTGTACAACATGAGCAAAATGACATCGGGACTTTTTTCATCTTTTTTTTTTTTTTTCTCCCTTCCTCTTTTTGTTTCAGGTTTGCTGACTCATGAATTTGGCAACGTTTCTTCAAGTGTCTCAACTTGTTTTAATTAAGCAACTGCATCATCTGACTGTAAAGCTCGCCCCTTTCATTTGTTTATTGAAGAAGGTGGAATAAATACTCGACTCAGTTGATATTTAAGTCAGGTAAAGAGAAAGTGTATTAATGGATGAAAAACAAATCAGGTTTTCTACCCTATGTTTGCTTTGTTGATGGTAGGACACAGTTAATCGTTTTCCCTGGCAAAATGTACAAATCAGGAGTCAAAACTAAAGCACTTTGAGCCACGTTTGCTTTCAATAGTAAACACCATCCTGATCTGGTAAAAGTTTAATTCAAAAATAATCAAACATGAGGTCCAAAATATGGCAAAATCTTTTGATAAACTGTATATGTTTTGCTGTTTCTTCATTCTTTTATATTCATATAGTCCTCCTCAGACACTCCAGCTCTTAGTGTGGGTATGTGAGGAGTTTCTATCCTCCGCGCTGCATCAGAGTGCTCCTGTCAATGTCAGAAATGCTTCGGTTGAAAACGAGAAAAGCTTCTTGTTCTGAGCCGACGGCTGACATCTATTGTCCTCCAATCGCCCACTCTTAGAGCTTGGCGAGCTGTGATTGTGATTGGCTCTCATCTCTCATGGCTGCCCTCCCACTGGACACCCGGGAGAGGATTTGATTGGCTGACGGTGACCGCAGGGGAGCAGGCTCTCAAGGTCAGGACGGTATTGTTCCCTTGAGGTACCACATCCCTGCGTGGCTAATGCAGCACTCCTGGAACCAACAGATGACAGGTTAGATCAGTGATTAAAAAAAAAAAAAGCTTCCAAAACAAAAAAGGTGCATGTTCAGTCTCATCTCACATGGAGCAGCCGGTCGACGTCCGCCTTAGGGGCGTCTCCAAACTCCTGGGCCAGTCTGGCATGTATCGCGTTCCTCCTGACCTTGTAGTTCTTGGTGAACAGGTCATATAGCAGCCGACGTTGCTGCAGGAGGAAAAACAATTCATTTAAAAAGGAATAGTAAGACAGTTTGGGAAATATGCTTTTTTGCTTTCCTGCCAAGAGTTAGGTAAGAAGATGGATACATCTCAGCCAGCAGGGGTAGGGTTAGAGATAGCCTGGTGCTACCCACAATCCATAACCTTTTGATTTGATTTTTTTCACTCCTTGTTTTTGTACAGATTAAACAAACAAGTTGTGTGAAAAACTAGTGAGCTTTAGAGGTGGTGGTGGGTGGATTTTGTTTCAAGGGCCAGGGTAGCAGTTTCCCCCTGTCTCCAGTCTTTATGCTAAGCTAACTGGGGATGCAGCGAATCCAGGATTCGGCCGAATATTGGGCTTTTTGACGGGGTTCAGTTTCTGCCGAACCGTAGAATCTTTTTCCACCGAACCCTACGCTTGCACTACCCGCGCTACGCTGGTCGACGTAATGACGCCGCCGTTGATTACGACAAGGTGTTTACGTAGGTGGACCATTCAATGCAGTAGGCTGTGAGAAAATGAAAATGGAACTCGTGAGCAGAAAAAGTGTTGTTTGGCAGTACTTTCAGTCAAAAGAAAGCCATTCAAGTCCAGGTACATGTTCAATTTGCAATCCCATTTAGTCTCGTGGTGGCAAAGACCCTAAACAATACGCAACATCGCCGCTGTTAAAACATTTGCGTATGAAACATCTGAAAGAATACGAGTTGTGCATGAAGGAATCTACAGACAGCAGCCAAAATGCAGCAACTTCAGGTACGGCAAAGGAAGGACAGTCACAGCTAAAAACTTGTGTTAACCAGACAGTGCCTCTCCCGGGCTGTCAGCCGTTCTCTTGGCAAACGAGTCTCCCTACAGTGGGAGCGGAGCGACAGAACGGCCGGCTGCTGCTCGTTAGCTAACCTTCATCATACACTGGTTAGCGAAAATTTGCCAAACTAAATTGTCACTCATCTGGTGATTACGATGTGAAAAGAGCGTGTGAATTCAACATTAAGTTGTTACATTTAACTATTTTAGAGGCTGTGGACGTTGTTACTTCACTAATGTGTTTACTGTGTTAATGGACTGAGGATGGGAGTAGGATTCGGTATTCGGATTCGGCAGAATCTTAACCAGTGGATTCTGTATTCGGCCGGAGCCCAAAAACCTGGATTTGGTGCATCCCTAAAGCTAACTGTCTGCAAGCTCAAGCTTCATACTTGGCGTACAGGTATAAGAGAGATATACATCTTCTCATCTAACTCGCTGCAAGAAAGCAAATAGACATACAGTTGTGTTTAGAATAATAGCAGTGTGTTTAAAAAAAGTGAATAATGCTCAAATCCTTTGAACAGCTTTTAATTCCATAATATCAATGCATTGGGAACACTGCATATTCAATTCCAAATCAAAACATGACCAAAATTGATCAAGTTTGTGTTATACCTTTACAAAAAGTGAAGAAAAAGGAATATTAGGCTGTTCAAACTCAAACATTTACTGTATAAACTGAAAAATGTCTCAAGGGTTTGCTTTACTTTGAATCACTGCGCTAACATTTAGTTGCATAACCATTATTTCTGGAAACTGCTTCACATCTGTGTTGCATGGAGTCGACCAACTTCTGGCACCTGTGAACAGGTATTCCAGCCCAGGACGATTGAACTACATTCCACAATTCCTCTGCATTACTGGGTTTTGCCTCAGAAGCAGCATTGTTTATGTCACCCCACAAGTTTTCTATGGGATTGAGGTCTGGGGATTGGGCTGGCCCCTCCATAACATCAATCTTGTTCATCTGGAACCAATACTTTGCTCGCTTACTGGTGTGTTTTGGGTCATTGTCTTTGAATACCCATTTCCTCTTCAGCATAAGGCAACATGACCTCTTCAAGTATTTTGATGTATTGAAACTGATCCATGATCCCTGGTATGCGATAAATAGGCCCAACACCACAGTATGAGAAACATTCCCATAACATGATTTTTGTTACTGTCTTCACAGTGTACTGTGGCTTGAACTCAGTGCATAGGGGTCGTCGGACAAACTGTATGCGGCCCGTAGACCCCAAAAGAACAATTTTGCTCTCATCAGTCCACAGAATGTTGCCCCATTTCTCCTTTGGCCAGTCAATGTGTCCTTTGGCAGATTTCAACCTATTCAGTACGTCTTTTTTTCAGCAATGGGACTTTGCGGGGGCTTCTAGCTGATAGCTTTGCTTCACATAGCCTTCTTCTGATCGTAACAGTACTCACAGGTAACTTTAAGTCTTCTTTGATTTTCCTGAAGCTGATCATTGGTTGAGCCTTTGCCATTTTGGCTATTCTTCGATCCATTCGAATGGTAGTTGACTGTTTTTTCCCACGTCGTTCAGGCTCTGGATGCCATTTCAAGGCATTTGAAATCATTTTGGCTGAGCAGCCTATAATTTTCTGCACTTCTTTATATATGTTTTCCCCTCTCCAATCAACTTTCTAATCAAAGTCCGCTGTTCCTCAGAGCAATGTCTGGAACGACCCATTTTGCTGAATATTTCAGTGTGAAATGCACTATAACCAGCATGCACAACATTTGCTTTCTTCCTTCCATAAATATGGGCCATAATTAACACCTGTTTCTTCACAGAATCAATCACCTCACTAACTGAACACAACACTGCTATTATTTTGAACATGCCCCTTTCAAATTACAGATTCAATTACACAGAATGAGCAGCATGCATGTCATGACTGTTGGGTCTGTTGGTTTTCTATGACTCTACAACACTTACTAGTAAATTATTTGCCATGTAGAAATATCACTTCTACCAAAAAAATTGATTTATGAGGTTAGTGATGTTGGACTGCTATTATTTTGAACACAAATGTATTTCCCAAAATGTGGTACTAATCCTTAGAGGAAACAAGCAACACAAATGGAAGACCAAACAGTACCATGTTCTGTCTGAAGTCATCTTTTAACAAAGGAAATCCAGTGCAGACAATTGCAGCTAAAATGCACTTATTACCACGAAGCGTCAACTGTCATTTCCTAGCATTTCCCAATGAAGTAGAAGAAAAACACATGGTGGCTGACAAATAGAACCGTGTCCTACTTTTCGCTTCGATGTTGACTGAAATATACTGCATGTTGTTTCTAAAATTCATGTGAAATTCAGTGTTCACCGAAGGCTTCGACTTGTGGTTTGGGGCTCGTTTCAGCTGACAAAGTCAACACGCAGAGACGAGTGACAAGAAGGATGCTGTGAAACTACTATAAACCTGTTTCAAAAAGTGTTTACCTTGTCGAATTCCTCTCCAGTCTCCCACAAGCCAAATACCTTCTGTTCATCAGGGGCTGCTGTGGTCTGAGCAGGAAACTAAAAGTTAGAGGGAAACAGCCATGTGAGAAAAGCATTTAACCAGGAGGTTACAAGTTCAAATCCCTAAACCTGCTAAAGCTAAGCCATGCTCCTTCCTCTCTCAACATGCACAATGGAGCAAAACACACATCAGTAAAGGTTCTCAGCAGCAGTCAGAAACTAGAAGATTGTGTTTGGATTGGCGCAAGCGTTTTTATCTATCTATAAATCCGAGGAATCTCTGAGTGTGTGTGCGCCCCCACCCCCGTATGCGCAGTACAGCAGCGGGGGCAGGGAGTTGCTACACCCCAGACGGCGGCTCATTGATTGCGGTTCACCAACTCAGCTATAAACCCCCGTCTCCTGGGTTAAAGTCCTGTGTTGTTTGACCCATCCACCACCCCGACCAGCCTCCTTACACGTGGATTTTTTGGTCTTTAATACTAATCTTTACTCTTCATACTACGTAATCTTACAGCGTCGCGGTCAAGCTGCTGCTATGTCGGGTGTGTCCCATAAAGATGCTAAAAAGGTGCCTTTTGCGGCGTATCCAAGAGCCACTGACCAAGCGTCAGCATTTGACGACTTGGGAATGAGAACGGGTTGGTACACAAACACGTTATATGAACGTCTAGGCTTGGGCTCTCTCCAGCGCCTTGTTTTGTTACCGGCGACCGCACACATTTCTCTGGCCGTTCTCCGCGCTGTAGCGGCTTCTCAGCAGGCTGAGCCGGGTTCCCTGCTCCCCCCCCGCCCAGCCCACATCGCTACCTGGATGTGCGACGGGAAGAAAAAAAAAGGAGGACAGACAAAGTTGTGGGGGGGAAAAAATACTGGGAACCAAGCAATCAGCCTGTTCCGAACAGGCACACGCTCCAAGCGGGCACTGTACTTTCATCAAAACCTTCACTCAAGAGTACAAGTGCAATTTTATACAGCAAGGCTTTCCTTTCTTTCAGACACTTCATTTGTCTTTTAATTTGGTCTGTTGACAAAATGCCAAGCCAAAAACAAAAAGAGGCCGAGCACTGCTGTGACCAGAAGGACCAACACTGAGGAGGATTACAATCCAGACACAATTTACTGACTCAAAACTGATCTATGAACTGTCAGACATTGAAACAATCATTTTCACAGGGATGTAGAAGGCGACTCGCCTTATTCCAGATCTGCCTGTGTTTCAAAACAACAAACTGGCTTAGCCACTTGCTGAGCAGTAATGAGCTTTGCTTTGAGGCTAATATGTGTTGCATAACAAAGATGGCGTCCAGCCACATTCTCCTCTACGACAGTTAAAATCCTCTAACATCAAGGATACAGATTGGATAAAAGCTAAGCCAGGACAAGGCTGGTCCTGGCAGGAGGCCTGGCTGCTTAATGAAACAAAGAGGATGTGGCCCTGCCCTACGAGCAAACACCACACCAAGTAAAACACAGCGAGGACAGTTACACCCATCTATAATCAAGCCTTAGTCCAAACTCAGAGGACAGATCAATACACTTCAAACACACTGAGGTATCAGGTGGCCGCTGGAACTTAATGGGAACCTGAGAAGCAGGTTTGTGTCACTTCAGTGCACGTACTGCTTTACAAGCCACAAAGCTCTCACAGGCAAAACGACCGTTAATGTCGTTATTCTGTGTGAGAAAACAGATAGCTGCATTCAAGATGAGAAACCCCTTTATTCAGCTGCCACAGGCAGTTCTAACTAGACAGGAACCAGAGTAGCAGCAGCTCTTAACCCAAGACAAAAGGGGGGAGTAATCTCAGCATTTCTAAACCTGATGCGCAGGTGAAACAGAGGACCACTCAGTTCTGCGTGTTCCTGAGGTGCAGGCCTTTGATCGGAGCTGATTTCAGCAGAAATCTAATTAAGATGCTAATAACTGCTAATGTTTGAAAACTCACAGCTAAACCAGGCATAACAATAATTATCAAATTATCTTTCATCACAAATGGTAGCAGCACCGGGCCAAAAAAACAGCTCTCTTATTTGTGGTTTTTTTCATATAGGTCTATGAAATGTCAGAAAATAGTAAAAATGCTTATAATTTCTCAGAGCTCAAAGTGACGTTTTTTAACAGCTCGTTTTGTGCACCCAACACTTGAAAAACCTAAAGATGTTAAACTATTTTATACATGGAGGGGGGAAAAAGCATTAAATCATCACATTGTAAAGCCATCAAGTTTTTGTAATTTTTGCTTTCAAAAAAAGGTTTTTCTGTCAAACATATTGATTGATAAACTTCTCATTTCAACTCTAATTGTGATAGAAAGACATTGTAGAGTTTACTGTGCAGCATTGTGCTAGGGCTGCAACTTATTTTTCAATAATCAATACACAAATTATGTTCCTATTAATTGTTTTATTCATGCCTACCAAATTTCCCTAAGCCCATGATGATGTTTTCATGCTGTCTTGTTTCCACTGACCAACAACTCAAAATGTTCCTGTTTACTATCATAGAACGGTAAGAAAAACAGAAAAAATTAGCATTTGAAGATGTCAAATTGTGGCTTTTTTCCCCTTTAAAAAAAATTGCTTACATTCTACAGAAATTGTTTGCTGATTATTTTTTCCCTCAATCATCTAATCACTAGCTCTAACTGCAGTTTAATGAGCAAGTGTCAAAATGTAAAAAACTGTTGCTGCCATTCAGAGGTGTAAATTCCTGCCTAAAAGCAGCAGTAACCGTTGTGCGATGTTTTGACGCCTGATAATCCTTCAAACTTAATTTTTTGGTTCATATATCCTTACAGATACCTTTTCAACATGCCCAAATGAGTGCAACAGCCACTTGTGTTTCACAAGACTATTGTAAGCCTGTCCACAGCCATTGTCAATACTATGCACCCAAATGACACAACAAAGACATAGATTTAGAGAAGTAAGAATAATAGGAGCATCCAGTGGAAATGAATTGGGGTTTTACATCCAACTCCTTGTTAATCCTTAGTTTTGACAGTAGAAATCCTGTGTGAATACTCACAGGCACCATTATCTGTTTGCACTGGCAGAGCAGTATGGCATCCTGTAGCATGTGGTCTGAGATGGAGGGGAAGAAGCTCCGTCCCACTGGCATGGAGGCCAGGTGGAGGTTAAACAGCCTCTTGAACTCATTCAGCGTCAGTACAAAATGCTTCCTGAAAGTCTTTATCACAAAGTCCTGCAGCTCCTGGGACGCTGTGTTGGCGGGACTCCCTCCGTTAGTGTGATCTAAGGCAGGTGAGGTGGCACTGGGGTAGCCATTGACAGAACCGTTGGGTATGGAGGAAGAGGAGGTGTCCATTGGTTCGTCTTCCTGGTCACTGAGGGGTTCCTGTTTGACGTGGACGCTGCTTCCTGCCCGTCTAGCGTTCAGGTCCTTCTGTAGGGACGACTGGTTTCCTTGAGCACGCTCCTGAGCCATCTTCAGACGCTGCTCCCCGCTGACATGGACAGGCTCTGGAAAACAACACCCGGACATCAGCTCATGCAAGATCATTTCTGCTGAATGTTTAATTTGTAATTAAAAGGTGGCCGTAAAATACAACTACACACCAGGCTGAGGGGAATTCTTTGGCATGAAGTCTTCTTTCGAGAAGTTAAAGACCTTTTCCAACCTTAAAAGGAAAGACAAGAGATTGGTACAATCAATCAATCTATAACCATCTAAGAACATTTATTAACACATCTATGATTGACAAGAACGACCTGGTGAGATAGTGCAGATCCTTCAGCTAAAAAAACAAACATTCTGTGTGTGTGTGTGTGTGTGTGTGTGTGTGTGTGTGTGTGTGTGTGTGTGTGTGTGTAACCTACTTGCTCTGGATGCCAAGCCACAGCATATGTTGCCTGTGGGCAACATCTGGGTGTTTCTTAATGAAGTCTCCATCAGTAGGCAACAGGAACTCCCAGCCCCGATTGACTCGAGGAACTGCCACATGCTCCAGGAACTCCTTCACATCCTCTGGAGGAAGCTGACAGAAGGAAGAACTTGTTAGTTCCGTTTACCTGAATGATTTACCAAGCAGCCTCTGGGGGGGGGAGGGGGCGCATATTTTGAGGCTGAGCGCCTCAAACGGCGTTTTTCCATTACATGGTACCTGCTCGACTATACTCGCCTTTTTTGGTTTTCCATTACAAAAAAAAAGTCCCTGGTACCTGCTAACAGGTACTTTTTTTTTTTTTTTAGTATCCCCTCCGTCGAGGTTCCAAGCGAGCTGAGGTGATACCAAAAGGTGACGTGAAAACCTGCAGACTACTGATTGGTCGGAGAGAATCGTCACTAATCACTGAGTCATCATTGCTAGCGACAGACCTGAACAAACACGCCATTTTTAAATAGTTTAGCCAGCTGTGTTTTTTTTGCGGCCTACAGCTTCTTTTCAAACAACAGCCACACGCCGAGAGTCAAAAACAAGTCACGGCAGTTTCCTGCGGTGTTGCTATGACGACCAGCCACGCTCGCCTCAGGCATGAGGCGGTACTAAATCTGCAATGGAAAATGGAGGAAGGGGTCACCGCGGCCAAGTCGAGCCGAGTAGAGTCGAGCAGTTACCACGTAGTGGAAAAACGCCCAAACAGTTTTCCTTGCTAGTGTGCAATTTTCAATATTATAACACAAAATGGTTGTGCAATCTGTTGGGCCATCTTCAGCCGTCATTACCAGGAACAACAAAGTCATTGTCAGTCATTATGGGAGCATGGTCTTGGGATCCTTACTTTGATGATGGATGCAATCTCCTTTCTCATCACAGAGCGCTCCAGAGTGAACCTCCACATCTACAACAGAAACAGTGTGACTTGAAACCATGTCGACCACACACAAAACACATTATCAGTGGTTTAATTTGGGTAATTCATTAAAAAAGGGGGGGGGGGGGGGGACAGCAACAGGAGCTCACCACAAAGTCCCGGCCGCGACACAGCACTTCAGCAGGGACACCACTGTGAGGACTGCAGGTGTTCTTAGGGTACAAAACATCACTGCAGAAAGGAAAACATACAGACACATCACTTAGCTGCCAGGTCTGTGAGTTTAATGTGAAAAATATTATTATACATTTTAAACATGTTGGCATTTTCTCTTACCTCTTGACAACCCAGTTGCCCTGAACCAGCAGCGCCACCTGTTGGATGCATCGCAGCGTTGCAGTGGAGTCTGTGCCAGAGGCGAGCAGGCCCATCAGGTTAGCAAACGGCATCACCTTGACTAAAAGAGATATGGGAAAAATATAAAAATAAAAAATTTAAAAACACTCAGCGACAATTACCACAAGCCAGGAAGCTCACATAAACCTGTTTTGATGCATTAATACTGAGGAGGATAATGCTGTAAACCGTTCTACACGTCTGGCATCGATACAGATGCTTTGTCGCCCCCATCTGGTACAAAGAAAACCCGCATGGGAACTGCGGAACAATGTGGACTGACACTGAGCTGCCATTCATGTATGTCACAAAATATAAAATTTCTAGAAAACCAGATGCTGCAGCCCTACTATTCGACAGGTGTGTGATTAGCTTTGTCTTAACGTGTTGGCCTACCATTCTTCATCAGGGTCTTGACTTGCTCTCCCAGTGGCAGAGTGCGGAGTTGAGCCATGGAGAGCACATTACTGGGACCAACTGGCTTCACACTGACGTACAGAAAAACAGTCAGAGAGAGGGAAAACATCAGTGAAGCATCTCTGGTATTGTCCAATATCTGGTTTAAATCTCAGAATTTTCAAGAAGTGTGAGTAATACTTACACTTTTTCCTCTGCAAGAGGGGGCATCAGCATAGCCAGGTACTCTCTGCAAAAATAAGAGTGAGCATGTAAAGAGGAAACAACATAAGGAGGACAAGAACTAGAAGAATGAAACCAATAGCCTGGAGTCCTGGTAGAAGATATAAATCAATATAAGCCAAACATCTTAGAGTGGCATCGCAGGGAATCAGTTCTCACCACCAACTATCAGACATAATCCACATAAGTAATATTTGCAATAAGACCAAACAAATACTCATAGATGCAACAATGTTCATTTAAAGTGAATGACTACAGACAACCAGGGAAGACAACTCTGGCTTTGCGTAATCAAAACCAAAAGATTATCTCAGACTCCAACCAAGACATAATCTAGACTCTCAGTCAAAGTCATGAGACGTGTTAAAATGCCATTTGTTGATACTCACTTAGGAGTTTTGACCAGTTCAGAGTTCTCCGAGGTGTCCACTGACTGGCAGAACATGTACTGCCTTTCATGCTCTGAACGCCCATCCTGAATTTAAATAACACAACAAAGACAAAAATGATGACAAGATCTACTGACGACAATGCAGTGAGAGACCGCTACAATACAGCACAGCATACTACTGGTGATGTCACTAAAGTACAAGCTCTATTACGTTTGCCCCCGGACGAACGATAAGGTACCTGAAGATCTTTGCCCGAACCCAATGGGTTCGGTCTTAATTTCTATCATTTTACACGGACTCGGGCCAGGCTCGAGCTTGCGCGTTAAATGAGCGGTCAAGTGATGCGTTTCAATTAGCGCAAAAATGGATGATGAGGAGGTGAAACGGAGGCTGGCCTCTGGAGGACTTATTTTATTTCTTTGTTCCAACTTCCAAGTGGCCCATAGCCTACGTTAGTCATGAATAAATTATGTTAAAAATTGTATAAATGACTCATTCTTGACAAAAGAGTAGGTTTGGGTACCGAAACCCGGTTCCTACGCAAACGGTAGTATTCGGACTGGATTAGAACGCAAATTTTGGTTCCTCATTTCGGCCTAACTTTTAAGGCCCGATTACAGCTGTACCCTAATGATGAGTGCTCCCCCTACCTTGACACCGTGGTAGTGTAGGTGAACCCAGGGTTCTTCCGCCTGCTTCTTCTGGAGGAACTCGTACGACTGGATCCTCCTCTGCCGAGCCTGCTCCGACTCGGGACGAGCAAACCTCACCTGGAGTGAAAACAAATACAGAATTTGTTTTAGAAACGATGGGTTCCCACTGACACATGAAGTCAGTGTGATCATGAGTTTATGTGTGCACAAGTCTTCACCGTAATGGCCTTGGCGTCCTCCTCAGCCTCATCCTGGGAGGAATCTCCACCTGCAGACAAAAGACCTTAAGGTTATTTAACAGCCGTCATACCTGATTGTACTAGTTAGAACAATGATTACGGCCCATTTGATTTTTTTCTCAAAAAGAGACACAAAATGTGAGCCCTGCTGTAGGAGCTCAGGGTTTCAACTAACGGTTATTTATATTATCAATTGATCTGCCAATAATGTTCTCATATCATCTTTCTTGTGTTGTCTGAACATCAGGTTTTTCTGTTTACAATTATATATAACAAAGGAAAGCCGCAAATCATCACGTTTGAGCTAGAAGCAGACAATTGTTGTGGCATTTTTGCTTAAAATATCTAAATCAATAATAGTGCAGATTGCTTTTCAATCAGCTAATCCATTAATCAACTAATCAATGCAGCTTTAAAAAGGCTATACATTTTTTTACATTTCATTCTAATGTTACTAGTCATTGTTCTATACCAAAATTCTGTCACATTCATTTATCTTAGATATTGTGTTGGTTAACGACAAGAGCTCATTAAACCAGTAAAAAAAAAAAAATATAAAAATACAAACTTGATTATCTTCTGTTATTTAAAAAAAATAAAATCTATCCACACTAATCTCTTATTTATTTAAGTTTGAAAAACAAACACACCTTCATTGGCGGCCTCCCTCTCTCTGGTTTTGGTGTCAGCCTTGTCCAGGTAAGAGAAGCTCGGTCTCATCTGGAGGATTCCCGTCAGAGGTGTGACGTGAAGCTCACCTGTTGACATAAACAATAATACAATCAGAAACCAAAATGCTACTTTTGGTGGTGAATTGTGGACTCATGTTAGGGCATTTTCACACCTGCCTCGTTTAGTCCGGCTGAATTGCACTAGAGTTCGTTTGTCCCGCTGGTGCGGTTCGTCAGGGCAGGTGAGAACGCGGCATTCGCACTCGGGAGCGCACCAAAAGCGGACCAAACAAGCGTACCGAGACCTGCTTGAAGAGGTGGTCTCGGTACACTTTCAATGGACCTCTGGAGCGGTTTACTTTGTGGTGAGAACGTGAGCCGTACTCGAACCGCTCCAACTATACATACTCCGCAAGCTAATGTCTCCTGTAGTCAGGTGTGTTTAGCAATCTGCGATGCAGCAGAGCAGCAAACTGTAGCAGCTTGCAGTGTTTCTCTCACAGAAATAGATTGCGGTCAAGCTTGCCGTCCGTCACTCGCATCTCCGTGGTCAAACCAGCCGCCGCTAAAGTTGGAGACAGACGCCGGCAGAGCGAAGTCTCGGTGACCAGAGCAGACGTATTAACGTCTCTCACGAAACAATGCCCGATCATTTTAACGAAAGGAGCTGGTTTGACAACGGAGGTGCAAGAAATATGGAATAGTCCAGAACACAGGACCTTCTTCCTGTATTTACTTTCTTGCTCCCGCCCCCAGACACATCCGACCAATAAGAGGAGTGGACGTTCTTGCCTGATTTGTAATGGCGCATTTTGGTACGCTTGGATTTTTCCAGGTGTGAAACCAAACCGAGGGCAACTGATTCAGACCAAAGCAAACAAACTACAGGTGTGAAAATGTCCTTAGTGTGTCATGAAGTCGATCATACCGACACATTTGGTGATCTTCAACGTAAACAGTAAAAATGTGCGGCGTAACTTAACACAGATAAGAAGGGGGAAAAAAACAAAAAAACACTGATAAATATGAGTGACCTTTGTGTATTTACAAGCAGCAGCAACGGGGTTAGACAAAACATAAACACAAGCATGGTGCTAAAGTGGACTACAGGATCAGATCAGACCTTTGCGAAACACAGCAGCAGCATATCTGGAGGTGTTGGTGGTGGCCTGGATGGAGCAGAAGGTCTGTTTATCCATCATTTTCCTACAGGAGAAAGTAAGAGAAGAATGTTCAGGCCAGAGACCTAACTGACTAAACTAATTAACTTCATTCCCAAAGACAAGTCTGGAGGAAACTGTTCAACATTTTTTGGAAATACACTTATTTGATTTCTTGCCAAGAGTTAATTGAGAAGATTGATACCACTCTTGAGTTTTTTTTAACATTTATGTGCATTCCCCCAGCCTGCCTATGGTCCCACAGTGGCTAGAAAACGTGATAGATGTAAACCGAGCCCTGGGTATCCTGCTCTGCCTTTGAGAAAATGAAAGCTCAGATGGGCCGATCTGGAATCTTCCTCCTTATGACGTCATAAGGAGGAAGGTTACCTCCCCTTTTTCTGCTTTGCCCGCCCAGAGAATTTGGCCAACCCATGAGAGAGAGAAATCATGGCTTTAAAACAAGCAAAGTGGCAGTTGGAAAGAGACTTCAGATACAGTATTAGGGGACCACTAAGGCCTATATAAAAGCATCCAAAGAGCACCATGTCATGGGACCTTTAAACACTGGTGGTGAGTCATAACTAGCTCACACTGACCAATGGACAGTAACATACAGACAGGTGACTTGCAGTGTTGAGTGCAGATGAGGTTTAACAGGAGACATACGCTGAATAGGTGTTTGTTTCGTCGTACGTCGTGCCGTCCACATTCAGAGCTATCTGCTCTCCTTTGCTGCGACAGTAGTTTGGACTCATTGCGTCGATTGCCATTTCCAACTCAACCTGTATTATGGAGTGGTACAAAAAAAAAAACACATTACAAAAACATTTTCTACGCTGATGGATGATCAAATAAAAGCCTTTTTTTTTTTACCCTTTGCTGCTTGGGTTTGATCTTCGCTGATAAGTGGTTGACATCATCGTAGGTCATAGTGGATGGCCGGACAGGGTACTGGGTCAGAAAAAAACAATCAATAAAAGGTGATTAGTGAGTTGACGCTTTGAACCTTACACATCAATCACACTGAGGAAAGAAGAGAGAAAAAAAAAAAAAAAAAAAGAGTTGCGATAACGTATAGAAAAAAAAGGGAGTTGTACTCATTAGCGTTAAGTAAAACAAAGGATGTTACCTGGAAAAGATACAGCTTATCTGCAAGGCTTTTGGCAAGATACACATCAATCTAAAAGAAAGAGAAACATTATTTAAAAGGTTTGCTCTGACTATACAAACTTGTGTGAGGACCTGGTAGATCTTCTTATTTACAGGCCTTTTCTACAATGTGTAAATGTTTCTAATGCCGTTTATATGTGCGTTTGTGTGACTGTTTGTGTTTTGTGTCTTATTGCTCTATTCCCACTGCGATACATTAACCAATGTGTCCCTGAGCAAGACACTTAACCCCTAGTTGCTCCAGAGGCGTGCAACCTCTGTCATATAGCAAATGTAAGTCGCTTTGGATAAAAGCGTCTGCTAAATGACATGTAATGTAATGCCTCAAAAGAGATCTTGATCTTATTGAGATTAAGAGTTGAGGAATAATTCAGATTAGTGCAACACTATCTGTAATCCACAGCCAACATATTAAACAGTGTCAAAATGTCCTGTATATTAAGAATTAACACTTATCACATGGATATCGATGAGCCTTGGATCAATAACAATCTTAAATTGATTATATATTTAAGGACTGTGTACGTACACAGTTATAACAATACAGCAGCCTAACAGAAATTCTCTCTGCCAGAACTGACACACAAAAACAAATTTAAGGTATAAGGTTGATGTTATTCTGTATTTGTGTAACTGTAAACAAATCCCCCCACAGTGCTTTAGTCCATCTCTCTAGATACTGTCTAATTTTCCTCCCTGCCTGGGCACTCAGCACCAGGCTAATTTGCTCTTCCTGAAGATGTAAAACTTAAAAAAAATAATAATAAAAAAATGTATATATATGTTTCCCAGGTGCTGTAGTCTTTAACATACGGTACTCAAACAGGAGTAAATTTGTTGGTGACTATTTCTCACCGTGGATTAATTGGTTTAATTAGTGAGATAGCGAGAAGGTAAAGTTCCAAATAAACTACATTTTTGTAATGATGAAGCCACATGCCTCCCAGTGAAATGGTGTGGCTCATTAAAGATCTTTGGCACAGAGCAATAAGCTACTCAAACTTTAGAAAATGATCACGATAAATTCATTGTGGGTTAAAATATCGCCAACCTTTTTTTTAACTTCGGCCAACAGACATACCTCCTCTATAATGGGGTCATCATCATCCCCGCTGGCCATATTGATGTGAACTGAGCGAGGAGAGGAGACGAAACAGGAGCAGCAGATCTCAGAGATCCAACCTGGAAACAAAGAAGCACAGAGTTACATTAACGTATTCTAAGCTACACATCAGTGTTGAAATGTGGTAATAAAGACAACAGATGACAGGGAGCGTGTGCATTAACTTGCATTAACAATGTGATTCAACAAAGTTAAACCCCTGATTCATTACAATTGTGTTTCAGGGTTGCTAGCCTTCATGAGATCTGTAGTAGAGGGTCTGTTTTCAATTAACCGACACCAGAGTTAACGTATACTATGAACACCCAAAAAGTTACCATGATCATGCAGTCTGTCAAGTGATGCGATCGCTGACAACCAGGTAGACCTCACATGATGCAAGGCAATGCAATCAACATTGATTGACTGCTCTTCATGCTAACAATCATACATATAGCTAACACGTAAAAAGCCGATTGTTATAATACGTATTACAGGCAAGTAACGTTATTCGTATGACTTTTTCTTTTTTTTAAAAATCATATTACAGGCTAAGTTAGCTTGACTAGCAAGCTAGCAACAACCTCTTCAGCCACTTATCACAGGCCTGCACTACACTGCGGGTTACATTTTAATTCTGACATGAACAATATAACGTTACACATGTAAAAGAACGCGGGACAAAAAGCAACAAGCGCAACATTTAAATCCCCTGTAACGTTACACAAATGTATAGCTAGCTAAGCAACGAAACTAACTAGCTAACATGCAGGTAGCCGGTGATAAGTAGCCTAGCCAGGCAACTTTAGCCTAGCATTAGGAAGCTAGCTTGGCGTGCTAACATGCAAGTTACAATTACACACAGTAAAGTCACGAAGCGCCTATTTTGTTTCATAAAACAACATCCAGACTTGATTTAGCGCTCACCTGCACACTTGACGGTACAGTTGTAACTACCTCATCCGTGTCTGAACAGTACAGAAATGTGGTGCGTAGAGATGTAAGAGTAGTGTCTAACTAACTCGGGCTGCTTTCTGTCGGTATCTTACCATGTTGACTCTGCTCCACACTGACACGTGGGGAGGAGCTCGTGCCCATAATGCACAGCGAGACCAGTTCATCTTTTAACATTATTTATGTTGACCAGCTTTTCCAGCAATTCCAGTAAAGCTTCACGTATGTATATTTGCATTACTTATGCGGTGAGTACATTTAATAGAGAATGTATGAAAATGTTATGGCAGCGGTGGGATTCGAACCCACGCCCCCGAAGAGACTGGAGCCTTAATCCAGCGCCTTAGACCGCTCGGCCACGCTACCCTGTCTTGCTTCTAATTTGGGCCATTTTATAATATTTGACAATGAGTCAAATATGGATACTATTTTTTGAAGTTACTTAATATAGTAATACCTCACCTTCGTGGGCTCCAGGGTAATAATTAATAGCTTCAATTTTACTTTTATTTAAAGCCACTACACCTTGATGTTTACATATCTCAGTGAATAATAAATTAGCTCAGTAACAGACCTTTAATGACAGAGCTCTTGTCTACTGGAGAGAAAAAAACAGGAAGGAGTGTGAAGAAGTGTTTACCAATAAAAAGCAAACTTTATTTAATAGTTTTATACTCCATATATTTTTTTTCACATGCATTCTTTCAACATAACGTTTGGGAGCAAAGTAAGTAAACCATTTTCTTTGTTTTGATCCTTCAGCCATTCTCTTTCATACAACCACATTCACTTAGTCAAAAGGTAATCTACGGAGCCCCCCTGTTGTCAGCTGATAAAAAAAAACTAAACCGTGCGCACGGATTCATAATCCGTGCCCTCGGTTTTATAAATGTAATCAAAATTAGAAATATAGTCACATATTCGAACTTCTGGGATAATTCTCTATAGCGAAATGTTATTAAAACACAAACTACGCATCTTTCCTAACGTAGTAAGGCTAACAACGAGCTACAAACTCATTTTCATCAAAACGAGCCGTCCTCCGACCTGGAGAAATAACATTATTGGTCTCTATGAGCAGCCGGAGGTGAGACGGCAGTCAGTCAGACCGGACGTGTTTAGGGACCATCTACAAACTACAACACCGACACAAAAAATATCTATTAATTTAATGTTTAAATAAGGTAGTGTCTCTAAAAAAAGGTAGTGTCTCTAAAAAAAAAACTAAACCGTGCACACGGATTCATAATCCGTGCGCACGGTTTAGTTTTTTTTTTTTCAGCTGACACCAGGGGGGCTCCGAAGTAATCAAAGACAGGAAAAAAGACAAGAAAAGCCAGGATGACTCACAAGCAGGAAAAACAGAACAGAAACCGTATTTAAGTCTAATCATAGAAGGCTGAAAGCGCACACACACACACACACACACACACACACACACACACACACACACACACACACACACACACACACACACACACACACACACACACACACACACACACACACACACACACACACACACACACAATTTGTAATAAAAATATGTAAACTGTAGCCATTCAGGTTGTATCCTGAATATGTAAAAATTAACTAAAAATGTGTGTCATGTATCACTCCTCCATTAGTGCCCAGGCTTCCTCAGCTTTCATGTAGTACTGGTTAGCCAATCGACCTTTCATGGCCTCCATGGCCGCTTCTGCCGCTTCTGTAAACAGATCACCTGTAGGGAGGGATGGCAGGAGAGGTTAGGAGGGAATCAACTACTGTATCTGCATCAATTAACTTGTAATAAATACAGTTAGTACAAGGCTGGTGATACTCTACATTGTTCTGAATTTTGTCCATTCCTAGTATATTATTCTACATAATAGGTACATTGCACTGAAAATCCTCTTTTATGTATAAAATGCTCAACTGTGTAGGCTCTAAAAATCTGTTGATCTGTTTTATCAGTATATATTGTTGGGATTGTTGGGCAACGCTTTCCAAATAAATTGCAAAACGCCCCTTTTCCCAGCAGAGCTTTGGAGCTATAAGGAAGCAATAGCATGAGATGGAAAGAGTGTATTTAGCCATGTTGTGGAGATCACATGGCTCAACAGCAGAGACATGGATAAAGCAGCAGTGATTTGAAAAGTTTCTATTACTTTTTTTTCCTGGTTGAAACAGGGCAAATTCCAGTGGAATATTTCCTAAAAGTATGCAGGTATATTCAGGTATATTTATCACAGTGAGGCCGGAAGAATGGAGTCGAACCTGCTTTCTGTGGGTCTGCGCTGAGGTTGTAGCCTCCCACTTGGTACATCTCTGCCACTCTGGCCAGCAGCAGGTAGCGAGGCTCGTCCTGCGTCCCATCAAACTCTCCCCCCTCGTCATAGTCTGACATGGTCAACACACTGTCATACCAGTGAATTGCTTCCTTCCAGTCCTGCATTCTGGATGATTGAAAAATAAAAACCAAGAATACACAGACCTTCAGCATCAAAAAATGTTTGCTTCCTTTAATAAAAAAACAACTCCAGAAATCCCTCTAGGGGGCGGCATTATCATGACTGTTGGACCAGGCTTTGCGTGTTTAATAAAGGATATATTTATCCACTGACTTCGAACTTAAAAATACAAGTCCACTGTTCAGACTGAGTTAAAATAACTTTCACTGACCTGTCAGCGGACAGATTGAACCCAGTATCAAAGGCTCTGGCCACTGTGATCATAGAAGATCTGTCACCAGCCTCAGCAGCCTGCAGCAGATACTTAAAACCTTTCATCTTGTTTCCTGCATTATCCTACCAACAAAACAGACATATTAGAACACAAGGCTGCATAGTGCACAAAACCAAAAGGTTAAATAACTGCGTGGTACCTCCAGCTCCATGTCTGAAAGTATGTGATGAGGTAACTGCAGACAGCACTGTCCCAAGGCTACGATGGCCTCCAGCTCTCCGCACAGCGCAGCTCTCTCCAGGTGCATCATGGCCGAGTCCTGATCCCACTGCTCGTCCTTCTCACAGAAGCGACCCGCTTCATGGTACCGCACCATCGCAAGGTGGACCTGGTTCAGGAGGAAGGAGATCCGGAATATATTCAACCAACAAAACTAACCTAAATCAACAATCAGATATAGCCGCAAGCGGCAACTGGCGGGTTCAAACCCTTTTTTTCGGCTTCTCAAAGCACTTTCACTTGTTACAGGTACCTTTCACTCACATTCATACACTTTGAGATCAGACTGCAGGACCTGGGATCGAACAGCCAAGCCTTCTGATTGTTAGGCCAACGCTCTACCGCCTGAGCTACAACAGGCTTGGGAAGCAACCCAATCGCCAAAAGTCAAAGCAGCGGGTTTGTAGCTTCACAAAGCTGAGCAAAACCACTTCAGATGGTTTAATGCTCTATAGAAAAAGTGGTGAAACCAACCGCACACCTGTTTCATCGCTACAATAGATGCAGAAAGTCCTGCAATTTCACCCCCTTTATCGGATTTTAACTAAACTGGGTACGTCTGTTCAAGTCATCCTTGTGTTGACTTCGGGTCAAATTGACCCGTTTTCAATTTTTGTTTTATATCAGAAAATATGGGATGTAGAAATAAGCGTTGAAAATGTGTAGAAGAAAAATTTTACAATTTAAAACGTTGAAAAAAGCAAAAACAAACTGTGGAAAAAAAAGGCATAAAAAACGTCTTTTTTACACGTACAGCAGAACTTGAGTTAAAGGCAATTCCCTGTTAGCCCCGCCCTTTAGGAAGTTCTTTGATTGATGTTTTATGGCAAATCTTGCTCATATATATATCAGTCCTGCAAGGCCATATATCAATTTTGGTCTTGATAGAATCAAAATTGACAAAGTTCTATTCATTTAACTGTTTTTCACATTATGCTAATTAGCTGTATACCATCACGACGGACGTTTATGGTCCAAGAGGCTTTCTTTTTTTTATAGAGCACATTGAGCTGGACCGGTGTTTTTTCATGTCAATCGGACACACCATTTGAGGGGCGTGTCCTTTCAAACTTTTGCCCTAAGTTATAGCGCCATCATCAGGCTGAATTGCATCATATTCTTTGGGGAGCATGAGCACATCAGCATCAGTTATGGTCACAATGTTCATGTCTCTAGCTCGTTCCAGCCCCCATTAACTTGAGAAAATGCATAATTTAGCATATAATGCTAAATAGGCCACGCCTACATGTGGTCTAAGTATGTTGATTTCTTGTATACTAGCTAAAACAGTGTTCTACAAATTAATATACATCATATACGTTTGTACTGTATACAATTCATATGTAGGAGACAGTAATAGTTCAGCATTTCATATGTGCTCCTTTTTCTCTGTTAAGACAAAACACATCTGTGTATATTGGTGAAAATAGTCATTATGTGTGAGTTTTTGTAGAATTCAATAATCTGAAGGTGTATTGCTGCTTTAGGCAGGCAAGTGTGCGTTGATTTCAATCCAGCCATATGTATAATCTTTATTAATGTCGAACCAACCAATCTGAAGTTTTACCTTTCCAAGGATCGACTGGCCGATCTTCTTCTGCAGCAGACTGTCGAGTCGCTCCACCTCGGTGGTCACACAGGAGGGCCGATGGACGTGAGAGCGAGACGAATGGTAGAAGCTCCACTTCTCCTCCGTCAGCTGAGTAGAGAAAAGCAGTAGAGATATACAGAAAGGAGAAAGAATGATGAAGGTAGAATGTTACCTCCTGTTCTTTATCACAATAATCAGAAAACTAATTAAATGACGATGGTAAATCAAGCGCAGGCTGACAAATCACACTCTCAGGGTTGTACCCATCCAGACAAGTCTGCTTTCGTTTTGTTTTTTACTGATCAATGACACACAGCTGGATGAGTTCATCCCTGTTGGCCTCAGTGAATGCAAAAACCATGTAAAGCATGGGAACAGGAGCACACACACACAAAGCTGTCATTAGCAAGATGGCAGAGTTAGTGAAATAGAGATAGATGGTTTTTCGTTTCCAAATGTTTTTTTTTTTTTGTTTCTTTGTATTTTGCATTTTCAGTCTGTTTTCATTCACTCTAAAAATAAAGGAATAGTTGCCATGGAAACACTGGCAGCTTGTGTACTCAAATTTCAACTTGAGAATCATGCTTAATAAAGCTTTATTGCACTAAGACAGCAGGCAAACACCTGGCTTCACGAGCTTCCATGCAAATAATCACCCATTTGTTGTCAGCATTGTATGAATTTAAGTTTTCAGAGACTCTTGGAGGAGCTACCATCTTCCTCTAATGAGGGAACACAAAGAGCAGGAGGAGCTATATTAGAGTAAAAGGTGAGGAACGGCTTTTGTCGGTAAATTGGAAAAGTGAAGAAAGACAAGGATGAGGAAAATTAGAGGAGGGTTATTTGATGATGGTGATGATGATTATGAGGTTTACACACTGTTGTCTCTATGTTTGTTTACCCGTCTGACACTGTCCTCATCCGACTCAGAATAATGTCTCTGGATGCGATGATGGGCCTTATAAAATGGGATTTAAAAAAACCTACAGTTAGACTTCATGTGGAGAAGAGGAAATGTTAACAGAGCAACAGCTGCTGAGAGGACTGAAGGACAGAGGAGAGTGAACTACATACAGTAACAAGAAGAGTCTAACATGTTTATTTAAGATAACATGCCAGAGTATGCTTACAAATGTGTCTAAATACACATATACTGTATATTTTAAAAGTCAGCTCAAAAATGTGTGATTTTTTTTTTTCTCTTATGTATTTTTAAGTAAGTAAGTGTCTAATTTGGACACTAGAAATACATTATTCAAACAAGCTATACCATATCTACAATATATTATACGTTAACTTGGTAAATGTCAGACAAACAAATACATTTCTTGGCATTGTTTATCTATAGGTTAACAGTCTTTTTGACGGACTGCTAAAAAGAGAAAACCTGGAACTTTTTCTGGACAAAATGAATGTCAAATGGAAATCTTTACCCCGTCTACGTGGTCATTTGGATCCCCATCACTCCTCATCTCGCTGGGGTAGCCACTGTCCCCGGCGCTATCAGATTCCTACAGACAGAAATAAAAATTTAAAAATTTAAAAACAGCGTAGTGACTTGTGAGTTGTGTGGCAGCACTGCAGGCATTACAGCTCAAAGTTCAATCATGTTTCCTACGGCTGAGGAGCATCTGAAAAATCACGTCTCTCCTTTCTCGTGCTGATATTGAGGATGTCATTCATGCTTTTACATCATCATGTCTAGATTATTGCACTGCATTGTACTCAGGGTTTAATCCAAAAAACAACCACACAACTTTGGCTGGTTCAAATCGCAGCGGCTCGGTTTTTAACAACCTTTTAACTTTTATAAAGCCTTTCATTAATTAGTTATCCCACAGTTGTATTTTTTTTAGTTTTAGTATATGTTTAACTTATTTTATGCTTTTAATCCTGTTTAATTCTGGTGATTTATTTTTTTGTATGGCCCAAATATAAAGTTAATTCTAGCGCTGAAATGTTTTAATCTTGATTCTTCCATGTAAAAGGTGCATATAAATTAAGATTATTATTATTATTATTATTATCATAATAATAATAATAATACCACAGCCAACACTTTTAGCCAAGACTAACTCTTTTATTCACCTTTGACCCAAATTTAATTTGATCGCCTGATCATTCGGCAATATGACCTACATATTACTATGTATACATACAGTACATGAATATAATCAAAAATGTTGAGGTAAGATACTGAACATACAGCGCCTAGAGCTGAAAATGTTGCTACTGTATTAAAAGGGATGGATGAAGATGACTGCAACACATATTTGCACATATTTCTTCTTTTACCTGGAATTTGCATATTTCTTTATTGAAAATAGATGCTAATGTAAAAGGACCAAAAAAGAGATTAGCAAACACGGAGCTCTGGGGACTCAACATGGACCGGAGGTAAACTGAATTAAAAATGACAATTTGGTTATGGGAAAATATATGGCTAAATGTGACACAGCATCATTTTCCTGTGCTTTGTTTGGAGCTGCATTCATCGAGTTATTGCTTACCTTGTGTTCAACTGTGTTGTTATTATTATTGATTCTTTCATGTTCGTGCATTCCAGTAAAAGAAAAACCTGTAAAATGTGGAAATAATACAAAACAATTTACAATGTGGACACCATGATAAATCACATTCAAATATACTGTTACATATGTGCAGTATGTAATAATAATAATAATAATAATAATAATCATAATAATAATAATAATGTCCATGGACGTACCAATAGGGGACTTTCCCATAGATCCATGTGCAGCTTGCGGGGAGCAGGGGAATATGAGAGGGGAGCAAGGGACTGAGTCCACGTCGCTCATGCTCTCGTCTGCAGATGATGTCTCAGACCAGCGGGATAACAGCGGAGGTGCCCGGCTTCCTGACATGGTACGAACACGAGGAGAACCGCAGTGCTCCTCGCAGCCCCTTAGCACCGTCTGGGCTGACTTCTGAAATGAAAACAAGATCAATCTTTATAGAGGAAACGGCAACAGAACAAGCGGAAAACACTGAAGATACAGATAAAGCATCCGTCTTCTCCTAATCCTGCAACTGAGTTAGAGAGTGAGTGTGTCCAAGAGAGCAGGAAAGGTACCACTTCTTGGATATTGTTGCATTACTGTTATTCTATCAGTCAGATTTAATTCATGCGGCACACTTTTCATTCTTTTCTCTTTGTACTTTTTTTGGCTACATATTTAGTTGTTTTCTGATCAAAAACTAATTCTAATACAGGAAATAACAGCCACAGTCATGCCTAAATATGGCAACTGTAAACAACATTTCTAATTGCAAGGGACATTTTTCTCCCCATTTTGATTTATTCTTATCATTATTTTTACCGTGACCTGCAGCTGATTTCTGGCCCTGGCTCTCACTTCATTTATTATTAATAAAATGTTAAATTACAAGCAGTTTGTCGGTGCAGTCCAGCTGAGACTTCTCTGCAGGGGAAAGGTCAAAAGATGTCAGGCCCATACTCTTGCAGATCTTGTTACACAGGTGGGAGTGGAAGAACAGAGCCATTCCTCGCACACCTGGAACACAGGTATGATCAGGATGGAGTCTCTTGAATAATTTCTAACCATGAATCTAGCCACAGTTTGTCAGTATCAAAAGAAAACTGTACCTAGATTTCCATCTCCGAAGTCAGTCCCCCTTTCTGTGTGGATCTGAGGGTCAGTGTAGAGATCTCCGACTCCTTGGATGTCCACCACGATCAGCTGGTGGCCCGATCGCTCAAAAGTAAAGTGACTGAAGGCCTGATGGATACAAAATAAATAAAGATTATTAAGTTATTAATTCAATTCAATTGTATTTATAGTATCAAATCACAACAAGAGTTATCTCAATACACTTTATAGATAGAGTAGGTCTAGACCACTCTCTATAATTTACAAAGACCCAACAATTCCAGTAATTCCCCCATTAGCTCTAACACGAAAGGTAATGTGGCTCACCTGTGGAGTGAGTCGGATGTTGTCGTCCCTCACAAAGCCCGAGTTAGAGTTGTATTTGATGTACTTGCCCTCGATGTAATGTTCCAGGTGGAAGAGAGGTTTATCTGGTCTGCCCATCATCTCTACCACACACATCTGCATGATGTCCACCTGAGGATCAGAGAGAGGTAAACAACCAGTACACATACGCAGTACAGGACCTTCAGTGCCAGCAAGTGTTTTTGATACAGATCCAAAAACATAAAAAATTTGTAGTTAAAAAAGTAGAGCTAAAACAAAAAAATAAATTAATTCATTCATTAGTCGATCAACAGAAAAAAAAATTGGCTACTATTCTGATAACACTTTGATTTATTTTTCAAGTAAAAAACCTTTGGACTTTTGGTCAGACAACTACTGGGCTCTGCAAAGTCTTTTCTCAAATTTTTGACATTTCGTAGATCAAACGACCAATCGATAATGAAAATTAGCATTAGTTTTAGCCTTTAATCTAAGATTAAAATACTTCCCATTTTCAAAATAACAAGGGCTAGAGGATTGTGCTTTTGAGGAAGAATCCCTGATTTTGTCCGTACTGTCCTGTCCCTTTAACATCAGCGGACTGTAGAGGTTTCTCCTGTACCTGTTTGGGAGGTCGGTGGCGGTTGTACTCCTCTCCCCAGAGTTTGGCCTCCATTTGCAGCTTGACGTCCTCAAAGTAAACATTTCTGTCCACCGTCTCCATGTAACGCTTGGTCACATAATTAGATGCTGACTTCCAGTTGCTGCAGTGTGAGAAATTCGACAACTTCTTCCTGGAGGGAAATAAGATATTACAGTAGTGAGCAGCATTGCAGTTACATATAAATGTAGACTCAGAGATTAAAAAAAAAAAAAAAAAAAAAAAACTTTATAAATATAACTAATAACTATAACTAAAGCCATTTTTATCTTAGAATTAACCTGGGTCACAGAACAAAACTGCTTCAGACCAACAGTCTGAGCGTACAAATCCAACAGGAACAACATACCAACATTAAAATTGTTTTGGCTTGTAGGAGCTGGGTGATTTTTATTTTTTTTTAACCCATTTAAAAAAAGTTTCTATATCAAAAATGTGGGTTTCTTTCAACCAAATTGTCAAAAAAAGTAACGTGGATGGTTCCATACAGCGCTCTTCACAAGTCAAATAAATGATCAGTTCACTACTTTCATTGAATTTTGGTGTTTTATAAAATTTTATAGCATTTGAAAAAAAAAATGATGAAAAGAACGTTGAAAAAAAGCTTAAAAAACATGGGGAAAAAAATAAAAACTTCAAATAAAGTGCAGAAGAAATCGACAAAGACATCGAAAGAAGTGACAAAAAACTTGGAAAAAGCTTGAAAAACGCCGGGAAAAGTGACAAATGTCGAAAAAAAAAAAAGTGACGAAAACATCAGGAAAAGCGACAAAAGTGTAAAAAAAAAAAAAAAAAAAAAACTAAAGAATTTTTTTTTTTCATTTTAAATTTTGACCCAGAAAAATTTAAAGTTGCATGGTCGACAGGAAGACAACACAAGGGTTAAGCTCCGGGTTTTGTCAGAGTGTAACATTTCTGTGGGATTCTGAAAACAGCTGAAGTCTCTTTTACATTTCCCACTTAACTGAGGAATACACATAACAATTAAGACTATTGTCCCTTTTTTCTCTGTCATTCTGCAGCGTCATGCAGAGCAGTGTTAAATCGTCCAGGGAATCAATGGAGCTAAAGCCCCGGGCCATCATTGGAGACTATAGAGCTGGTTTACTGTGATATTTTCCATACCATCTTTGGCTCTGAATCTGAAACTTAACTTGTCAGCAGCTATCCTCCCGAGTTGGTGCAAAAAATGTGAGGAATGTGTCCTGCACCACTTATACTTATACACGCTATAAGAGACATAAACTGCCTTGTTTACTCTGAGACCACAAAGGTCTTCGTTACTACAACTCGAGGGCAATAACCGCTGTATGAGAACTGATAAATATAGAGAAATATTTCAACTTACGTTCTGAAGCACTCCCTCATGGCTCCTTTCCCAAACGGCTGAGAAATAAATAGGACAAAGAGATAAGGAAATTCTTCTTAAAAAAAAATTGATAAAACGATCAGGTTTTAGAGAGCAGTAATACCTGGGCAGCCATCTTGATATGGACCTGGTCTTTAACCCACTCTTCGGTGATGGCATTGTACCTGCGAAGAGGGACAGTGACTTAAGTCAAAATAAGATAGTTATATTGATTATGCTCTCTCAAATGTGGCTTTCTAAAAATGTTGGATGCTCAGAACAAATAAATCTAATCACATAGAGTTTAGTTTTTAGCCATGTTGCAGCGTGGCTCTACGGACTGGAATGTCAGTTGTTTTGTCCAACATTTTGCTCCAGACTGAAATATCTCAACAACTGTCTGATGGATTGCCATGCAATTTGGTGCAGACTCCTTCAGGATCAATTGTAATCTTTGTGTTTTGGACTGTTGGCCGCACAAAACAAAGTAACCTGAAGATAGCTTGGGCTGTGGAAAGTATGTGATGCTAATTTTGAATTGTTTTCTGACTATGTATAAGAAAAAAACAACAAATCGATAATTAAAATAATCTTAAATGGCAGCCCAATCTCAGTTAATATTTTTGAAATTGCAGCTCTGTAAAACAGCACCTCCTTTCCAGCAGAGCAGCTGTGAGACAGTCCATCTGTGGGTCATTTTCTCCCCACAGAGCAGACCCAGTGACCCTGCTGCTCTGTGGGGAGAAATGGTGCTTGTTTGTTTTTTCCCACCTGTTACATTACAAATCACTCCCACTGGATGGGCTTCAACACTGAGCTGAACTCTTTTATCTCTTCTTTTATTTACTTCAGTTACTAAAGAAGCGCATAATTGCTCCAGCCTCGATCATGTTTGCAAAGTCACACTTTGCCCTCTGTGAGGGAGTCCGTCTGTCAACAATTAATTATTATTATTATTATTATTATTATTATTATTATTATTATTATTATTATTATTATCATCAATTCTTATCATGAAGGCACATAAAGCATCTCACTTCCTCTCTAAGGAAAAAAACAACAATGATAGAAGAATTTTGGCTTTAGGGTTAAAAGGAATGTGTAAACAGGGAAGAACTCATACAGTCAATATGACAATACATGAGTACACACTGTATGTCTGGGTGAGTGTGTCTGTTTGGCTTGGCGGGGCGTGTGTCCTGAGTTAATAAATACTGCAAGAACTGTAAGTGCAGCCGCAAGTCTTCACAGCTGAAACCTGAAATGACTTTAAACTAGTGACTCAGTATTAAGCTTTCCTCCGCCACTCAAAGAAAAGCTCATTCCCCGTCCAAAATCTTTTCTGCCAACAAACCATTTGGGCCTGGGAACACAGTGTACCGTCACATTCATTCATTCCATCTAGTTCATACTACAGGGAGGCTTAAGAGAGAAACGGAGGAGTGAGATTTCATGATGTGGGTAAAAATAGCACATGAAAAGAGAACATGAGGGCAAATCCCACCTCCTGTCAGTCGAGTCCAAGTCCTGATATGATATGTAACAGGCCTAACACACACACATCGAAGCAGAGGAATTCATTCCCTTCCTGCTTCTCTGCCCACACCCATGCAACTGTGTGTCGCCACCTTGATATAACGCTGCCCACATCTGATCATGTTTATGTAGCCGCCATGTTGGCCATAATAACTGAGTGCACACTCCAGTGTCCCACCTCCAGTATGAGATAACAAAAGTAACTGGGTGAGCCAAAGGGCGTCAATGTGCCCAGTCAAAAGTTCAGTAATGTTTGTCAACAGTTAACATTAGCACCACGTACCGAGATACGAGCCAACTGTGAAACCTGCTGCCACATCAATGACAGTTCCAGACTGCTGCAGGCTGATATCAATGTGGGAATCTCTTAGTGTCCACTTACACTAAAATACGTTGCATCTTAAGCTATTTATCAATATTTTGGTCAGAAGACTGTGCGTGATGTGAAAGTGGTCCCTCGTAGTGATGAAAAAGACCATTATCAGCCGACTGTGCAGCTCCTCTTAGCTTTTAGAATAGAGTGCTTTTTTTTTTATTATTTTTTGGGCATTTTTAGGCCTTTATTTGACAGGACAGCTGAAGACATGAAAGGGGGGTGGGGGGGTGGGAATGACATGCAGCAAAGGGCTGGAGTCGAACCCTGACCCGCTGCGTCTTAGAGTAAACCTCTATTTTTGGGTGCCTGGACAGCTCAGTTGGCACAGCGGCCGCCCAAAAATAGAGGTTTACTCTACGACGCAGCGGGTCCTGGTTCGACTCCGAACTGCGGCCCTTTGCTGCAGGTCATCCCCCCCCTCTCCCTTTTCACGTCTTCAGCTGTCCTGTCAAATAACTTTTCTAATCTTTTTAGCTAATTGTTTTGGTTTTCCAGCCCGCAATTTGACTTAATCTGTACCGTGCATGCCGCCCCACTGGCATGGGTACTGGGACACTTAACAAAATGTGTTTCACCTGTGCTTTTCCTGCTACAACAAATCAAAATGTCTGCCATGAAAAAGGTATATTACCGCTGTTGATTCCCAGCCACACACAGAGTTATTGGTACCTGTAACGAATGCAAGGTTCAGTCTCGATGTCCTCCAGGTGAAACTCTGCCCAGGGGTCTGGCATGGCTTTGGCCTTTTCGATCGCACGTTTCCAATGTTTCTATCGCAAAGAACAAACACGACTAATTAGCTGACAGAATGTGATTTTATGCAACAACAAAAAAATGAAAAATCTGTTTCACAAACAGGTTCGCTAGAGGGGAAGCTGTTTGACACAACAACAAAAAAAAAAGGATATTTCATTTGTACAAAGAAGGCAATTCAAATGCAAAAACACTTTCTCCCTTTAAGAACCCGTATTGTGCTCACTGAATGAACAAATTAAATTTCACAGTTTCTGCATTGAAGAGCTTCCTTTCGTTCTTCTAAGTATTTGCATTGAATCAGCTTTAGAGCTAGGGAAGCCTACAATGCAGATCATTTATCAACACAACTCAGGGAGACGCTAATGTAATTTAGAGTGTGCTCTAAGGAGGACACGTCTTTAGTTTGTAACAGCGTGCAGATCAGAAAAAAAGGAAGCCAGGATAGGGAAAACCACAAATATCTTCAGTACAAACCAGGAATAAAGCATACAAATCTTTAAAATGACATGGACATTAACTAATTAATTAACACAAATGGTTTTAGTATGAGGCAGGACTAACAATACATTATTAATTGGGGCTCAACCATGGTCTCTATTTTATTGTAACTTACTGGTACTTTAAAATGAATGTGATCACCATGTGATGTTTCCTGGCCATCTGCAGTCGTGCCATTTTCAAAAAATAACTTTCCTGATATGACCCACGGTTCAAGTGTCACTGGTAATCCAAACCTGCACCAGTAACCCAAACCCTGACCCATCCAGCACGTCTCCCTCGTACCACCCTGGCAATTAGACTTGTTTATATTTAGAAGGAGGAGTTACATGAAGAGAAATATATAACGGGAGTGTCACATCTAGTTGTGACGAGGAACAGAAGACACATCTACGTCAGACCTCGTTGAGACCACAAAGGTGCAGAGGTTTGCAACTTCTCCATGCTGTCAGAGATATCACAGCCCGGTCACAAGACTTTAGGATCAAATGGTGCAGCCTGGTAGTGTACTTTAAACTAACATTTCTTTGTGGGATTTGTGTCATTTTCTACAACAATAATTTTGAGAAGCAGCACCTTTAATAAAAATTAGCTTTCTGTAACCAAAAAGACAAAGAATATTGCACATTTGCTCCAGAAAAATATGATTTTGTTTTTCAGTGTAGTTTTCTAAAATAACAGTATAATATTCCCAGTGTTTGATTGATTGATAGATAGATAGATAGATAGATAGATAGATAGATAGATAGATAGATAGATAGATACTTCATTCATCCCGAGGGAAATTTTAGGATATGTTATTATGTTAGTGTAAACTAATTTAATAAAGTACGGAAATACAGTGTGAAGGAAGGGAGGATGCAATGATTAGAAAACACAGTCATAAACAGAGAGTAGGTGGAAAGTATGTAACTACAAAAGTTTCGTTTTTTTTAAGTGAAGGAAAAGGACAGTAAATTACAGAGTGGTGTGGGGAGTAGGGAGGCGTTTATGGTCACTGGTGAAGAGGAAGAGGAGGAAGATAGAATTTAATCTGTAACATACCCGTGCACTCTGAGACAAAACCTTGTACGACCGAGGTTCTACCATCGTTTCTGTTTCATTCTATGCAGAAAGGTAAAGAAAATCTGACATTTACACAGCATCCTCAAATATTTCAAATAACATTAATTGCTTGTTGCTTTAAACAACAACAACAACAACAACACAAGGTCATTCATCCAAGCAGTTGGCTGGTGCACAATGGCTCCAATAAGACTGAATAGTAGCTCACTGCTCATGTGCAGAATGCCTGAATCTGAGCAGACGTGAAAGACGTGTTTACAGGCAACTTCTCTGGTACTTCCTGTTCTTTAGAGAGAGTACAGTTAAGAGGTGTCTGACCAGCGTTCCACTTCAATGAACAGATACACACATACTGATACGTGTATGCAGGCATGCACAGACCATCTCTCCTTATAAGGCAAAGAGCTGTTCTCACAGGAAATTACAGAACTGAGAAAAAAAAACTAAATACAATCTGTTTTTGAGCATGACTAAACAATCCTCCAGCACTTGTTGCTGGGGCAATGGCTCACCCTGAACATAAAGTTGCTCTTTGGAAGAGAATTTGACAGCTGCCGGTTGTAAACATGATTCTTCAGGTAGTGACAGATTTCTTTGGCGGAGTCGTCCAGGATGGGGCGGATGAAGTGGTCGTCATCATCGTCATCACTGGTGTTGGCGTCACTAAGGGAGGAGGCCAGCTGGTTGGGGGCACTTCGTTGAACAGTGGGTCTCTTGGCGCTGCCCTCCTCCTCCATGCTGAATATCAGGTCATCCTCCATGATGTCTGCTGTTGTGTTGACAAGAGAGGAGAGTGAGGAGCGTCAGTGGACTGAGAGAACAGTGAAGTGCTTTGAGTGGAAAGTAAAGCCACATAAGAAGGTTTAAAGTTAATTCATGGCAGCCATGTTAGTACTTGTTGACAACAAACCTGCATCATGGCTGCACAGCTGTGCATCCAATGCCATATGTGAGAAAGTTGTCTGTGTTTTCTTAAATGTGGCTGCAACATGATATATCAATAGGAATAAAAGTAAAGTCAATCAATGGTGAGCATCAGCACGCAAAAGCAACTAATATCTATGTTATTCAGTACTGTAAGCACCAAAATGTTCCACTGTAATCCAGGACAACTGTGTTTCCAGATTTTACAGCTGGCTGGTGGAGAGGAACGCAGAACCAAGCAAAATAAAGTCCCTGCACTCCTGCTGGCACAATGTGCTCCCATTGAAATCCTGCAGCAGCAACCATGTTGTATATTATGTTGCAGCAATTGATTTTCCCCAAAGGGGTTAACTTTAGTTTCGTCTATTGTGACCTGTTTTTTAGATCCAAGTAGTAAATAAACAACCTACCTTATATCCGGGGCAAAACACCGTCAATCACTCAATCTAACAGACTGACAGACTCAACGCCTCACAGTTTCAGTTAGAATTAAAGAGTTGAACCGACAGGGTTGCAGCAGATGCAGTTAAAATATCCTCCCAGACCAGACTGTCTCGGTCCTATTTCTCCAATGTATCCTGATGGTCCAGGGACGCGGATCGATCCAAATATATATAATATCGATACAAATATTGATATTTATCAATACCAGTGTAATAAGGTCGATACTTTAGTTTAAGTTTCTCTCCAGTATGCACCGCTGCGGTTTCATCAAAAAGGAGACCTGGCTGTCTGTGTAAGTGCCGCTGGTCAAGTCCTGTCCAGGTCCCCTGTCACAACGCGGAGCAGGCCCACTTTGCTCCTCCTCCTCCCTCTTGTGATTTGATGTTGTACCGTCACGTGACTCAGCGGCGCCAGGCAAACAAGCAAGCAAGTATATCAGCCAGGCCCGGCGGCAGCAGGACGTATACACAAAGCAGTACAGAGACGTAGCAGAAGAATGAGGGAGGAAGAGGAGCGCTGTGTGGCTATATTTAAAAGCCGAAAATGAAACAACGGCAAGATGTAGAATTTCTAAAAAGGCTGTAAGATACATTGGTAACACATTTATACAAGCATGCCATATGACAATTCTGTCCTTGGTTTTAACTTATAATCCAAATGTAAAATCACAAAAACACTTAGGCTAAAGGTCATGAAAATCCATCCTCCTTAATTATTAAAAAGTATCGGTATCGGCGATACTGACGCTGTATTTACTTGGTATCGGATCTCTATAGGCCTACCAAATATTTCGTCCGCCACGGCACCGTGAGTCCTCCGCACGTACAACACTTGTTTCTGACAGCCCCGCCCCAGCGTTCTGCTGCTTTCACGGTTATTGGAAATATAATACAGACATTGACAGAGGATATGGGCAAAAGCAGAAGAATCTGTCAATATGTAAATACTTTATCAAAATCCAAGGCAAAAAACAGTCAAAATAAATACATTTGGGCCGGCTGAGACTAACAGTTAATTAAACGTTTTATTTAATATTAAAAATATAAACACTAACACGCGAAGCTGGTAGTTACAACAACGGAAGAGCATTTTAAAGCAGCAATGGACAAATTACACCTAGTAACGTAATATACCGTTACTCCACCTCGAGAGGAAACTCGGAGAGAAGAACAAGAATTTCCGACTACACATATAAGTTATATATTAGGTAGAATGCAACAAGTGACATGTCACACAACAAAATGCAAGCTAGACGCTATGCTAACTTATATATGTGCAGCATGTTTACCAAATTGAGTTTGGTAGTTAACGCTAGCTACCACGTGTCAGCTAACTTGACTAACTAGCAATGAGACGTTAGTATTTCTGTGAAACCGTTGCCGTTCAGTTTGTAATTCAAGTAGAGTTCGCTGAATGTACCTGTATTTTAAATAAATTGTTGAGTCCGTTTCTATTGGGTAATGTGGTAGCGTGGCCGAGTGGTCTAAGGCGCTGGATTTAGGCTCCAGTCATTTCGATGGCGTGGGTTCGAATCCCACCGCTGCCAGAATCTTTTGATGTTTGTTTTTTTTATATACTAAATATTAGTCATAAATTAACAATATCAGTCATACAACTGGAAATATAAAGAAAAAACAAAAAGGTTTTTACGCTTGTCAGCTACAATCACTACACGTATAGCAGGGATATAGCAGTGCCATCTTGTGGCTGTATGGTTACTGCATTGTAAAGCCCCTTCTCTCAAACAATACTGTACATTTCCATGACCTAATAAGCAAGAATTAAAGTTGACACAATTGTCAACAGATGCAAATATGTCTTAATGCTAAATAGCAGAAATATGAGATATCACCTTTTTTCATAGCCCAAACCAGAACAAGAAAAAATAATAAGAATATCATTTATAAAAACCTCTTAATTGAAATATCAGTAACCAAAACTGTTCTAAGTAACTCTACTGTGTCTCTCTAATAAAAAATAATGAAAGGACAGTGGTTCAATATATTTAATAAGAATTACAAAAATCTGAATTCAATGAAATTAATAATGATATAAAGATATCCAAAGTGACTCCAGTTGTACATTATTTGATGTGTTATGTGTTGACATAATTTAGTCTCTTTCTAGATTCATATGTGAAAATGTTCTATGATCAGACCTAGTGATTAAACTATACATCTTGAGACGTATCAGGTTTCAGTGGGCCCTGACTGAACTGAGAAGCCACAAATTGCATTTTCTGGATGGCCAGCTGGGTATCTTCAGGGGAAATGCCAAGATGCCATACAGCCCGTACTGAATTTTCAAAATGGGGGTACATGAGAACTTGTATCCCCTGTCCCAGTGCTGACTCCTCTCCCTCGCCAACTTCACTCATGCGGGCACAGAACTCAGAGGGGCTTAAACTGGTCTCCTGTAGACGGAAACGCAGGATGTTTGTCTCCACGGCAGCCATGTCTACAGCGAATAGAGGAGGGTCACAGTCGAGCAGAGCTGGGAGAGGTGAAGAAAAGAAAAGAAGTAACAAGCAGGCAGTTCATGATTACATTTTTTCAAAGACAGAAATATGAGCTGCTCACCTTGAGCAAAAGTTTTTGCATTGTGGTGATCCTCCTCCAGTCGTCCTACCATCTTTAGTAAAGACAGTTTTCCAGCTGCTGCCAGTATACCAGCCTGCCGCATCCCCCCACCCAGGGCTTTACGGCACCGCACGGCCCGGGATATGAAGTCTTGGGGTCCAGCTAGCATGGTTCCCACGGGGGCACCCAAACCCTGTTACACACATGTGTATTTGACTTTGAGAAGTTTTATTTTGTTTGTCTAGATGAGTTCTTTGTTGGTTCTAACTCTGCTCACATGTTAATGTTACAATAAATGCACATGAATTGGTATGTTCGGGTCCATTCTGTGTGTGTGTGTGTGTGTGTGGGGGATTTGCAGTCCCACCTTTGAGAGGCACACACTCACGGTGTGTGTGTGCTGCAGTATGGTGGATGGAGGCACCCCCTGGGCCACAGCAGCGTTCATCACCCTGGCTCCATCCATGTGAACTGACAGACCATATCTATCTGCCAAAGCACGAACCTTGGAGATGGAAACAAACGTGTGAGAGCTGCTGAATTCTCCATTCTCTTGTAGCGAGGCAAGTATCACATATACATATACAAGTTTTTATATCACCATGATCTACACACACACACACACCTCCTGCAGGAAGGTCAGAGGTAGGACACGCCCTCCTTGTATGTTGTGTGTGTTCTCAACACACATGAGGCGTGAGCGGGGGTAGTGGGGGTCGGGATAACCGTGGCGGATCTTCGATTCCAGCTGCTCCAGGTCAAATGAGCCATCAGGGAGGGTGGTCACTGTGGTGGCGTGGACACCAGCCAGCTGTGGCAACACACAAACACACTGAATGAATGCACTGAGGAAGGAGAGGTGCATTGGGCCTGACCACAGGGGTCTGCTGCTTTGTTACACTCACCTGTGCGCTCCCTCCTTGCTCATAGATGTGTAAATGTGACAGATCGCCTACAATCATCTCGTCGCCTCGCTCCCTGCAGTGCACCATCACTGCATAACGAGATGCATGCACAGTCATGACCATTCTGACCTTATTAAATGGATTTATTAATTTAGACTTTGCCAATAAATGCAAAGCTTACCTGCAATGAGATTACTCATTGTTCCAGAGGGAACGAACAGAGCTGCCTCCATCCCAAACATATCAGCTGCAATTGTCTGTAACTCTGCAGAAATGTGTCAAATAGGCCAACTGCAAAGTTTAGGGAGCATGCAGGTCACGTGTGAATGCATTCTTGAACCACCACATACAGTAGTATGTTTTTTTATATGTATGCTATATATATATATATATATATATATATATATATATATATCACAGCCTATGTTTTATATATGTAACCCTATGTTATCCACCAAGCATTATCATTAACTTTAGGGGGGGTGTTGAGAATAGCTGGACATTATACCCGGCTGAACCCTAGCGAACCCGATCCTGAACCCGAACCCGGCCGAACAAGGCCGAACCCGACCGAACCCGATACTGAATCCGGCCGAACCTTGTCCCGAACCCAGCTGAACCTGATCGAACCCGGTACCGAACCCAGCTGAACCCTACCGAACCCGATCCCAAACCCAATCCCAACCCCGGCGGAACATGGCGGAACATGGCCTAACCCGGCGGAACACGGCCAAACCCGGCCGAACCCTGATGCTTTTATCCGTGGTCAAAACAATCATACTGCTAATAACTTTTTGAGCATGTTGAACAATGTTGTAACCCTATGTTATCCACCAAGCAGTAGCATTAACATTAGGGGGGGATGGGGGTGTTGAGAATAGCTGGAAATTATACCCGGCTGAACCCTACCGAACCCGATCCTAGCATTAACGTTAGCTAGCCTACTTCTCAACCAGCACATTATAGTAACATTCCCAAACCCAATCCCGAACCTGACCGAACCCGATACCGAACCCGGCCGAACCCGATACCGAACCTGGCCGAACCCTATCCCGAACCCTATCCCGAACCCTATCCCGAACCCGACCGAATCCGACCGAAACCGATCCCGAACCCGGCCAAACGCTGCTGCTTTTATCCGTGGTCAAAACAATCATACTGCTAATAACTTTTTGCCGTGTTGTAACCCAATGTTATCCACCAAGCGTATATCGTGTATTTCTGCCGTATTTCTGCCGTAGATTCGGTTTTCCACCTCCGATGTAGAGCAGCGTACAGCCACTTCCCTAAACTTTGTCTAATTCAGAGACCAGATCTGAGATCTACCGTATCAGCAGAGCAATCACATAATGCACAGCAGACTATGGTGCAGGTAGATTATTTTCTAAAATATAGTGACTTTATTCTTGTAATAGCCAATTCTAACTTTATTTTTCACAAAATATCACGACTCTTTCAAATCTCAGAGAACACAGATGGGATGAGTTATTTTGAATGTGCACAAAGTTTTCGACATGAGCAGAAATCTTGCTCAAACATCTGAAATATCACAGTCCAGGGCTTTATTAATAAATTAAAATGAATAATGTATCATTGAGGTGAATAATTATTGTATGCACATTTAAGGAGTTTACTTCCCCAACAAAAGATGCAAAAGAGGAGGGAAGAGTAAATGATGCAGCCTAACGATGTGTGCTGACTCAGATATAATTAGAAAAGTCAATCTACAGGAGAATAAATACAAAGCAATACAGATTTCCTAAGAGCCTTATTGTAATATATTACATTATGTTTTTATATTTGGATTGTAATGTTTCCCTTTACATAAAGATATTTCAGGCATATTGATTCAGAAAAAGGTAGAAATAGGGGCATAAAAATCCACCAAAATGCAGGAAATGAAGTGTTTAATGCTAAAAAAAATTATGGGAGTGGACCCCCAGACTCCCCACATCATAAGTCACCAAACAAATCTGGAAACAAAACCCTGACCTTTGGATTGCCAGACCAGTTATGATTAGGCCAAATATTGGTGCCATCTAACTAACAAAACTGGAAGCTAAAATGAACATACACTGGGTATTAATAAGCTGGGCAAGCCAATCGCTGTTTTGCATTGCATCCAGTTTATTTAAATGGATCCGGGCTAAGCCCCGAACCTCCTCTAGTCCTGGAAACGCCCCTGGCACCAAATATTGTTATTCCACTTGAATTATTTCTCATCTATTGGCAAATACATGGCATATGAGACTGAATAACGGGTAGAGCTATTGAGCAGCTACCACTGAAGTCATCTGTTCACAGTCTGGAACTTTTTTTTTTTTTTGGCCGTTTTCAAAAGGTTTTTTTGGGCCGAATCAAATGTTTTATGGTCACGATTCATCTCCTAGCTGGCTGCCTCGGTTCCAGACTTAAAACTCTTTATATCAGCAGTTTAATGAAACGTCAACGGAGAATGCCTGTTAACATTAGCCTAAAGGTAAAAAAATAATATTAAAGTAAGTGAATTGTAAATTATTTCTCTTTTTTTGAATAACTGATCAACCCTACCTTACACATTAATACTAGAAAAAAACCCTTTGGTGTAAAAACACATTAAGTAATTTTACGGCGCAATTTTGAATGATGACCATTCACCGTAAATAAGGGCTCCCCCTCCCTACAAAAGCCAATTTAACCACATAGGCTAATTGTTAAATATCATTTTTGTATAACGCTCTTATCAATACATTACGGTAATAGTGTTGGTTGATATATTTGAGGCATTACGGTTTTACGCTTACGTAAGGTATTACGTTTTCTCACATACCTGCGTGTATGCCAGTTGAGTTCACTTGTATAGCTAAAATGACGAGGACCGATGAATAGAGCCGTGCACATGTATGGAAAACTATATGGAACAAACGCTCCGCTTATACTTCCACGTCAAGTCAGCTTACTTAACAGCTATGATATTATTGTATACAAAACATAGGCTATGATATTATTATTTTTTTTTAACTATTTCTGATTTGGTCACTACGCCATAATGGTTCGGCTGAATCGGCTCTAACCGTTTACACTCGGGTCTTCTCTCATCACGTCATCTCCGACCTCGGCCTCCGCCATGGCCTGCCTCATTGCCGGCCCGGGTTTGGTCACCGTGTCGCTGCGGAGGTCCACCACGCGGACGTGGGCCGCCCCGCCCGGTGCTGGGCACCTGGGTTTCCCGGGGTTGTTGTAGTAGCCCCGCGCGGAGCTCGGTCCTATCACGACAGCTACTGCATCTCGTGCACTGAGCGGTTTGCTCAAAGCGACGAGACCATGGTTCACAAATGTGAACAAAGCTCTGCAGGAAAATATTTTCAAAGACATGATGCTGCTCTTACAACAATGTGTATGAGATATGTATTGAACTTTGGATCGTTCACTTGTAATGGATAATCATTGTCTTCAAGGAAAGCTAATGGATGACCTATCAGCAGCCCATCAACATGCACAAAGAAGTGTGGGCCTCAAGGTGGCGCCGTTATCCCAACAAAGCTAATATACTTAACATGAACTCAAAATGCTCTGTTCCGATGTAAATCTGGATACTTAATAGAAATTGTAACTCGTGTCATTTCAAAACTGTAGCTATTTAACATAATCCAGTGAATTATAATTAGCTCTTTTACATATTTTGATTTTTCACTTAAAGATTGCAAACAAAATAACAAAGTAACTATATAGTCTAATGCAATCCATTACAACAGACCTGCAATCTTAATCAAAATTAATTTGTTGTTCGTAGAGAAGAGTTAAATTATGAGGCTGGAGTTTCTTGTGGTAGTGTTGCACTGGACTGAATTACTTTTTAAAAGTTCCAGAATTAAATCAACTTCTTTTGGACACATTTTAGGCTTCACTAAACTAATTTTTGTACTGGATCATATTATAGGCTACTGTACGGGTGATCATTTTATATATATATATATATATATTATATGTGTCTACTAGGGCTGAAACTAACAATTATTTTATTTACTGATTAACCTGTTAGTTGTTTTCTCAATAATCGGTTATCACTTGGTCTACAAAACATCAGAAAACTATTTTTACTTTTAACGATACAACTTTTAACGATGACAATACATGACAAACTAATTATTTGATGATCCAAACAGGCGATTAATTTTCTTTACTTATTTAAAGCATTGGTGTACAGCAAACGTCTTTCATGAAAAAATAGGAACAATCTTTTCATGTGTTGTTTTCCTATCAGTGTTGAATGCTGAACATATTCATATTCACACAGATCATCTTGCACTATTATTATGACTCTCTGACTCGTTTCCCTCAAAATATTCTCAGACATTCCCCTACTTTTCCGAATTGTCTTCAATCAAAATACTTCATGTTTTATGTGGAATAAGTTTTTAACTCTCACGTGTCCTGCATTAATCCACCCCAGTGAGTGAGGCATGCATGTGCGTAAATGTCTTTCTGCGCATCTGTGTGTGTATGATGTGTTGTGGCCATGAATGCTCTGAAATAACTGACACCCTCAGATTCTTCAGGGGTCACAAACCTGCTTTTGGCTTGACCTTTATCCATGCGCTGAGCTGTAAAGCTAATTCTACTTAGCTGTCACCTATCACCCATTTATCTTACTGTAGAGAGCGAGAAAGGAGGTGAAAAGCATGTCCGCAAAATCCCCCCCTCCCTACGCACACACACATACATAAACACATAACATGATGGGGCTATGGGCTCAGGCCCAAACTGTACTGGTTATATCCAGCCCTATCCTTTTTTCGGAAATAAAGCCCCAGCTCCCTCATGTCAATATTTGGAGGTGAAGGCTTGTGGAAATGTATCTACCGTAGACTGAGATTAGGCAACGAGGGAGGTGTGCTCATTACAAAACAATTCCCTCCTCCCTTTTTTTATTTCTGGCCCACAAATGCTACAACTACATCCACATCTCTCTCCCCTCACACACATTTCCAACTCACATGCATACTCATGCTGTCTTGTCTGATGTTAATCACTCGATAAATGTCCTAGTGTGTGTTATCAAGACCGCACCACACTGTAGTTAAAGTTGATATTGCCAGTAACAGAGCCAGGTTTTATGAGCCATAACAAGTCGTCATTAAAAGTCATTAGCAAACATCAGCGTCGTAAAAAGCCACAGTCGGTCCCGAGAGCCCCACAAGAGCCGTGAACAGAGAGAGATAAAGATGCATCTGTAAGCAACACAGAGCAGCGATGGGGAACTGTGATAAGCTGGAGAAAGTGGGAGACATCCTGAGAAGGAGTTTTTCCGGGATCACTGTTGGCTTCTGTAACATTACACTTTTGTCTATGTGTGTGTGTGAGTATGCTTGTGTGTTTTGTTTCTCTCAAATGCCTTCCAGCATTCCTTGCCTGTGCGTGGAGAGGGGAGAGTGGTGTTTTGGAGAAAATATTGAATTAGAGAAAAAGAGGCAGAGAGGGAGAAATGAAGGAGAGGGAGAAATATTGACTCCTTCTGGGAAGTAGCGAGACGGCAACGCCTTTCCAATAACCATAAACCCACTGGGCTGAAAATAGACGGGCCGAATGAATAAACGAATGTGTTCATCCCACATGAGCTCTTCTCTTTCACAGAAGGAGGGGAATAGAGGTGACCCCCCCCCCCCCTCTCCTCCCCTTCTCTCTCTTTCTCTCCTCTTCACTGAGGCCATCATTTCTTCACCATGACGAGAGATATTAACCGGAACAAAACAGGTGTTTATGGGAAGCCTTCCCTCAAATGAGGTTTCTCATACACACACACACACACACACACACACACACACACACACACACACACACTTCCCTGTGCAGTGTAAAGGTGTCGACATCAGTGCCTGCGAAACTAGAGTAACATCTGTTTCACATTTTACATTATATTCTCCCCCTCACTTCATATGTCATGGACCATGTGGACATGCTTTACTACACACACACACACACACACACACACATGCATTTCTCTTAAGATGCAGGGGAGTCTAAATTCTTTCTTTTCCTTTTTTTCAGAGCAGACTCAGGGTACTTCTCTGCCACTATATGGTCAAAAGTATGTGGACAACTGAATTTTGCACCCATATGCAATTGTTGATCATCTCATTGGCTGTGGCTGCAAGGATTTGTTCTCATGTTAAGTCAAGACAATTTTATTTATATAGCCCAATATCACAAATCACACATTTTCCACAAGGGGCTTTTCAATCTGTACAGCATACAACACCCTCTGTTCTTAGACCCTTGATTCGAATAAGGAAACTCCCTAAAAAAAACTTTAATGGGGAAGAAATGGAAGAAACCTCAGGAAGAGCAACAAAGGAGGGATCCATCTAGCTGGATGGACAGACATGCAGTAGATGCCATGTGTACAGAATAGACCAACATAATAAAATTACAGTATAGACAATGATGACAAAATTAAAGATAGATTGTAAACTTTCCCATTCAGCCTTAAGAGCATTATTGAGGCTGGGCATGGATGTTGCACACAATGCTCCAGTTCATCCCTAAGGTGTTTGATGGGGTTTAGTTTAGAGAGCTCTGTGCAGACCAGTCAAGATCTCGGAAATCCATTTCTTTATGTACCTCACTTTGTACAATATGACCATTGTCGTGCTGAAACAGGAAAGTGCCTTCCGCCAACTGTTGCAACAAAGATGGAAGTACACTCTAAAGTATTGTTTGCTGTAGCACTAATATTTCCCTTTATTGGACGCCTAAAACCCAAACCATGAACCCTAGACCAAAAGCATGCGTCCACATACTTTTGACCACATAGTTTAATTGTGGTTGTGTTTACAAAGCTTTTAGATATTCTTTTGTTTTTACTCTGAATCTATGGAAGCTGATTAAGTTTGTTAGTGGTTCTCCGAGTATTGAAATATGACGTTTGAAAAATCACTTCACTTGCTTCCACTGAACTTGCAGTGAACAATTTTCATTGGAACCACTTTCTACCAAGTAATGTCCCAATGAAAACAAATGGCTTATAATAAGTAGAAAATTGCCTCTGGAAAGACAAAGGATTTTAAAATGCTTTGAGTGCTCAAACTAAATTGAACTATTCAGAACCTCTGCACATTCATTATTTACCAGTTTCTTTTGTAATTTGGGTGAAGTGTCCCTTTAAGAATTGTGGTTAAGATAGTTATTGTATGACAGTATGAGGCAGGGTTAACCAGACCATCAAGATTACCCACTGTAGTAATCAACTGCGACCACTATCGCCTGTGTGCACTTATTCATTTCATCCTTCATTCATCCACTCGCTGACTTCTCCTCTCTCAGTCACTCATTTTGTTCATTCAGCTGTAATTATAGACCATCAACCGCCTGTACAATTTCACTTCCGAGAACAGTCGCATCTCTCTTTTCTTTACCTCCTTTCTCCTGCATTCATTTACCAGACCTTCAGTTCACCCCTCGCAGCGTTCCTGTCACCCTCCTGACCCTCTTTTCACTCCTCCTCTTCTCCTCCATCCTCCTTTCCTACATTACCCACTCCTCTCTCTCTCTCTCTCTCTCTCTCTCTCTCTCTCTCTCTGGGAAGTCATGTGACTTCTCTGAAGCTGAGCCCTATAAACCAGCAGTACTTGGGGGGCTCAGTGTCTATACAGCTTTCTGATTGGCTCTTGCATTTAGACGCTGTTCACTGCTTGGCCACGCACACACACACACACACACACACACAGCGGACCCCCTGTTTTCTTCTTTTAGGAACAACTGTGCACATTAAAAACAGAGATGGTGTGTGTGTGTGTGTGTGTGTGTGTGCGTGTGTGTGTGTGTGTGTGTGTGTTTATGTGTTGAAATGCCACCTATTGCAGGAAATGGAGTATTTAAATAGAGCAATGAATAGTTTTTATTCTCACAACCACTTAAGTATGCACACACATACACACTGAGCCTGAGAAGTGCCATTTGTTTCATTTGGGGGGATTCTTGCTGTGGCAGGTCACTGGCTGAATGGACTCGGTGCAGAGGGCTCAGCATTGAGGCTTGTTTAATCCAATCGGGTCCTCATTGAGACGAAACAGAGCAGCCTGTCAGTTATTGGCAGAAAAGCACCGCTGTTCATATTCAAAATGTCCTGTATGGATTGAAGGCTTCTGTAGGTTTTAATTAGCAGTGAAACCCTTTTAAAATCAAATGTATAATTTTAAACAAAATTCAGAAAGCTGTTTTGGTTTTAACTCGTGAGATTTTGGAGCTCCCAGGTTTTTATCTGACTCTGATCTTCCACCTGGTGCTGTGTGTAACTTCAGGGAGGGAACGAGTCGGTTAATGATTTTATCAAATATGGAAACCACTATGGAAGAGCATTGATAAAGAAACGCCAAAGGGCAGTGGAACTGCTTTGATGTTAGTTGCCTCTTTATTATGTAACTGACTCACGGCCAGAGACCAACACCCTCCTACACACTTTTCCTACTGGTGACAATTCATACTCGGTGATAATGTTGACTTAAATAGACATTGTGTGTGTGTGTGTGTGTGTGTGTGTGTGTGTGTGTGTGTGTGTGCGTGCGTGCGTGCGTGCGTGCGTGTGCGTGCGTGTGTGTGCGTGTGTGTGTGTTTGAGTAGCTACCACAAGTACATTTACCCATCTACCTGTGCTTTAATTCAATATTTACTTATCAAAAAGTGTTATATAAATGTCGATGTTTTCAATTAGTTTTTCTTATATTCCTTATTTTAGATAGAAACCACTTTGGTTCAGACTGAAATATCACAACAGCTATTTAATGAATTGCCATGACATTATACAGACATTCATTGTCCCCATTTTTTTCTCTAGCGCCACCAGCAGGTTAAAGTTTTATATTCTGAAATATCTCTACATTTACACAATAGAATCTTTCTGCAGACATTCATGTTCCTCAAAGGATGAACCGTAATGGCTTTGGTGATTCCCAGATTTTTCTACTAGAGCCATCATCAGGTTGACATCTTTGGTTCAGAGTGAAATATCTCATCAACAGCTGAATTGATTATAATGCATTTTGGTGCTGACAACCATGTGCTGTGTTGAAAGTCCCTCCTTATTTAATACATAGTGCATTATATTTACTATCCACTATATTTATGAGTGTCCAAATTCTATCCACTAATCAGTGCCTTCAAAACTTCCCACAATGCTAGAAAAAAATTGTTAATTTGAGGTGCTGGTAGGTGGATTTTGTTACCTTTGGACAGAGCCAGAAATAGATGTTTCTCCATTTCCAGTCTTTATGCTAAGCTAAGTTAGCCAGCAGCTGGCTACAGCTTCACATTTAGTGTACAGATATGAGAGTGATCACGGGGGTGCGCAAGTCTTTATCTGGTTTGAGGTTGAGGTAAAAAAAAAAAATGTGCACATGTTTAACAAATTATGATAATACACTAGAATATATAATGTATACAAAAGTCGGTATAAAAACTATATATTTTTGTTCTTGCTTAAAATTGTAGTCAGGCTACTTAGTAGGCCAAACCTCCGGGACCTCTTAACCTGTGGCCCTTGCTGTCATCAGGTCAGCTGCTAGCTGCTATCATCCTCGTCTCTCCTGCCGCCACGGCATCACTATTTTATGAATGAAACATAGTGGAGAAACGTAAAAGTGCTGATAACTGCTCTGTATCAAAAAAGAAAGTAAGGCTCTATCTCGAGAGTTACCTCAACTTCGGTTTCGGGGCGGGCTCAGCTTTTCTTAGACATAAGTAGGGGGGGCGCCAAAGAAAAAAGGTTGGGAACCACTGGTCTAACTCTTGGCAATAAAACAAATAAGTACATTTCCCAAAATGTTGGTTGCAGTTACTAGTAGGTTATATATATATATATATATATATATATATATATATATATATATATATATATATATATATATATATATATATATATATATATATATTGTTAATTGAGATGAGATTTGTATTTATATATATATCAAGCCAAGGTCCACCTATTAGCTTTTTCCGGATTATTTAACTGCAGTTTACATAATCACTGAAAAGATTTTCCCGTAACACCTGGAAAGCCTAACGGATGGGTGTGCCTATATTGTTACTGGCTGGAAGAACAAAGACCTGGGATGACCTGAAAGTGTAAAACAGGTTGTAAAAGGCAGTTGTAAGGCATGTTGTAGTAGACACAGTTGAATTGTTTGTAGGTGGATTTTGCTGCTCTATTCACAGCTGTGCTGCGCAGAGATGCTCGGATGCCAAATGGCTTACTGTAACGACATGGACTCAGACCAAACCCTCTAGTACTCTCAGGTGTCACTGTGTCCCCTCAGCCAGCAAACAAAAAGACAAACTTGAGACTGCAGCACACACACACACACACACACACACACACACACACACACACACACACACACACACACACACACACACACACACACACACACACACACACACACACACACACACAACACACACACACACACACACACACACACACCCGTAAGAGCACTAACAAATACACATACATATGTGGTGAGTAAGGGGTTTTTTGGTCATGGATGATATAGGCAACACCCATGAGGTACCTACAGTGATGGAAGAAATACAAATACAGCAGTGCTACAATGAAAATATACTACATTCTCAATTTAACTGTTGTACCATTATTAGAAGTAAAATGTATTCAAGTAACAAAAGTAAAAGTACTCATTGTGACTGAAGAGTCAAGTTGAGTTGCATCTCCTGTCTGGGGGATTTTCATTCTTTAAGATCAGCTGACAAAATAAATGTCAATCAAACAAATAAAGGAAAGATATGGAAAAAGCAAGGAAGAAATTAAAGAGTAAAGGAAGGAAATAAGATAATTGTATTTGTGGACTCAATGTCCACTTACAAGCTTTATCTAGAGCTTTCCACCTTGGCATTCACAGTGGATGACCTTAATGTAGGTAAGTTAGTCACAATGAGTTTCAAATGCTGCAGTGTGTGTATAAGTGTGTGTGTGTGTGTGTGTGTGTGTGTGTGTGTGTGTGTGTGTGTGTGTGTGTGTGTGTGTGGAAATGGTTTTAATGTGTCACAATGAGTGCAGGTCAAGACTGTGTGTCTTTACAGGCTCACACACAAATACACGCAGGCGTCTTTGAGTGCATCTGACTATCTGTATGCTTCCCATATGTTTTTTATTGATCAGTGTCCCTGTTCTACCCCTCCTGCTCCCTCTTTCTCTCTCTGTGCACTGATGGTAGAGGAATGATGGAATGCTGGAGGGTAAATCTCTGGTTTCCTGGAAGCTGGTCTGGCTTTATCAGAAGCGGCTGTGACAATACTTGAGCTGATGGGCCAACCAAACGTCTTTCCTATAAGCACAGATCAGCCAACAAAAAGCCTTCCTGGAAGAAAGAATCAGCAAACCGGAGCTCCTTCCTGGAACACCGCTGTGGATTGCTCGTTGCAGGGTATACTCCTAACCCTGTAATATTTTTTCCACCTTCTAGGCTAGACATCGTTGACATTGGCATGAGCTCAAAAATTTAATTAAAAAAGAAACTGTTATGGATTTTAATCAGACTGCAAGCATGTTACCAATCACTTTAAAAACATTCTCCTTGTTTCTTAACTTCACATTTCCTCGTGTTGGTTTACAACACAATGTTGAAGCTATGAGGGGCAGTGGCCAAACTTTAGTGTGAATGTTTTGATTGTTGGAAAAAAAAAAAAGACCAAACCGAGCTCAGTTGTTTGAGAGACGGGGTGTTGCGCTTGGCTGAGGACGCTGTTGACAACTGTTGAGCAGGACACGGAAAGTCATTACCCGAAAATGAATCATGGTGGAAAGACTATGAGTGTATGAGATTCACGAGAGAAGTGAAGGATACAGGCAAAATATTCCAGCCCCACTAACCAGGCAACTATGGGGAACATAATATGAGTCATAGTGAGCTGAGCTGGCTTATTTGGATAATGTGTGAGTGTGAGTGTGTGTGTGTGTGTGTGTGTGTGTGTGTGTGTGTGTGTGTGTGTGTGTGTGTGTGTGTGTTAAACTAGATTATTCTGGTTGGATTTTGGGAAGAAGGCTCACTCATTCCTGTTTGTTTCTTGACTACGTATTTTTTGTCTATAATTGCCCACTCAATCTTTGTCCCATAGACAAACCCTGTCACACGCATGCACGCACGCACACACACACACAGACAGACACACACACACACGACTTGCGACACATTTTTTCCTCTAAGTGTCATAGCAAAATAAGGAACTATGGAACTGCAGCTTTTGAATTATTGTTATTACCTGTACTGAGGTAAGCTGTAAAAACAGTTGTTAAACATTGTCCTCTCCGTCCCTTTCCCAGAGGTCTGTGGCTCCGGATACAGTGTGTGTGTGTGTGTGTGTGTGTGTGTGTGTGTGTGTGTGTGTGTGTGTGTGTGTGTGTGTGTGTGGTGAATGGTATAATGTATGTATGTATGTGTATGTGATGTATATGGTTTTATTTTAACCTTATCTACCTTAAAATAGTAAACAATTCATTTTCACATCACATTTGTGAGCTGAACTTAATGCTCTTTCTGCATCAGGTGGAGTCCCCAGCTCTCTCTCTCTTTCACACACACACACTTGCTTGCTTGTAGTTGTCCATCGAAACACACACACACACACACACACACACACACACAAAGACACCTAATTCCCTCTCTCTCGTTCATACACGCACTATCACCAGTCAAGCCGTAAAAACTCAACTCAATTAAAGTGCCTCATTTCCTGGAAGCCAGCCCCAGACAGAACACTAGGTATGCAGGGAATGGGTACTGTGAGTGTGTGTGTGTGTGGAATATAGAAATGAAGAAACTCACCTCCTGCTTAATTTTACAGCAATCTACACACACACACACTGCATTGGCTGCACACTAAAACCACAGACCGTCATTAATCTCGTCCACGTGGACCCTTTCACCTATTTGACCTCACACACACACACACACACACACACACACACACACACACACACACACACACACACACACACACACACACACACACACACACACACACACACACACACACTCTCTCTAGAGGACACCATCCTCACTCAGCCCCTCAGGATGTATAAAACCCCAGCTGCATTCCTTTCCAGTTAGGTCCAGCCCAAGTGAGCTCTCTACACAGTAACTGCTGTGTCAATGTGTGTGTGTGTGTGTGTGTGTGTCATGGTGTTAACATAACTACATACTTCTGGGAACCCTTTTGTTACTATGTGTTGTGTATATCTGCAGGGCATGTCTGACAAAATCATGACCACACCCCTTCCTATATGTTCTCTGATGCCTATGGAATTTACCCACAATGCCCTAGCAGAGAAAACAAGAAATGATGATTGCAGTAATTTTAACCCTATGATGAATTCTTGAGCTCGTAGCGACGGTCCGGCTGTTTAAAGCCTGCCGACTGAATAAACACTACTTTGTTTAACTAGGAAATCCCATTTGACGGGTAATAATGTGGTTGTGAGGCCAGGCATTGCTGGAATACAGACTGCCTAACAATACATTACGGTAAGTTTAGAGCCTATCCAGTTAATATTGACTCAGTAAAGGAAGAGAGGCAAAAGAGAAGGAGGCAAAGAAACAAACAGTGAAGTAACACACACAGCAAATGCATTGACTTTTGTAAAAATAGTGCTCTTTAATATAAATTATTGAAATATTTTAGAAATATAAATATGTGCAATGTTTCCTTTTCATTTATTTTGTTGTAATGCTTGTCATTTTAGATATTACAGCTTGTATTATGCCAGACTAGTGGCCAGCCTTTTGCGAGAGTCTTTATAAAAGACAAAATGATCACATACACGTGTGGTCCAAATGGTGCAACACACACTAAAACTGATGTTGATGTTAGAAAAGAAGACTGAGATTTGACCCAAAAAAAACCTACTACTACTATTTTAGCGCTCTTGTCTCAAGTGGCCACATGAGATCACAATATTGTATGATGTGAAAAGGCTACCACTCCAATATGGATCACAGGTAAGTATGAGCACTAGTCAAACAGACAAAAACAATTCTGATCAAATCTTGTATTACAAAAGGCTTTTTTTTCTTTCTTTTTTTTTAAAGAATTGTTTTAAGGAAGTGTTCCCTTAAAATTTAGACAGACAAACCCAACTGTCCGCTCCTGCCTCAGAGGTAACAATGGAAGGTAAGATGGGGGTGAGAAACCTTTCAGTTACAGGGATTAAAACTGTCCAGTTTGTTTTCCTCTTTCATGAACGACGATGTAAGGAAATCAGGAGGGAGGGCGCAGACGCTCAAACACACAAAAAGAAATACGCTTGAGATGATAATGTTAAAGACAATCACTGTTAGAGGGTCTAAAAGACAGAATTAAGACTCAGCCAAAACTTTCTTATTCATATTTTCTTAGCGAACCTGGCTTTATATTTACAGGAGCAGCTTCCTGTTGAGCCTGTTGATCATTTCCTCTAAGCCTGGGACATCCATCACATCAATGCTTTTGTTTAGCTGTATACCAGTATGTTTCCTCCCCCTTCTGCCCTACCCTAGCCCTCTCCCCAGTTCTCTGTCCTCTTCAATTTCCCTTTCCTAATCCCATTTCCCGCTCTTCTTTCTTCCTTCTCACCTCCTCCCCCCACCCCCAATTTCTTGGATCATTATTGTCGTCATTCCCTAAGGAGCTTTTACAGTGTCGCTGACATTTTTCCAGCCAGTCTGGATAAAAATAAGTTTGGCTGTTTTGTTTGGTGTTGTGCCAAGGCTTTTGTCTCAGTAACAAGCTTTTGTCTCAGCAACAGCAGTCTGTTTTCTGTTACTGTCAAAGCGCACATGCAACTCAAAGGGTTGCAGGAGAAGGTAATGGAGGAGAACCATGAAACAAACAGAGAAGGAGAAGATGCTTCGCAAAGCTTTTTTTTCCCTCTCTTGTTCCCACGCTAACAAAAACCTACATGCTGGCCTGTACCTGTGTGTGTGTGTGTGTGTGTGTGTGTGTGTGTGTGTGTGTGTGTGTGTGTGTGTGTGTGTGTGTGTGTGTGTGTGTGTGTGTGTGTGTGTGTGTGTGTGTGTGTGTGTATATGGAGCTACCGTGCATTACCGCCCCTCTCCTCTCTATGAGGCAACATTTGCGGGAAGCAGCAATGGAAATGTGTGTGCCACCACAACACACAAACACACACTCGGACAAACAAATACTGTATGTTCTCTGTTTGGACTTTGCCTTTTCTCTGTAACTCCTCCTTCATTCACCCCCTCTGTTCTTTGTTGTCTTTCTTTCTGTCCGGTGATCCAAAGAGTTGTAAATGTCAGGCTGACCGAGGGAGAGGTTTCTTCTTGAGCACATTAAAACCACAGGGATCACTGGTGGCGTATTGATCATGTCGTCACTGTCGTCGTTAATTTTGACCAATCGGGTTAATCTTCTACGAGGCTCTGCTCTGCGTCTGAGTCAGTCATAGGAAACATTGACTTTATTTGCCACTCACATTTGCCACTCACATTAGTGGTCAGTTTTTACAAGGCAGGACGGACGAGGTAATCGTTGGTTACCTAAATCACACTCCTCATCCCAGACCCCAGGTCAGTGGGAGACTCTAGGTAGATGGTGTCCGTCAGTGTTGAAGCAGATCTGGGTCACAATTAAAAAAAAAAATTGACCTCACATTGGCATCTAAGGCTAACTCTGGTCAGTATCTGATAGGGCACATATTCACATATGCGCTGAGAGCTGGTCTGCAGTCCACCAGGCCCCTGGTCCGTGTAGTGGAACCTCTGCAGTTCCTGTCAGTCATATTGGAGCGTCGTACTCCTCCAGGAAGTCTCTAAGTGTGTGGGGGAGCTGCTCGGTTTGCTCTGACCCCCCCAGATTGTTAAGGGTCCTCCTGCACATGTGCTGCAGGGATGAGAGAGAACTTGAGAGGGGCCGGTGCAGTTCCAAGGGAATCCTCTCTCCGCCGGTGTGGATCAGATATACGCTGCACCCCTTCTTTTCTGCATCTCTTGAATTGCCCCCACATGCCCCTTCTCTGCTCCTTCCAGCATCTGGCCCTTTCCCCATGTAGTGCGTTATGAGTTTCAGCACGCAATCAAACTGCGGGGGCTCTTGGGTGTTTTGGGGGTCTGGCTGTAAGAAGAAGCCGCCTCCCTCGCTGTGGATGCGCAGGTTTTTGGTTCCTCGAGCCGTCTGGACAGAGAGGGTGAAGAAGTGGTGGTGGTCTGAGGAATCGCGGATTAGGAAGGTGCCTGGCGGTTCAGATCGCAGCAGGGAGCTGGCCTCCCGGCCCCCCACAGCCCCCCAGTAAAACCCACTCTCCTGTAGCTTGCGCAATGCACGCATCACCTGAAATAGGTAGAAAAACCTGCCTTTACTATGTGGTATCAACCAGGGGGATTTTTTTAGACTTCAATAAAACACAGCTAATTCTCTAAAGACTCAAATGTGACTGACCTGTTGGTAGTGTGCATGCGAGCTGAAGGGCTTGTAGTGATGCGGGGTAAAGTTCGACCCCTGAACCCTGCCCTCCGGAGGGGTCACGCTGCTCATGGCGAGGAGGTTGTGACCGTTGAAGGCTACCATGGCGCCATGGCCCCCTGCCTCTGCCCGTTGGTTGAGAGGCAGGGGGCCCAGAACAGGAGGGCCGGGGTGAACAGGTGGAAGGGAGTCTAGGGTAGAGGGAAAGGAAAGAGAGGGGGAATGGGGTGAGGGTGGCGGGGTCACACACCGGGTCCAGGTCCCGGGGGCAGAGGAGTCTGATGCATCCAGAGAGGGGCTGGGAGAGAGCACCTAAACACAGCTGGAGACAGGGAGCACAGATGATCCATCTATATATAGACTGATGCACACATTCAGGCTACAGTCTCCTCATTCATAAGCATGCATGGGCATAAATAAATGACCACTTTTCCACGCTGGAGCTCTCGGTTTACCCCCATAAAATGCAGTTATGGCGACTGTGACAAATGCATAAAGCAAGACTGGGCAGACAGGTTATATTTAGTTTGAATGAATCCTCGCTTACTCGCGCTGAGCCGGCTGCTTCTGCACCGTGCACCCAGACAGCAACTGGATCCTGATTGCTTTCAATTGTCTTCGATCGGGCGAACCGCAACAAGGGATTTCAAAAACGGGGTCACTGTGAAAGAGTCCGGCGCCCTTTTTCTCTCCCCCTCTTTCACTGAATAACTCCTATTCCCTGGTTGGTCGCACTACAGAGGCCCCATTCTCCGGTTTCACTGTGTGACTAAAAAAGGTGTCCCGTCTGGTCTAATATGCTCCGATCCCCTGAAGGGGAACTAAAGGCGGCTTCACCGGACAGTGCGGGACAGAGGGAAGCAGGAGGCGCAGTAGGTAACAGTTCAGAACCGCTACAGAGCCTCTGCTGTGGAAGTCGGTCCACAATATTCACATTATTGCATATTCACAATATTGCAACAACTCAAAAATCCCACTTCCATCCCCCTCAGCTGCACTGCAACGGGAGTCCAAGCAGCTAAAAACAACTGCTGTGCTTTAACCTGCATTATAACCTCCCTCTTTTCTGTCATTTTGTCTGCTTGAATGATGCATAAAGACCCGCTTTATGTCTTTTCAGCCTTTTAACTTACCTTGCGGATATGTTCAGCCCCGCACCGCAGCCACTCGTCGCCAAAGGAAAATATATGCAAACTACCCGAGAGTAGTGCTAAATGAATAATTAACTCAGGCATTAAAATCCAAAGAAAGGATCCAAAACGTGTGTGGGGTTCTTTCCTGAGCGGAGGAATGTGGTGGCGGCGATATCTGCCGTAAAGATCGTGTCTGTGTGTGGAGGAAGGTTACCGGAGGTTGTTTCCAGTGAGTTAAGCCGATGTTCGTAAGGCTCCACCTCCTCCGTTCAGAGGTTCTTCCCGTAAACACGCACGCTCGCGCACACACATACACACACACACACACACACACACACACACACACACACACACACACACGCACGCACGCACGCACGCACGCACGCACGCAAAGAACACACGCACGTGCTCGCGCTCTTTCTTGGCAGATTGCCAATAAATAATCAGCGTGACCTTTGCCGGGCTGTTTCCTGGTACTGGTGGGTTCCCTTCTGCTAAAAAGCTCCACATATGGAACAATACAGAATAATATGTTACATTATAATATGCATGTTACAGACTTTACTGGCAGAGGAGTCTAAATATTGTGCAACATGATAACTCCATATAACCTACATTGACAAACGAGACACTATACTATTATTATTATTATTATTATTATTATTATTATTATTATTATTATTATATTATAGGCGACTAGCCTATATGACACTATACTATGAACCAACGGACTCATGTTTGCACATGTTCATTCGCACAAATATTCAAGGGGAGAATATTGGTCTGATCTTGATCATCTATTTAAGTAAAACCAGCAATACCACAATGCAAAAATACTAGTCAAATTCCTGCATTCAAAATTATACAGAAGTATTATCAATAAAATGCACATTTATATCAGGTGTAAAGGTAGACCTAAACATTAGGCATTATGAGTGATATATTAATATAAATATATTATTAAAGTTTTAGCATTGAAAAATTACTGTGTAAGCAGCAATTTTATGTATTTTAATGGCTTTATTTAGGTAGTTTAATCCATAACAATGCATCACATTTTATAAAGATAATCATGTCTAGTAAGTCTAGTGGAGTAAAATGTTCAGTCTGTAGCGGAGTAGAAAAATAAAACATAAAATGGAAATACTCAAGTAGAGCACAAGTAGGCTACCTATAAAATTATAGGCTTCTTAAGCTTTCTGTTGTAATGTATATAGCTTTTGAATGCTATTCTGTCATTTATCTTAATAGTTGATCCATTTTCTTTAGTCTCTTGTGCTGCTGTAACATGTTGATTTCTCACTGTGGATCAATGAATAAAGCCTTACCTTAACATCAGGCTTTAGAAGTATAATTCCTTTTCTTTCTTCACGACAGATGGTTTAAGGCATACCGGTTCATGTTTAAAGATAATGTCCCTCAGGCCCTCACGTTGTGTCAGGAAGCAACTGACTTACCATAAGTGCTGTTGAGCAACAACCAGCTAAATAGCTGGCATGAAGTACACTCTATTACAAGCAAAAGTCCTGCATTCAAAGTCTTAATTAAAAGTATGAATGTATTATCATCAAAATGCACTGAAGGTGTCAAAAGTAAAGTACTCATTATGCAGAATGCTCTCTGTCAGCGTTATATTATCATATATTGTATTGTTTGATTATTATTACTGGTACCTTCATGTGTACACAGTATGTTAGGCAGTGAGCTATGATTAGGTACTTATAATTATTGGGTTGAGGTTATTATTAAGTAGCCTACTTTATATTCTGTTGGGTAGTTTAATACACTGTATACAACACAATGCATAGTATGCCCATTAAAGTTTATTAACACTTTAGCTGTCAAATACATTAGTGGATAATGGAACCTCTTAATTTTACTTTTTACTCATGACTTTTCTGACACCAAAACATTCCTGCACTATCAAAGAGGAAGATGTCAGCTATGAAAAATAACAGCTATGTTGCTCTTACTCCTCTGTATGGGTGTCAATAAAATAACTATAACACTATAATAACAACATTAATACTAGGAATTAATCTTATACCATGCTAACTATTATAACTAGCCTACCAAATAGTGTCATTATAAATAATGAGCATTAATTGGGTGTAGCATGTTTAAAGTCCTTGCATGCTATAAGGAGGAAGTCTTTGAAGGAAGGACAGTCTCATTCCTGGAACAAACACCTGTACACTTTAAACTCTGTAACACATGACTGAAAACATGTAATTAAAGCTGCAGTGACACCTTGTTATGTGAAGTGCAAAGATCAAGCGTTACCACAAACCATTTGGAAGCCACGAATACATAAATCAGGGCTGGTGCTGGGTGCCTCCGAAGAGCTGTGCACCCATTTTTAGGTTAACTTCAGGGTAAATGTGACTAACAAAACTTTAACACTGATGGGGACTGTGTAATACCTTTTAGCCGCACCACATTTGGACAAACTGTTTTGTCAGTAAAGGGAAATAAATATTGGAATAGGCTACCCCCCCACAATAAGGGACCGTCCCACATACATTCATTTTAAAACTCATTTAAAATTCTGGCTTTTAGAAAATCAAAGCTGCACTCACTTGTAACTACCTCACACATTTCACTATGTATGACATTCACATGTTCTGTTGTATATTTTGTCTTGACTGTTGTTAGTGTTTGTCTTGCCTCTCAAACCATGAGGGTGTTGCATGCTTGTTACTGTTTTTATGTTTTTCTTTTTACGTATCTTCCTAGGGACAATAGATGAAAATTAGCTAGGGTGCTAACTCTAGCATATTTACATTGTGTACTTGTACTGATGTCCATTAATATGCACTGTCCCTATCTAAATAAACAATTAAATAAATAAAATAAGTTACAATGCAGTTTGCAGGTTGACCACTAGAGGCGAATAGGCATCACCAAATACATACAAAGATATAAACAACCGGTTATATATTATTTATCTGATTTATTTACTTGTTGTTGCAGGTTAAACATAATACTTAATACGCTTCTCGGTGCTCATCACGTTCTATCACAGCCCACCGTTACAGCACAGTGTGTCTGCGAACTTGGTTGTGTCAATAAAGTTTATTTAAAAGCTCCTTGCTGCAGCAATGGCGGCTCCCATGTCCTGGAGAAGGCTGGTGTACTCCGTGTACTCACCGGCCATCGCCGGGGTGTTCTCTCGAATATCTGACCGGGTCTTTCGCGCACGGGACAGAAGAAGAGGGTAAGGGACACGGCTCATCCACGGAGACACAGACACGAGGATACAATCTCGTTTTCTTCCTTTCGTAGTTCAGTGTGAAGCCTTCTATAATGAAGATGCTTTGCTAATGCGTCCATTATCGGACTTATTCTGGTGATATTTTAAAAAATTTAAAAAGATATATATATTTTTTTACTCAAAATCTTTAGCTATCAACTTGTAGCTTATTTGTGGCAAAACTAACGTTTTCACAGCAAAGTGTAAAATGACATTTAGCTAATTTCCTTCCAGTAATGCGTCTCAAAAGAGAAGCTAACCTTCAGGGAAAGTAGCGGTTTCCATCACGGAAGGCTTGTACGTGATGTTCTTGTTGGTGTTTACCAGAGCTGGAACCTGACACCTTTCTGACAGCCTCAACTTCATGTCGATAATTCCCGGCGATATCACTCATAACTCCCCTGCTAGCTAAAGGAACTCATTTGTGTCAATGTAAATCAGCAGGTGGAAAAAGATTGTGACTTGTCTGAGCCAAAGAAGCTGTGGAAGCCCAGTTCTGCCAATTTGATGGAAAAAAATAAATAATTCTTTAAGTCATTTATAAGGACATAGTTTATCAGAATAATGACGTAGTATGTCAAAATAATGAGAAAATATCTCAAAATAATGAGAAATATTCTCAAAATAATGAGAAATCATCTCAAAATAATGAGAAATCATCTCAAAATAATGAGAAATATTCTCAAAATAATGAGAAATCATCTCAAAATAATGAGAAATATTCTCAAAATAATGAGAAACCATCTCAAAATAATGAGAAATATTCTCAAAATAATGAGAAACCTCAAAATAATGAGAAATCATCTCAAAATAATGAGAAATATTCTCAAAATAATGAGAAATATTCTCAAAATAATGAGAAATCATCTCAAAATAATGAGAAATATTCTCAAAATAATGAGAAACCTCAAAATAATGAGAAATCATCTCAAAATAATGAGAAATATTCTCAAAATAATGAGAAATCATCTCAAAATAATGAGAAATATTCTCAAAATAATGAGAAATCATCTCAAAATAATGAGAAATATTCTCAAAATAATGAGATGAGATAGTATCTAAAAAAAATGAGAAGCTTTCTTAAAATAATGACTTAGTACCTCAAAAATAATATCTCAAAATAATGACTTAGTATCTTTAATAATGAGATAGTATCTCAAAATAAAGACTTAGTATCTTAATGCGATAAGATCTCAAAGTAATGAGAAACCTCAAAATACTGATGTAGTATCTTAATGAGATAGTATCTTTAAAGTAATGAGATAGTATCTCAAAGTTAGAATGTCAAAATAATTAGAAACTTTCTCAAAATAATGACTTAGTATTTCAAATGAATAAGGACGTCTTAATTTAAGTTAAAATAGGAGGAATTGCTTCTGTAATAGGAAGTACGAGGCAAACTTTTGACATTTGTCAACAAGTAGGATTTGATATTAGCATCACAGTAATGAAGTAATAAGACTTCTTTATATCACCATTATCAGGGTATGGTACAGTATACGTCCAAAAGTAGACCCACACTTTCATGTATTTTTTGTTTTGGGGCTCTTTATCATGGTTTCAGCAGCTTTGTTCTAAAAAGATAAATCTTAATGCTTCAGCATTTTTGGACAATAGTTTGCTTCCAACTTTGTTGCAGGCGTTTTAGGACAACCCTTTCCTGTTTCAACATGACAAAGCCACTGTACACAAAGCCAGTATGATGTGAGCTCTGACCTCGCCTACACCTTTGGGACAAACTTGAGTGCCAGGACCTCTTACCTAAAATCAGTGGTTAGCCCCACAAATGCTCTTGTGGCTAAATGGGAACATATCTTTGCATCCAGGCTCCAAACTCTTGTAGAAAGTCTCCCCAGAAGAGATGAAGCTGCGTATAGCAGCAGATTAATGCTCATGGTTTTTAGGATGTATTATTTGGATCTCCACATACTTATTGCCATAGTGTACATGTGTGTGTCTTATTTACATCACTATTAAAATACGCTTGTAGCATTAGGATATTATTGTACCTCTGTGGATTGTACTAATATAACAATTTAACAATTTAACAATCTACTAACTGAATCTAGATCCGTTGAGATAAACGAGAACACAAATCTATTAAGGAAGCAAAGACATTTCTACTCGGGGAATTTTGAATTGTGAGAGAGACAGACAAACGGCAATGTTTCCTATCACATGCTTCAAATCAAGAAGGATACGGTGAGGTCACATACCAAAGTAAACAGCTCCTCTATTCACTGCAGTTATTTGCAAGAGCCTTGTATTATTATCATAGCCTCTTACCTCATTAAATATAAGGAAGTTAACTTAATCTCAGTTCCATGAACTCGCTGTTCTTCGAAGTGCGCTACACTGCTCGAATAACAGTCTTTATTTAGACCATATTACAGTATGTTGATAACTCCACCCTTCTTTGGGATTAAAAATCCTCTTTGACTATGATTTATGGAGGCTTTTATTTCACTGTAGGTCCACTGCAGTTATAGTTGATTCTTTTATATTTTTCCACTCAGTCCTGAAATGAAAAGCTGAAAAAGTTGTACATTATTTAAAAGCTTTTCTTATCTCCTGTCACACTTTTATCTTTTACCATGTACAGAACATTGTAAAGGCTTTGAGGACAGCTGAACGGTCAATTGCATCACATAAGCCTACTTTTAGATAACGTTAGTAATTTGCACTGCTGTAAAAAAAAAAAAAAAAGAGATAATTCAGCATTTAAGCTGAATGGACACAAGGATGTTCTCTTTTATGATACAGTGTTTTTTTGGCTCTTTGAGTGTTATGTGTGTTTATGATAGGACTCAAATCCCAAACCACGGGGAAATCCCCTCTCCGTGTTTGCTGCAGAAGTTCTAACTCAGCAAAGTGGCTTTGGAAAGAAGCCCTGAGCTGTGTTTTAGTTTTTCTGTGACTTTTGTTTCCTGCGACTTCTCGTAGATGGTTTTTGTCGGTCAAATCCCAACCAAAATGTAGTGTGTGTGTGTGTGTGTGTGTGTGTGTGTGTGTGTGTGTGTGTGTGTGTGTGTGTGTGTGTGTGTGTGTGTGTGTGTGTGTGTGTGTGTGTGTGTGTGTGTGTGTGTGTGTGTGTGTGTGTGGTAATGAATATAAAGGAATTCAGTAGACTTCTGACATTCAGCCTCTGAGGGTCACAGTCATGTCTGAGGTTCACACTCCACCCTGTCTTTATTTAATGTGGTTGAGTTGTCAGACCCAGATTGTGAGATTGTATGGCAGAGACAAAGGGGATGCGGTGTTGGGGGGAATTTGAGGACACTGAGAAAGAAAATCCAGACACGCTGTTAAATCTTATAATGGATCTGTGTCCTTAAAGTTAAATGCGAACACTTAATCGATTATTAGATCGACACACAAACATCTGTTTTTTTTGGGGGGGTTTGTCGGACAAAACGCAACATTTGAAGACGTCACCTGGAGCTGACAAATACTGATCATTTACAAGACGATTAATCAAGAAAAAAAATTCTTATCGTTGCAGCTCTAGTTCGAGGACACTTAAATATCAACCAACCTTGTCAGGTGTCCCCTCGGACTGCAGAGCTTCCCTGTCACGGTTCGTGTTTGAGTCTGGTTCACCTTGGTAGACATCTTGTCACAGTGTTTCCTACATGTTGATAATTTTATTATAAATAATGTGCAACGTTGGAGGTTAGTATTGTGGTGCAATTATGTGCTGGTGGGGAGCTCTGACGTCTGCCACTCGAGAGTCCGCTGGCGGCTGAAGGATGGCACAAAAAGACGATACCCAGGAAACTGTTTTTATTTCCTGCGATGCATGGCACATATGACCCGTTTTGTTTGACATAGTCTTCTCAGGAAAGACAGTTCCATAGAGCTGGATGTGTCTCATTTTCCACTGACGAGGTCCGCTGTTTCTCATGAATGCATTATTCTGGAAACCCACACTTTCAGATGGATTTCCATGCAGACTTTAAAAAAGGGAATAAATAAACAGAAATAGTTTAATAACCAAACAAAAAAAACATCCGTTTGAGAGGGAGCAAATCTATCCATTTCTCTAATGGAAACATGGGCACATTCTCTCACGACTTCTTATTTGTCTGGACTTTAAAGTATCTCAAATCCAAGGACAGAATGAGGAACAATAAAAAGCTCAGTTCCAAAAGCCAGACAAAGTTTGCTTATTAACCTCCGTGACAGGTACTAGCTGGGGCTTCGTGAATGGCTGAAATCGTTACCACTATATTAATGGGAATATTAGTATGCTAAGTGTATCATGATGATCATGATGAGACACATTTGTGTAAAATAATCAGAATGATGAAATTCAAAGTTCATACTTTACCTTGGAAACAGCACAACAACAACATCACCGCAAAGTCTTTGGTGGCGGAAGACGTGTGTGATATGATCGAAAGCTCCAGAGCAGCTTCTAAATGAAACTTGTGGTGAGATTATTGTCAACCAATTGCAAAGATGTTCAATGCACTGTTATCAATAATGCAAAACTTTTCACACATGTAAAACAAAAAATAAACAAAAAATGTTATTTTTTAATTCTAATTTGCTTCAAATAAAAAACCAATCACCAATTATACATCAAGTGCTCACCAATAATTCCTGTGTCTTGTTATGTACTAAAAATGCAGATTTTGGCCGAACAAACACAAAGACTTGTTGAAAACTTGTTTCCTACAGGTCCTCGGTGCTGCTGCTGGCTCCCCTCCTGGCCGAAGCCGACCCGGCCCCCCGACATGTCTCTAGGCCCACCGGGTCAGCCGGAGCTCAGGGTACAGCCGGCCTCTGCAGCCACTTCCGATGGATGGCAGAGCACGTACCCGCTTTCCGGGTGCCGGGCACCCACATCCACATCCTCACCTCACCTGACCAGTTCTACCAGACTATGAAGGTCGGTGTCACGGTGAAAATAAACATTTGCTTTTTGCTGCAACGGAAAGATTAGAAAAAACAACAAACCCAGGGCAGACAACTGCCATTATTGTCTTTGCAAAGATGTTGCATATAATTATGTATTGTGGTGTAACAAATGAGGCAGAGAAACTGCTTGAGGTATTTGAGGAAGTATTTTTTTCCCAGCACTTACTCTGCATCACTTACTCTGAAACTTAATTGTGTTGCAACTAATCTGCGTTTAATATATAATCAGCTTGAAAACGTAACTTAAAAAAAAAAAGACCTTCCAAAAATGTAATTTTTCCCAGTTAAAACAATCATAGAACTAAGTCACCCTGCCCATTTCACTTCATTTGTGGAGCATTCAAAAACAAACTGGATTATTTCGTTTTTGTTTCTTTATGTAGTCCCACAACTGCTGTGTGTCACCACATTGGAATCCGTTCATGTTTCGTCTAACTTTAGCTTATTCGGCCACTCCAGGAGCAATAAACAGAAATCTGCTGCAGTTTATATGCCGCAGCTTCCCTCCATACTAAGACAGTGTTAAGCTTTAAGACTTGACAAGCAAGAAATGGGCTCCTTGATGCTAATTCTGGAAGAATTTCTCCCCCAAGTTTTGACCCCTGATATATTTATGTCTAAAAATACAGCATATTACTCTTAATGCGCATGTGAATCATGATGTGTTATATAAAAACATTTTTTTATGGGGTGTGATTCACAAAAATATGTCATGTGGTTTTTCTTTTAATTGACACTTCCCCGTAACATTGAGAACTGGGAAGTCTCTATCTGATTGGCATTGTTGTATGCCATCACTTTCCACAACACACACACACACACACACACACACACACACACACACACACACACACACACACACACACACACACACACACACACACACACACACACACACACACACACTCACACACACACACACTCTATTCTTTCTTGTTCGTCTCTTATTGTCATCAAGCTGTTTGGTGTTCTATCTTTGACCCTTGTATCTGCAGAACCAGCTAAAATATTTGCAGTTCCCTGAGCAAAATGGAAAGAAAATGAACGGGATGAAATATAATTTAAAAAAAATGCAACATCACCTTTTGATTTTGTTGCCGTCGGGTGAAAAACTAGATTTCTAATTTTGAGGATTTTCATACTTTCCATCAATGTGAAGGATGTCGTACTGCTTCATGGAGTAAAACATGCTTTAATCCCTTAAAAGGACAGCTCCCCAAAATAACAAAACATTATAATTTCTCATTTACTCTACAGTGAAGGTGAATGCCATTTTGTTGTGGTGCTCAAAGTATGGAAAAATTACGTTTAATTCAAGGTATTATTATTTACTATAATGTATTATTTTATTGACCAAAACGATTAATCAATAATGAAAATAATATCACTCACTTACTACTTTGGAAGATATAATTGCTGCCCTGCTAAAAACAATGGTCTGGGTACTCTTGATCATTTACAGACCTTCCTGTTAACTGTTTTCATTGGAAGTACTTTCTATTGAAGTAGTAGTCCCAAATGAAAACTGTTCAGTGTTCTGTGGATTATCCAGAGTAACCAGGGCATTGTTAATTTTTCAATCCTGTGAGAACCTTTTTAAAATAAATGTCATTCACCTCTATTGTATTAGGGTGGAGGTAGAAATCTCCCAGAGGGATATTTCAAAACTTGAGCAAATAAAACCCAAACTCCCCACGTTAAATAAACAAGTTTCCACCTCTGTTGAACATACAAGAGGTAGGTGAGAAAATGTTTCTTCATAATTTGCGGGTCACGCTGTACCCTTAAATGCCAGAAATATCTGTCATTTCACAAAAAACACATTTTCTCACTTTCTGAAATGTTGATTTTGAGTTTTTTTTTTTTTTTCTTTTGTTGTTGCTACTTGTGACTTTGGGACGCTCTGGTAGCCACAGGAATCTGGGTAGTTTGCGTGTGCAGGCTGGCAGTGTGTGCTCGTGACTGGCGGAAAATGTACCTCTGTTGACAGTTCATTGTCATCAGATATTTGTGACAAGATTCCTGACACCCACAAACACTCGCTTATTCATTCACTGTGTGTGGTTTGTTTTTATCTTTCCCAATAGGCTCGCATCAAGACTGCAAAGAGGCGAGTGGTGATGGCCTCGTTGTATCTGGGAACAGGTCAGCTGGAGCAGGAGCTGGTGAGAAAAGTTGTGTGTGTGTGTGTGTGTGTGTGAGAGATTCATGTTGTTCAAGACTTGGAATTTTGGGCAGGTGAGAACAACGAATCAAACACAGGCATGTGCCAAATAACTGGTCAGAGATGCCAGAAAATGTGAGTCAAGAGTAGTCTTCCAAACAAACCACAGTGTGGTTTGTTCACAATGAAAATGTACACCAGGCCAGCTACAAGGAATGACCCCAAATTGCAAGGGTTTATGGTTATAAGGATACCAGTGTTGGCATGTGATACCCTGCTGTTTTTCATGCTTGGAAGGCCTAGCATAACAACATTAACCCAGAACAAACCACAGTCTGGACTGATGCTCATGTTTTTTTTTTTTTTCTAACTGGGTCGAGCAGCAGTGAGGGTGAATTACAGAAAAGGGTAGGGACAAGTCAAACATGTGTAATTAGAGGTAAAAGCATTTGAATCAGTCGCGATTGCTGCCAAACTCTGGAACCTCACAGGATGATTGATTACTAGAAATGTTGAGTCAGTAAGGTACATTGAGTCCATGTGAGTTTTATTTTCAAGCCCAGGTTTGCTTGTAATTGGATACAATGAGCTGAACTCAACAATGTGAGTGTGGTCTGTGGTTTAGACTGAATAAAGCAAACTGCAGGTGAGTCTGGATCTACAGTACTTACACAAGCTCGATCCCAGACTCAGCACAAAAGGGTACTTGACTGATACTGAGTGTCATACTTGTCCAGCGTGTTTACTTAAGCGCAGGTGCGGGCAGCAAGAATGATCAGAAATTCTAAACAAATGTCTGTGTAGTGCGCCATATGCAAAGGTAATTCAAAGTGCTTTGTTATTTTAAATTATTACTTTTTTATTGTTTTTTTCTTAAACTGTCCGTCGTGAGTCCTACAATGTTATATTAGTGCAGTGATAAATCAGCGGAGTACTCTTTAAAATAAATAATTAACAAATACATTAAACACACAACATCTACGGATAAAAACAAATCCAAACAAGGCGAGGGTAATTACCAAGGAGTCACTGGCCACTTTCTCCTAAGAGGGCATTTGAACACATTTTTAAACGATAATTTATATAACTATATGTTCACTTTGAACATGAGCAGATCGTCGTTTCCTGTCCTCTCCCTCGTACCTAGCGTACTTAGCGCTGCGTGTTTAGTAGAGTAGTGCAGCTTGATATTGTATTCCTGGAGAACGTCCGCTTTCTCCGTACAGATGAAACGGGAAGCAGTCACTATCTATCTTGAATCTATCTGTCCTGTGGGTCAGTGTCTCCTGTCTGCAGTGAATCAGAGAGCTGTTGGTTTGTAACTAAAATGTTTTATAAGCAATGGAGAACAAATATTTCCCCCTGGATTTGTAGGTGTTTGAGCTGATTTTACATGACATAATAACTAAATGCTGCTTCTTTGCTTTAAAGGATAAACAATTTTTTTTTTAGTGTCCCCCAGAGCTCCAACTCATGGTCACATATCTCTCCAGAGCTGAGCTGGAAATGTTGCTGGTGCACACGTCACCAAAGAGCTCTCTACTGGAATGAAGAAATGTTTTACAGGCACGTAAACAGGCACTCTGGAGTGACGTATAGCGAAAGCATTTGGTCACCAGATGCACATTGTAGCCAAAGTTAAAAAAAAAAAAAAAAAAAAAAAAAAAAACTGAAATGGAAGTTTATTTTTAAATCAGGTGGGAAACAAGTGCCAAGCTTGCCACAAATAACTTTACGCTTGCTACCGGTGGTGCCCTCTGAAGAGCAGCCATTTCCTCATATTCATGCTTTCCCCAGGCTCAGTTAACAAATAATAAAAGGCTGCCAGTGTTTGATGAATGCTGTCTGCTGCCAATGAATCAATAATCATTCATCTACTCCTGTGTTTTGCGGCCACATCTTAGAACATTCACAAATAAACATGCAGTGGGACAAAGTGTAGAAGGATGCTAAGAGTCGTGCGTTCCACTTTGTACGTAGCTGAAACTGCTGTTTCAGAAAGAAATGTTAGACTGGTCTACAAACTAAAGTTAGCTTGTATACCAGTTCAATGCAACTTATTTTAAGTCTAAAACTACCCAACCCAAGACTTTCAAAAAAACAAGAGTAAGAACAAATTGGACCTGCTGACAAAAAAAAGAGGAATACAAACCTCAGTTTGCTAAACAATGGCACGGATTGAGAAATTAAAACCTGACTACAGACAACAGGAAACCCTTTTTGTCGCTGGATTTATAAGTAAAATGTCCTTGACAGAAGTTTTCTGCTGCAGTGAAAAGAGCTGAGCAGCTTGAAGCTGTATCCCAGTTGCAGATGTTCTTCAGTCATAGAAAATGAAGAAGGGCTGCAACTAATTATTGTTGTCATTATCAATTTAAATCATTCATTTTCTTGATGAATTCTTCAGTTTTTAAATTACAGAAAATAGTGAAAATATTGCCGTCACAAGTATTGAGATTAAGATCCCAATGGGACGTCAGGCAAAAATACTCTAAAGATATTTCATTTACAATCATATGAAACAGACAATCGTCACATTTAAGAAGCTGAAAACAACAAATGTTTGGATTTTTTTTTCATAAGAAATTACTTAAATTGGTGCTGACTACTTTTCTGTCAATCGACTAATCGATTGATCGTTTCAGCTTTTCAAATGAGTCCTACGTAAGACAGCTTTGTGCAGTGGATGGTTAAACACTTGAAGGAACTGTCCATCGTGAGTCCAACGGTGTCGCCAACTGCAGCCAAATCGGTGCATTACACTGTGAATCATGTTTTGAGGTTTGTCCACTGCTGTCTTTGTTTTTCATTAAGGTGGACTGCATGGAGGAAGCTCTACAGCGCTCACAGGAGAACAGTAATGCTCCTGACCTAAAAGTCTCCATATTGCTGGACTACACTCGCGGCTCACGAGGTTGTTGGCATTTTCCACGTGATCTCTTCTGTTTGCTGGTTAGCACAGGGCACCGCGCTCATCATCCTGATGTGGTCGTGTTTTACATGCAGGACAGGTTAACTCGAGGACCATGCTGCTGCCGTTGTTGCAGCGCTTCACCTCTCAGATGAGGGTGTCTCTGTACCACACTCCAGACCTGAGGGGCCTGCTGCGGCTGCTGGTCCCTCAGCGCTTCAACGAGACCATCGGAGTCCAGCACATCAAAGTCTACCTGTTTGACGACAGCATTATCATCAGCGGGTATGGTGATTCCCGACTGTTTGCGTTTGTGTCAATATGTGTGTCCATCTACTGGAAGCCTTTTCTCTTGTAAAAGCAAAACATTATAAACAAATAATACCATTAATACTGCAGAATAAAGCAGATTTCACTTTAGTGTAGATTGTCTATCAGTCATACACTCAAACACTCTTGGAAGCGATCAGAATGATTTTCAGCTTGTCTTTTGGTCTTCTGGAGCTCCACATCATCTGTGACAGCGTTAATTCTTGGCTGCTTGACCGGATGATTCAGCCCCTGTTAAATTTCTGCAGTAAAGACATTGGGACATTGAATTTATTTCCTCTATGGCAGGGAAACGCAGAATCTCCTGTAGCTTAAACTGGGCTAATGAAAGATGTTTTTAAACTGACAGACACGTTATAAACAGACTTAAAGACCCTCCATAGCATAGCAACATTAATGCTACAAATAATGCAACATCCTCCCTCAGTAGGAGGCGCCGGTACACTCTTTGTTAAAAAAGACCATTTGATGTTGTGAACAGATATTATGCTTCGCGTCGGGGTCCTTCATCAGCCTGTCGGGATTCTAATTTGCAATAACGACCGGCTTTCTCTACTCTACTGTATATGATGTTGTGAACAGAGAACAAACTTTTAATTTGATCTTTTACAGAATTCATTAGCTACGGCTGATCTAATCTGAAAATGAGAACCCTGTTTCCTTTGTTTTCCATTGCTCTTTTCTAATAAAAAAACTGAAGAGAGATGACAGGTTTGATAACAGATTTGTTAGCATCTGAGCTTAAAGAAACTAAGTATTTTGTAGACCTAAAACCAGATCCAAAATGACTTGGCTATTGGAACCTGTTAGGTTCAGAAAAATGTTCATATGACCAAACAAACCTTCTTTTTCATATTTCCTGTGTTCTATCTCTCTCTCTATCTCTGTCTCTGTCCCCAGGTCTCTTAAAAACAGTCTCTCTCTCATTTTTCAGTGCCAACTTGAGCGACTCGTACTTCAGCAACAGACAGGACCGCTACGTGCTGCTGGAGAACTGCAGCGAGGTCGCCGACTTCTTCTCCGACCTGGTGGAAGCCGTGGGAGATGTTTCCCTGCAGCTGCAGCCCAACGACTCGGTCACCATGCTCGAGGGCATGGTGCACCCGTACAAAGGTAGAAATCAACGTGCGTGTGTGTGTGCGTGTGTGTGTGCGTGCGTGCGTGCGTGCGTGCGTGCGTGCGCGTGTGTGTGTGTGTGTGTGTGTGTGTGTGTGTGTGTGTGTGTGTGTGTGTGTGTGTGTGTGTGTGTGTGTGTGTGTGTGTGTGTGTGTGTGTGTGTGTGTGTGTGTGTGTGTGTGTAAGAAACGCATGACGTGTTTGTATCACACCCATAAAAAAACATTTTTTATGGGTGTGATACAAACACGTCATGTGCGCAGTCACATGTTTACCCTCTTACGTGTTTTGACACTGTTTGACACTTTATGCTCAGTTACGGTGGCAGCAGCCCGGTTTTCAGCTAGAGGAGCCGATGGACTTCGCTAATGGAGCTTGAAAGCTTAGACAGGCGAATAGATGATTGTGTGTGTGTGTGTGTACATGTACAGTGAGAAAGATGGAGAGAGAGCTCTTGCGGTTGGCTAGCCATGCAGCCGGATGTGAAATTGTCAAGGTTTTCTCAATACACACACACACACTGGAACTATGTTTCCGTAACTGAAGCGCAGACTGCCAGGATGTTAGTTTGAGGGGTGAATGACATCATGTCTGCAGGACTGGGCCGCCGTGGCAACGGACACTAGGAATAGAGTTATGATATCATAGTGTTGCTGGAAGATGATATGGAGTGGGAACTGACACACACACACACACAGTTATTCAGAAACACACACACTGGTGAAATTCTAATGAAAAAGTTTGCCAACTGATAATATGTCATGTGTCCTGACGTACAAAAATAACAGACGAGGAGGTGGCAAAGTTTGACTGTAGTCAGTCAGTAAGTTACCGATAACAGCAAAAACAACCGCAAAGTGTTAGCATGTTAGCTGACTTCTTGTCACGGGTTATTTTGTTTCACTTTGCCTTAAGCAGTACGTAGCGAGCAATTCAATCCGTCCTCTCAATGTCATTTTCAGTTGACGTGGAAGCTACTGTTGCTAGAAGTTAACTTAACGTTTTCACACTGATCAAAGAAATATGTTGTATGTTGTCATGTGGAAATTACGCTAAAGACCCACTGAAGGTGATGCAACACAAATGACACCCCTAAATATTTTCTATGGGACACGAATGAATCGCTTCTCAAGGCATTATGGGATTTACGGTGATGTGGGACTGACGAGTGAAGTAGAACATTTCGTTTGCATTAACTTGAAAATGTTTATCATCAACCTTTATGCAAATGAGGGTAAAAATTCGCCTGGAATCCAACAAAGAAAAGTGACTTAGCTTGTGAGGGTCTTCTTTGTTGTGCTGGGAGAAATTTCGCTTTGCTTTCTGTCTGAACACACCTTTTAAACTGATGGTTGCTATACAATATACAATTTTAATGACCATTTGCCAGCCAATCAGAAACGAGCATTTTCCAAAAATAGCAGCTCTTGAGCTGAGGTTGTGTTTTCATTCCCATCAACATCCTCCTCTCTGCTTCTTCCTCCTAAGTGGCTGTAAATTCTCTCCAACACACTCCCAGCCCAGATCACCGTGACCCAGAGATCAGGTCGACCCGCCTCCCACTGCACCCACTTAGCTTTGTGTACCCTCACGTTTTTGTATCCCCCTCCCGTTGCAACCAGGCAACAGGCAGGACTTCTCGGTGGCAGCGAGGAAGCGGATCATGGAGGTGGTGAACACAGCGCACGTGAGGCAGCAACTGTTGAACGGGTCGGAGTTCTCAGAGGACGAGGGGATGAGCGAGGGGGAGGAGGAGGACACCTGGGTGTTCCCTCTGGTCCAGATGAAACCTCTGGGGATCCAGGTGGACGAGCAGGTCACACAGGTGAGCCGCCACACCTGGCTGTATAATGACAGTGACCTCTTCTGATTGGTCACGTTTGAACCCAAAATGTACACAAAACACACATTTGGCTGCATGATGCCAATTTAAAAAAAAAATATTTAAAACTAATATAAACTTTTACCAAGCTGTTAAAAATATATATATATTTTTATTTATTTTTTAATCTACTAATGTCTTCCATGCTTTGTTAAACTTTGTTCTTTTTCCTTAATAACAAGTAATAAATACAATTAGGATGTTCTCTGTAGTCATTATGGGATGTTGCGTGACTAATAAATTACCATGTGACTAACCTGAATAAACATTTGAACATTTATTCCAGGTTTATTAGTCACATCTTCTGGGAATGAAACCAATAAATTCATCATCAGAGTGATATACTTTATATTTAATGAAACGGCTAATACTGTGGGTCCATAAAAAGTTGAATCAACACTGTCTCAGTTAACATTTTGAATTTCACAAAGGAAGGGCTTGTTGCAACAAGTTGTATTTATTACATGTATACATCATTTGATGTGGCTCTTGTGCAGGTTTACTTCTAGTAGTGCACATAAAAGACTCTGTCAGTTTAGACCGATTCTTAACTAAGAAATACTGGCCTTTCTTCACCCAGATGTTATGTCCTCATGCACCCAGTTGCAAGGGCTCATCTTATCTTATCTTGATTCCTTCTGCAAGAAGAAGCTGACAAGTGTAGTTCAAACGGTAAACAAGGTTTTCTTGCATCAGCCACCGAAAATATTCAGAAAAATAGAGGATTATGTACCAGAAAATACATTAAATCATTTTTAACTACAGAGCAGTTGTATTACAAGTTGTAAAGTTTTTGTTTGTTTTTAATGAGAATAAACACAAATACATTCCAGATTTGAATATAAAAAAACCCAGAAATAATAAGATAGTGCTGGATAATAAACAAAATATAATTCCTGACGTTACGAATCTCTTACAGACCTAAATGTACTTGATTTGAATAAATCCAGTTCAACCAGTAAACCCGCCCAAACTCCAGTAAAGAATTTTAAACTGGTTATACAGTAATTATTAAAGACACAATCATTAGACGTGAGCAAACAGGAGGAAGGAAATATAATTAACCGCATGCTATCATATTGTTACATTTATGGTTATCAAGATAAATGTGACAAATCATCCTGACCTATTTTAGCTCTATAATGAGCCTTATGTGAACAGCAGTAATAAAACACTAATAATAAGCTCTTTAATAGCATAGCAACCAGTTTTATTTTTTTCACCATGTCAGGAAATAGAAACACGTCTTTCTTCACTTTCCGTTTGTTATTAAACCTCCAGCGCCTGCTGACCGACGCCGGGCCGGACTCCACTGTGTTTCTAACATCGGGTTACTTCAACCTGACCCGGGCGTACATGCGGCTGGTGCTCGGGGCCGGAGCCAGCTACCGCATTCTCACCGCCTCCCCCGAGGTCAACGGGTTCTTTGGAGCCAAGGGCGTCGCCGGAGCGATCCCTGCAGCTTACATACACATCGCCCGACAGTTTTACAACCAGGTGTGCCGACTGGGACAGCAGGAGAGGGTACACCTGCACGAATACCACAGATCACAGTGGACCTTCCACGCCAAAGGTGGGATGAAACAAAAGCACATGTACAGTACCTGTCTGTATGCCATTAGGGCCGCAACTAACGTATCATATTCTTCTGTTGATTACGTTTTCAATTCATCGCCCAACAAGAGACACACGGATAAAATCGCAAACGGTCCATAGCTAACATTATATAGACCTGTTGGAAAGAAGGGGAAAAGTAACTTGTAGCATTACAACCTGTCAGGATGTTGTCTCCTAGCAACACTGGCTGGAGTGCTTTCACAAATGTGTACAAAAATGTATAATTGTCGCTCACATTTCTGACACAAAAAGCAAAGCCATTTAAAATGTCTGTTGTTCGACTTTCTGTGGAGCGAGTGTTTGACTAATAGTTTCATTGCTAACGCTCACATCAACATGGCTTAAAAGAGATTGCGATCTAATCTAGGGCTCAGCATCCAGACTAGTTTTGTTTGGCTTGGTGAAAATAATAAAACGCATTACTCTCCCTGCTCTGGTGTTCTTCTTGTGGTCACAGCGGTATGTAGCGTGAGAGAAGAGGTCTTGTACAGTCATTCTGCCGTAGCCTCGGGACATGGATGTACACTCACTCTCCGTCATGCTTTGGGGTTTTGGATCCACGCTGGGGATTTCTGCATGTGCTTCCTTTTAGTTGTGGTCTGCGCCGACAGCAATCCCTGCTGGAAACGGCTTTCTGAAGCATTACCTCCACGCCGGCTCACTTCACTTTTCCTCTCCCGCCCAGGTCTGTGGTATTACCTCCAGGGGCAGGATCGGCCTTGCCTCACTCTAATTGGCTCCCCTAATTTCGGATACCGCTCAGTTCACCGCGACCTGGAGGCCCAAATCGCCATAGTGACGGAGAACGAGGAGCTGCAGAGCCAGCTGCAGGAGGTGAGTCAACCACAGCCAGAAATAATGATGAATGACTGTGTAACTCTTTACTGAATACACACCTGCGTGTTAAACCGTGTGCCTCTCAGGAGCAGGAGATGTTGTACAAGCGGTCCACGGAGGTGTCCGACTCGACGTTTGAGCAGCCGAACCGCCACGTCAAGCTGTGGGTGAAACTAGTCACTCCCCTCATCAAGAATTTCTTCTGAGACGCCTCAAGGTGATCCCACTCAGACGTGTACACACTCACGACACATTACATGTACTCATTTGTTTATTCTGTTAAAGGATCATTTCAGTGTATTACAACTTAGGCCTAGTCCATATGTTTTTTTGTTGTTGATGGTTTTTTAAACATAGCTTTTTCTATGCAATATGGCCTTCTGTCCACACAAACTGCGTTTTAGGTCACTCAAAACAGATATTTTGGAAGAATCGCCCTTTCCAGAGAAAAGATTTTCAGAAACTCATTTTTCAGTGTTGTCGTGTAGACGAGGAAAACTGAGTTTTTTGGCCTGTAACATCAGAGTGTGCGCCGTTATCTCTCATTGTGAGGCGTCACAAATGAGGCGACATTTGGTGCAATGGGGGATGTGGCCAAAATAGTACTGGTTCTAACTGTTAACACTTTTTACATCTTTACACATAAATGCAATTACTCTTCCACTATATTGAGAAATAGAGGCGTCCAAATGTTCTACGGAGCGATCGATGCGCCATTGCAGCCAGGTGACCTTCCGGTAACTTTTTTTAGGCTTCTGATTGACCAACATAGCTTTACAGCTTTACAGCTTTACAAAACCTTTGCCAGCCTTGGTCAGCCCATCCAGCTTAGGTGTAGGTTTTCCTCTTAAAATTATTTCTTTCTTCTCTCCAAACGGAGAAGGAGAGCGGAAACAGGATCGTTAGGAGGTGTGAATGCAGCGGCCATAGTTCACTCCTGGTTCACTCACAACCCGCTAAAAGGTTCAAACTTCGTTGATGACATCAGCGGGGGCTAGTGCCGACACAACGCTAGGCCCCTAGAGCGTTCTGTCACTACGCATCAAAATTTGATTGGCTGATGACACATGTCAGTCAAAGTTATAATCAAATGGGAAATGTCAGCTTCAACGAAAGGCTAGCAATGCTACTAGTGCTGGTCCACGGAGCTGTGATGCGTTTAGATGACACGGAAAATCCAGCTACTCAGAAAATATAACCATATTCTTTCTGGAAATATAATCATAACATACTGAAAAAGTAATTGATTTTTAGACACACATTAATTTAATTATGAAAAAATATATTTTTGATTTTGACAGGGCCAGCAGAGAAGGCCCTGATGGCCCTGACAGCCCACCACTAGTGAAGGATATGAGACATTGTATAAGGTGAAGTGTATGTAAATGTCTGGTAAACTCAGCGTTGGAAGAAGTACTAAGATCTTTTACTTACGTAAAAGTAGTAATTGCATTTAAGATTTCTCTTCAGTAACACTTTGACATGACACTGTCATGAACGTGTCATAAACATTATAAACCAGTCATAAATGTTTATGACATAACGCTTCTTTTAGTAAGTGTCATTCGGTTTTTGTCATGACAAGTTATGGTTCATGACTTGTTTATAATGTTTATGTTCATGGCAGTGTCATGTCACTCTTCTGTAGATACCTTCAAGTAAAGTGTTACCATACAAAGTTATTAGCATCAAAATATACTTAAAGTACTCATTTTGCAGAATGGTAAATTTTCCGAATTGTGTGTGTATCTATATATATATATATATATATATATATATATATATATATATATATATATATATATATATATATATATATATATATATATCTATATATATCTATATATATATATATATATATATATATATATCTATATATCTATATATATATATATATATATATATCCTAGCAAACAAAATACAGCCCTGAACTTACTGTGCGTGCACACACACACACACACACACACACACACACACACACACACACACACTCACACTCACACTCACAGACAGACAGAGTCAAACAGGCTGTGGCTTCTTAGAAATGCCTGCAGTCATTGTGGCGTGTCCCAAATCGCAGGTCCCGTCCTCGTCTTCCCAGCAGCCCAAATCACCAAAGTGAGAGCGGGGAAAGCGTGTCAGCTGATTCATTCCTGTCAAGAAGTGAGTCAGCGCTGTGTTATGCGATGACCTGACAGTGTGGTCTGTGTTACCAGGAGTCCTGTCAGGACTTGGCGAGGTGAGGTCAGAGGGTTCTTCCCTGAGTCAACTGGGAACATATTTAACCGATACTCAAAAAAAAACCAAGATATGTTCATTTCATAAACTCAAAGTCGAGCCAAAAGGAAACCTGTCAAGCAGAAGATTGAGGTTGTTGTTTTTTTTGGTGGTTCCTCAGAACAGGAAGTGTCACAGGCTAAAAATGACGGTAAATGGGTGGCGTCTTATTGCTACCTGGACAGAGACAAGAAAAGAAGTTTGTATGATCTGCTGCCAGAAGGAAACGGTCGTAAATAGATCATCTTGCAGAGCTCGAGTAGTATTCTCAAGTATGCACGCAGCAGATGTGAGAATACCTCTCAGACAATGATGTGAGTGGCAGCACATTCAGGCCTATTGTTGTAAAATGTTGAAAAGATGTCTGGAAATCCTTGTTTTACTGGCGCAGTGACGCAAACACACACACACACACACACACAGGTTTGACCTGTGAGTCTTCCGTGACCTCAGGCTAAAAGTCGTGTTGAACTCTAACCGTATTTACAGTGAGGAAAATAAGTATTTGAACACCCTGCTATTTTGCAAGTTCTCCCACTTGGAAATCATGGAGGGGTCTGAAATTTTCATCGTAGGTGCATGTCCACTGTGAGAGACATAATCTAAAAACAAAAATCCAGAAATCACAATGTATGATTTTTTAACTATTTATTTGTATGATACAGCTGCAAATAAGTATTTGAACACCTGTCTATCAGCTAGAATTCTGACCCTCAAAGACCTGTTAGTCTGCCTTTAAAATGTCCACCTCCACTCCATTTATTATCCTAAATTAGATGCACTTGTTTGAGGTCGTTAGCTGCATAAAGACACCTGTCCACCCCATACAATCAGTAAGAATCCAACTACTAACATGGCCAAGACCAAAGAGCTGTCCAAAGACACTAGAGTCAAAATTGTACACCTCCACAAGGCTGGAAAGGGCTACGGGGAAATTGCCAAGCAGCTTGGTAAAAAAAGGTCCACTGTTGGAGCAATCATTAGAAAATGGAAGAAGCTAAACATGACTGTCAATCTCCCTCGGACTGGGGCTCCATGCAAGATCTCACCTCGTGGGGTCTCAATGATCCTAAGAAAGGTGAGAAATCAGCCCAGGACTACACGGGAGGAGCTGGTCAATGACCTGAAAAGAGCTGGGACCACCGTTTCCAAGGTTACTGTTGGTAATACACTAAGACGTCATGGTTTGAAATCATGCATGGCACGGAAGGTTCCCCTGCTTAAACCAGCACATGTCAAGGCCCGTCTTAAGTTTGCCAATGACCATTTGGATGATCCAGAGGAGTCATGGGAGAAAGTCATGTGGTCAGATGAGACCAAAATAGAACTTTTTGGTCATAAGTCCACTAACCGTGTTTGGAGGAAGAAGAATGATGAGTACCATCCCAAGAACACCATCCCTACTGTGAAGCATGGGGGTGGTAGCATCATGCTTTGGGGGTGTTTTTCTGCACATGGGACAGGGCGACTGCACTGTATTAAGGAGAGGATGACCGGGGCCATGTATTGTGAGATTTTGGGGAACAACCTCCTTCCCTCAGTTAGAGCATTGAAGGTGGGTCGAGGCTGGGTCTTCCAACATGACAATGACCCGAAGCACACAGCCAGGATAACCAAGGAGTGGCTCTGTAAGAAGCATATCAAGGTTCTGGCGTGGCCTAGCCAGTCTCCAGACCTAAACCCAATAGAGAATCTTTGGAGGGAGCTCAAACTCCGTGTTTCTCAGCGACAGCCCAGAAACCTGACTGATCTAGAGAAGATCTGTGTGGAGGAGTGGGCCAAACTCCCTCCTGCAGTGTGTGCAAACCTGGTGAAAAACTACAGGAAACGTTTGACCTCTGTAATTGCAAACAAAGGCTACTGTACCAAATATTAACATTGATTTTCTCAGGTGTTCAAATACTTATTTGCAGCTGTATCATACAAATAAATAGTTAAAAAATCATACATTGTGATTTCTGGATTTTTTTTTTTAGATTATGTCTCTCACAGTGGACATGCACCTACGATGACAATTTCAGACCCCTCCATGATTTCTAAGTGGGAGAACCTGCAAAATAGCAGGGTGTTCAAATACTTATTTTCCTCACTGTAGATACCAACAAATAAAGGCTATTTAGTGTCATATGATACAAAGACTGTGAGCTGGAAATACAAAACGCTGTGAGATTTGATCATAAATCAGAATCAGTCTGGACAAACAACTTATTATGTAGAAGCACAGTGATTTTCTTTATTTATATCCCACATGGCACCAGAGTCTGTCTCCCAGTTAATTGTTTTCCTAGTTGGTGCAGCTGCAGTTGGTTAGTATGCTGCAGCAAGATAACACAGTATATAGTTTATGTATAACTTATTAGAAAGCCCCGCTGTTTTTTTGGGAACACTTTACTTGAAGGTATCTACATACGAGTGACATGCCACTGTCACTAACACATGACACTGTCATGAAACATGAACCCTAACCCTAAAGGCCGTTTTACAGTCGCTGCATCTGAGCTTGCGCGTGCTAATGTGATGTCAAAATGACGTGGATCTCGCTGGCGCGCCAGGATTTTGAGTATTTTTTTTTCCGACAAAGCGGAAACGGGAAGCCCGAACGAGCTTGAAGGTAATGTCAGGACTCTGAGTGACTGCAAGTCTCTCTTGTAAACGTACTGGGTTAAGATGAGTTCTTTTATGGCGAATGAAAGGCTTGATCCGACCAAGTAGGTCATCGAATCAAATCGAAGCATTGCCGTCAATGCTGCTGCCAGTTCGTTGTTTACCTTTTTCTTCTTCTTCTAGTCCGTAGAAAGAGCAACGTCGGTAGCCTTTCCTCATTAGCGCCACCTCTGTTCAGGAGAAGACTGCAACTAGTGTTGCGATCTCCATGCGGGAGTATAAACAGTTACGGCGCTCCCATTACGTCACACTGGCGCTCGACAGGTCGGCTGCAGCTAGTATACCGCACGTTTTACCCTAACCATAACTTGTCATGACAAAAAACAAATGACACTTACTCAAAGAAGCGTTATGTCATAAACATTTATGACTTGTTTATAATGTTTATGTTCATGGCAGTGTCATGTCACTCTTATGTAGATACCTTCAAGTAAAGTGTTTTATAGTAATCTTCTTCAGTGGTTTTCTGATAAATGGTCAATTATTCCACTTAATGGCTGATGGCGTATATACTCACATACAGAGTGGGGAAGTCGGGAAGAATTCACAGGCGGACTAAATTGGTTTGTTTTTGTCATTTCAAGAGATTTATTGACAATAAAAAAAAAATAAAAAAAAGCGGAATAATGCTTGCCTAATCCTTCATGGATCAGAGCCAGTAGTTGAAGTACATACTAAAATACATGTTTCTATGTCTCTAAACTTTGAGAAAGCACATCTGAAAGGTCAACAGGCGTTTGTTTTTTCCCCATTTCTATTGTATTATACCTTTTAACATTCAGTATAATTTAATGTCCAGAAGGACATGTTTAGATTCTAAATGTAAGTGAAGTAGCTTTTCCTCCTTTTCCACTATTAACAGTTTTTTTTCTCAGTTTTCAGTAACTTAGTTTTCAGTGTTGTTGTGTAGGTGAGGACAATTGAGTTTTTTTGGCCTGTAACATCAGTGTGCGCCGTTATCTCCTTATCAGGTCTTCTAAATTCAGATTAAAACACCTGAATACGATGCACACTTACTTTAGTCTATTTAATAGAAAGGCAATAATGATCACACAACACAATAGGAAAAAAAGCTTCTTTTTTTTTTGTCCCATGTTTAATTTCGGCCTGTAATTTCCTAAATTCTGACATTTATTTTTAATCGCGCTTTTCTACTTTTTTGTAACATTCACGGAAAACACACAATATAACCACTGGCTTTAGGTTTGTAGAGCAGCTGTTCATATTCGCATTGTCATCTGTTTTAGCTGCGTGTCTTTTTCCTTTTTTTCCTGACAGGAAAAAACAAAAACACAGCCCTCCAACAATAGCTTTGCCGGTTTAAAGGATTAAAAAAAAGATAAAGTCCTTATCAGCAGCGCAGGCCGTCTATTGTTAGAAACTAGTGACAACAGGTTGGCGCCTCTCCAAACATGTTAAACAGCCTCTTCTGACAGTCAGCAGGGTTATAATACAGCTGATGGCCACACAGACTCATGATGGATACTTGTTGCAATGGAGCTGCCTGCCCTCTAGTGGTGAAACTTTGATTTCCCACTGTGGTTTCACACATTGAACTAACCCCTTTTTATGACTTTGTTTTTTAATGACATACACTATACTATGAGTTTTTTTTCTGACTTTTTCTGACCATTTTATTGCATACTACACTCTATACTATGGCAACTGCATCATTCATATTCACATTGTAGGAACATTTATAAACTAAACTAAATGCTGTTCTCTGTGTTGTGCGCAGGAGGCTTTGGTTTTCTTCCTTCTTACGGTTCGAGGTCTTGTTGGAGGATGGTTGGCTCGTTCACACAGGACCCTCGAGTATCACCGGCATGCTGGGAGTCTTTAGCCTCGCCTCGACTATAACCCTCATCAGTTTGTCCCAGGAAGTGACTCGCACACACACAGGAAAGGTTTGTTGTATGTAAATTCAGCAGCTAAATCCTGTTTTTGTTTTACACCAGAGATTCTGTGATTTACCTGCACAATTGTTACTCTGTTACAGCTCTTCACACTGTGGATTTGATGTGTTTTTTTAGTATGACTGACTACATTTCAAAAAATGACTTCTACTACTGCACATACATCTCTACAGCTACATGCTGCATGTATAAGATAGTAATAGAGACTGTGATGGTAAACAGACGGGTGTGGTGAAGAATTGCAATCCCTTGAAGAGCCTTAACAGTTTTAAAAGAGTTTACAGCTGTAATCAAACTGTACAGTGTCTGTGTTATTATCTTTGTAAATTAAAGGACTATGTGTTTTTAAATGACTTCAAATATGTGACCTTTTTTGTTTGGTGCAATGGCTGATTTTTACCTTCGTCATCATACCAAGACATTTTATTTTAAAGGTGTTATGATGTCATGTTGACAAAGGTTACACCAAAACCGTAAAAATCTCTTAAAAACGTACTGGACCCAGCACCAAAAAACCGACAGACCCAGTCCCGGTTAGCAAACAGCTGATGAACACAGTGGAGCATTAAGCAGCTAAAGAGCCAGATATTTCCCTTAGGAGCTTCTAGAGTAGCCTGGTCCTACCAGACTCTCGTACATTTCATTTGTACAGTAGTACTGAAGGGAAATGAAAATTGAGCGTAAGTACGTAGGTGGGCGGAGCCAGGCTACTTCTAGAGACCAAAACTAAGAGCCTTAGGTTCATCAGGTGTCTAGAAACACTACACCAATAACCGCTGGATGTGTAAATCACGAGTTCGCCACACCAGCCTTATAAGGTCACATTATGTCAGTTTTTGCAGTGTGTTTTTGCTGCCCCCAAGTGGCCAATACGTTTTTGCAGTTATTGCAGGTTTAAGGAAATACTTAATTGGTTAGGTTAGGTTTAAAAAGAATAATATTTCTCATTTCAGGGGAACTAAAGTTATTTTTACATCCTCCATCCATAAGTGTTTAATACAGAGATATTAAAGTAGGCGAGTAACTGTGAAAAAGATCTTGATACTAACATGCATTTAAAAAAGGTAAATATTTGGTTTTCAAATCAGATTTTGCTATGCCTTTTTAATTAAAAAAACAAAAAAAAGCCCCTGCAACTTCAAATCTTAATCTTTTCTTATTTATTCATTTATGACTCAGGAAGCCATCACTCAAAGCAAGAAGCTGACTAAAATAATATGTTTAAAGGCCCTGACACATCAACCCAATAATCGGCCGTCGGACAGTCTGGCAAAGTCAGTGACTCGAGTCTGTTCGGTGTGTTCCGTGCCGTCAGTTGGAGGAGCTGTCAGCCTTCATTTGGGCCCATTTGACATGTTGAATCGGAAGGCGGGCAGTCGGACTCAATGGCCAATCTGATTGGTGGAGCGCTAACCCGGAAATGACAAGCAGGATGATCCTAACGCCTCTCAAAATCTGACGAAAATCTTTTAAACTGACCTTTGTCGATCTGAAATGTTTCGGTGAACTATCTTCGTAAAACATGAGAGCGTATTCCGAACGAGCCGCCATTATTCTCAGTTGTAAAATCCGGGAGCAGCCAGACCCACGTGACGAGTTCGTCCAATCAGCTGCCGGTTTTAATTTTTTGGGCGACAATACAGATTAGCACCGCCTGCTGTTATGGAGACGTATTACGTCTCGCTCAAGTCAGCGTCGGTTCGGTGTGTTCCGAGGCACTTTTTTGACCAACTCAGGGAGGCAGTCAGTCCAACTGCCTTTTCTGCAAAAGGTCGGCCGTCGGGTTGGTGTGTCAAGAGTCTTAATTATTTTGTGAGATGCTACTCTGATCTTGTTTATGTTTTTACACTGAAATATCTTATGGGTTGTGACAAGTCAGCTTAGCACGCAGTTAAAATCACACAAGTCTTTTCTGGGAATCTCCCCGCTCTGCCTCTGCCAACAGCGTGATTGCTACATGTGAAATGATTAGATATAGATATGAACAGCAGGAAATAACTATGTGGGACAAGATTGATAGCGTGATATCTGGTGTGCATAAGGGATTGTTTTTCCTAAATGAGTTCACTGATGGTTTGATCAACATAATGTTGAATGCTTGAGCTGTTGAAGCTCTATGGTCAGATTCACACTTTTATACCTTATAAGTCTTTATTGTAGTCGGCTGCGTCTTCTAAATGTTTTCCAAGCAGCATAAAATCATCCATAAACAAAACAAATAACCTAAATCTGGTTTGACAAACACATTAACATAACCGGGTTCACTTATTGTTTCTAAGGTTCGAATCTTCAGCTCGATCACAATTGATTTTAAAACAGCAAGGTCTCAGTGAATAGGAACACTTCTAACGTACTTATTAAATTGTCTAAATTAAAGCAATCACAATCATTTTGACAAAACATTTACAGTAATTGAGTATTTCCCAGTCCTTCTGGGTTTGAAATGCTGCTACACTTTAATTTCATGACAAATGTCAAACGTGAAAAACAGTTGAATGTTGGTTTGCAAGCCTTTAATGACACAAAACTCAGAACAATAAATTACAAGAAATCTGGATAAATAAATAATTAGCCATTTATGCATGACCTTCATTTTCATTAACAGTTCTTTGACGAAATATCAACAGCAGTAAGAAAACTGGCTTAGAAAGGTGCTTTTTATGACAAATCTGACTAAACAAAGTCCAGCGTCACAGACGAGATGACTAAATTTGTTTTCCATCCGATATCTTCATCAACAGTTTTAATGTAGGTTTAATCCATGTCTGAAAAACAGCTCAGCTGATCAAAATAAAGATTAAAGTGTCTTTCACAATGTGAAGAAAGGCTTTTATCAAACATCAGCAGGTGTCTTTTTCTCACCTTGTGTTCAAATGCGAACTAAATTAATTCATGTTTCAATAAGTTCCATTCTGACTGAAAACATCTCCTGTTTGAGTAGCTGTTGAGACCAAACAGAGTATGAGGGCAATCAGACATTACAGCAGATTGTAGGTGGAGCGGTAGTTCTAACCAGAGGGCACAGCATCGATACAGTACTGCAGAAGTAGAGTGTTCAAAAGGAGGATTAAAAAAAAAAAAATTAAACTTTAAACAAAAGCTGTCGAGAACGAGGTGTCGGTACTGAAGGAGCGCCAGTTCAAAAGGTGACAACAGCTTCTTTTAAAGCTGAATCCTCTCTGTAAGGTCCAAGTGTCACTGCAGCAGCTAGAGTATCAGGTCCACATCCAGTCAGCTGCATTAAGTCAAAACTTTCAATGTTTGATCCTCAGCAGCTCTACAGGCCCTTCAGAGAGGAGACCTTCTTCTTTCGAGCAGCCAGCATCTCGTAGAACGGGTCTTTGCTGATGGCGGCTCTGCAGGTGCAAGATTAAGGAGGGTTAGATACGAGACTTCATACTGATCATCTGCAGAGCAGAGACAGATTAAATGTGGCTCACTTGATGCTGTTGATCCATTCATCCTTCTCCTCTGCGGTCGGGGCAGAGATTCTGTAAAAAGTGTGGTTTCCCTCGACGACGCGTCCGTCTGCCTCCGTCTTGCATGCTTTGATCACCTGATCTTTGTGGTCTGAGATGAAGAGCTCGAAGCAGTTCTGTGAGGGAGCACATAAAAACATGACTATACTATGATTTTTTTTATGACTATTTTTCCCCGACATACTATACTATGGCTTTTTCTGACTTAATATACTACGAATTTGTATTACTTTTTATGACATACTATACTAGACTTGACATACTATGACTTGATTCGACATACCATACTATTACTTTTTCATTACTTCATCCGACATACTATACTATTCATGATATACATACTATAACTTTTTTACGACTTTTTAGTATGAGATACTATGACTTTACTACTGTTTGACATACCATACTATGACTTTTTTCGACATATGACTTTTTTCCACCTTTTTTTTTTTCCTCGCCATACTATAATACTATGACTTTTTTGACATACTAAACTATGACTTTTTTATGACATTCTATACTTTGATTTTCGTATGACTATTTTTCCCGCCATTTTTTTTTCGACATCCTATATACTATGACTTTAAGGGCCCTATCTTGCACCCGGCGCAACATGGCACAAAGTCCGACGCAAGTGTCTTTGCTATTTTAAGACCGTCCAGCGCCCACGTCGTTTAAATGCAAATGCACCTGCACCCATGGGTGTGCTGGTCTTACAAGGGAGGTGTGTTCACATGAATTTTTGGCATATTGCTATCTTGAGGCAGTGGGAAGTGATCGCGGCATTGACCAACAAAAACCAGGTCTAAAGTCAGCGCAGCATTTCATTGTTATTTTAACAGGGCATTAGTAAAATGTGCCTAGGCTTATGCACAGTATGACTTGTTTCGCCATACTATAACTTTATGAATTTTTTTCCCTGATATACTATGATTTTTTATGATTTACATACTATACTATTCATGATATACAAACTATACTTTTTTCGACATACTTACTGTCTTTTTTATGACATACTATACTATAACTTTTATGACATACTATGACTTTTTTTTCTCCACTATACTATGACTCTTTTATGAATTTATTTTTGACATACTATAACTTTTTAATGACTTTTTTTACGACATACTATAACTTTATGACTTTTTGTTCCAACATACTATACTATGACTTTTTCGACATACTTACTGTCTTTTTTATGACATACTATGACTTTATGACTTTTTCCCCCCGCTATACTATAATATGACTTTTTTTTCAACATACCATACTATGACTTTTTTTTCAACATAGTATAATATGACTTTTTTTGACATGCTATACTATGACTTTTTTCGACATACTATACTATGTTACTATTATGTTGCATTGATACGGTGTTCCAAGGAGTTACCACAAACTAAGACTATTTAGTGTTATCTTACAATCAATATGTAGTAAATGTAAGTTAAAGTGTGTCGTCGATGTAACTAGTTAGAACTCAAAGTGGCAATGAGGTCTTAAGAGGCAGAAATGGTCAGTTATATGACAAAATGTGGCAAAGAGTGAAGAAAGAGTTTACCGGTTTCTTGGAGTCATCGACTTCTCTGATACTCAGATTTTCCAGTGGAATAATTCCTCTGGGTTCTTTATCCTTGTAAAAAGCAGAGAGAGACACAAGTCTAAGTACTTACTTCAGCCTACATACAGCATGTATCAGATATCTCTTCTCTTATATAGCCAAACAGAAATTACTTACAGTCGTGTATTCAAAGTAGTAGAGGCAGTTATCTGTAAGAATAAACCAGCGTCTCTTCCAGGTCTTAACTCGTCCACCTGAGGAGAGATTATAGGTGAGCTACGTTTTCAATAAAAAGACACAAAACTTGAGTTATTGGAGCAGAAAGCTGGACTTTATATGATGACAGCGACACTCTGAAGCACAGCGACTGCACAAATCCGCAGGTCAAATATTGAGCCTACTGCAAAGGCGAAAGCTGAGGTTAAAACTTGGATCAGCGACCAGCAGTTAGAAACTACTTTTTACACCCGGGCTTAACAGCATATAGCATGAATGATCTTTCTTTAATCTAAATCAAACTGCGATGTGAGGGTGAATGCACACAGCCAGTGGGAATAGAAATGCATGGATGGATGGAGGGAGGGAGGGGGGGGGGGGGGGGGGGGGGGGGGCGTGGGGGTGTGGCAGCTCAAAAGCAAAGCAGTGCAATAAAGCTGTGGAGTTTAAGGGTACATACCTCCTGGAGTCAAAAACCCATGAAACACAAACAAACAAGAATGTCAACAAAAGAATATTACAAAAATACAATACTATAAGTTTGTCCTCCTCATGTCAAAGGTGCTGTTACACATCCAGTCCACTAGAGGGCCTCTCAGCTCACAGTGACTTAACAACAGGATCAAGACTGAACAAGTTAAATTAAATGAACTATTTCACCACATGGATGCACATACCGAGTTTCAGCAGCCATCCTTCTCTGTCTGGGTTAAAGAAGGTGTGTGTGAGGTCATTTCCGTCATCCTCTGGGATCTTAAAGGGTTCATTCTTGATGCTGTCGTACAGGTTCTACAGGCAGTGATGGGATGCAACTAAGTACATTTACTCAAGTACTATACTTAAGTACAGTTTGGAGGTACTTTACTTGAGTATTTCCATTTTATGTTACTTTCTACATCTACTCCACTACGTTGCAATGGCAAATATTGTACATTTTACTCCACTACATTTATTTTACAGCTTCATTTACTAGTTACTTTGCAGTGTCGCATTATTAATACAAAATATGATAAAGTAATACATTATTATATATTTTAATGGATTAACATCCTCGGCAGTACCTAAAGTAATTAAAATGAGCCCCACTTTCACCAGCTGCAATATTAATGATGCTTACAGATTTGTACTTTTAGTAGTTTTACTTAAGTAAATATTTGAAAGTTTCTGTTGCTTTCTATGTGAGAAACAGAAAATACAGAAAATGTAGGTCTCTCACCCTGAGTAGCTCCTCAGGCAGGTCTCCTCCATCATTGATGCCTCTGTTCATCGCTGTGAATCTCTGAACGGAGGGTTTGTCCTTCACATTAGGGTTGTGTAGGCTGGTGTTCAACATGATCACAGCAAACGACAACACATAACAGGTATCTGTGAAAGAAGACAAAGTGCGTGTGTGTGTGTACTTTTTCAGGACTCAACCACTAAAATAACAACAGAGTTTAAAATGTCATGTTTCTCAGTACTATTATGTAGCTAATGAGGACATTTCCTCTTACTAGCATACTAGCATTACTAGCATGTCACTTACACCAGCTAGTGTATGCCCAGACAAAAATGTGCATGCATTAAAAATGATTTCAACATAAAAGGAAATTGTCTGTGATGTGTATTTGTGATTAGGTCTGAACATTTTCAGAGCCCTTCATACAGTATGTGACCAGAATACAAGGACTTTTTGGGAAGAATAATTGTTTTACTGCTGAAGTAAATTCTGTATTTTTACTTTTTGTATCAAAAAAAAAAATAAATTAATTAAAAAAAAACTGTGACTGTAAACTTGTTTTTTTTATATAGGCTTTTTTTTCATTTCTACTCTTCTGAACACACACACGTACCTGTGCTCTGAAACACTCCGGGGTTACAGCGACAGTATCGCAGGGCGAACGCCTCCATCATGCGGTCAATCTTCTGAGCCTCACCCGGCAGCCTGAAGCTCCACAGGAACTGCCTGAGAGCCTGAACCAGGTTCAAGTCTGTGAACTCGTGTAACTCCAGGAAAGCGTGCAGAACCTCAATGTTAAAGTCATCTCTGCAACACACACACACACACACACACACACACACACACACACACACACACACACACACACACACACACACACACACACACACACACACACACACACACACACACACACACACACACACACACACACACACACACACACACACACACACACACACACACACACACACACACACCTCTGTTTAGCTCCCCGAGTTGGCAGACGAGATGTAACAACACGGATAAAAACAGATTAACGGATGATCTTTTAGAACTGCTAATGCACCATAAGTGCATATATGTAGTATACTAATAATATATTGGTAAGGCCTGATTTGTTCTCAATAATGTTGGACACATACAAACATGAACAGCTCTGGAAAAAGACCACTTTTTTTTCTTTTTTTTTTTTAAAGAACGGGTTTTGCGGGTCTGTTAATACCTTTTGAACATGTCTCAGTAGGAGAAGCAAAGGTGTATATAATAAAATGAATGATGGCTGAATTCCATTAAGCTGATTTAGTTTCAGGGTCCTGGTATTGTGCCTGCTGTATCACTGTCATGATTACTGGTACATTTGAATAGAACAAAGCCAGCTTTAATGTTATTAGTGACGCCTGTTTTTTTTTTCTTCTATGACAAATCAAAATGTCTCAATTAGAAGGGACATCTTCAGTTTCACTTACCTCTCCCCTAGGTAGTCGCCGATAGCGGTTTTATTAAGCCCCTCGCCCTTGTAGAGAAACTGGGCGATGTCACTTCTGGTGTTTTTCAGCAGGGAGCTGTCAATTAAGAAGCGAATCCCCTGAGGGAGAAAATCAGAACACACAACTCAGTCTGAACATCTTTTACACAAAATACAAGTACACTGAATATGAACTTCTTCAATATCAATCTTGTCCAATGAGGTACGAACACCTAGTGATTATATGTATCACTTGTTATTATTTTTGAAAAAAGTCCAAGGCAGCGTGTCAGTCTGTCTTAATATTGATCTAAGGTGGAACCACAGTCAATTAATCATTTTCAGCCAGTTTTTGCAGATTCTCCTTTGTGAGGATTTGCTTCTTTTTTCTGTCCATCATTGTAAACTAAATATCTTTGGGTTTGGGCTGTTGGTCGGACAAAAACAATCAATAAATCAATGAATCAAGTTCAAAATCAATGAAAATATTGTTTAGTTGCAGCCCTACACTTATCTGTTAAATTAAGGAGGGAAGAGTCTGGTTGGTTCTCACCTTCTTGGGGTCCATGTTGAACTTCTTCCGGCCCATGGCCATCTGTTTATTCCTCTGCATACTTTTCCTAAAAACAGATAAATAAACAGAACAGACACTTAATACGTGGCTCTGCAAAATAGACAGAAAATTCATTAACAGCAATTTCAATAAACATAATTGAGTGTGGAGATTAATTCTCAACCTTGGGGGCACATATCCCACAGCCATCTTCAGCTGAAGAAGGTGAAGCTTTCAATACGGTTGAAAGCTCCCAGAATAGCCAAGTAAGTGGAACTTGTGTTTAGAATATTTATCACTGAATATATTTGGGGTGTGAACTGTTGGTCAAACAAAAAGCAATATGAAGCCCTCACCTTTGACTCTGGGAAAATGCAACGGCCATTTTTACAGACTAAATAATCATTAGACAAAATATTCAACAGATGAAAAGATAATGTAATTAGTTGCAGCCCTAATTCCCACAAGGCAGTGGGCTTGTGTTCTGTGCGCCAGGCAGCTTTTCTGTCTTTCCACATGAACACAGTGCCACTAAAACAAAGGTTGAGTGGACCACGGCTGCCCACACACTAGCACAGAAATGGTTGAGAGATACTTTACCTCTCTTCAGTTATGCCCAGGTTGTCAATCTCGCTGGTCACCTCTGCTATCTCATCCTTCAGTCTCTGAGAGCAGACAGACAGAGAGGAGAGTGATGAAACAGAAAGCAGGAAAAAACTACAGACATACACAGTATACATGTGACATGTGCGTGATGTCTGACCCTTTCAAGTACACCTCTGGAGATGCTTTGATCTCAACGGCAGCCCAATCCATTACACATGGTTGTCTGTTCCAGCTACATCTCACTGACCAACACATCCAGACAAGCACTTCTTAGAGAAGAGATGACCCAGAAACAAACCCTGAAAGTGCAGACATGATTCACTCTCTCAGGACAACTCATTCTTCCTCACGACAGGATTTTTGTGGAACAGCCGTCCTCTGCACAAAATCCTCTCTGAGAGCCGACCACCCTTCCCGTTTCCCAGTCCCCGCTCCTCCTCTCCCCTGTGCTGACCCAGATTTATCAGCGTGCCTTCCCCCATGACGCCCCCCCTGGGCTGTTTGGGTGCCACACTGGTGTGGAGACAGGAATATGCCGGATCAAAGACTTTGGCTGGCTTAGCGGTGCTGCCCGGAGCTAACCCGGAGAGCTCAGAGGTTATGGGAGGAAAGAAGAGAGGAGAGAAACAGATGGAGGAACACTGAGCCCAGCAGAAAAGATAACGAACTAAGATTAGACAATTATAGAACAGAAAGAGAAGTAGACGAGGCCAGTGTCTCAGATTAGAGCTACAATAAGTGAGCGTGTGTAATATGTAATATGTGTGAAAACCAGGTTAACAAGGTAAATAACTTCACTTATCTGGATCCCTACATGGTTCCTCCATGGTTACACCCCCTATTAAACGAATAGCGTCCTCTGTCTCCATTACTGGAAAACTTCATGGCTCATTACCCATCAGCCCACCAGGGCAACACAGGGCGGGGCTTAGAGGAGAGAAGCGGCGAACGAGAGTCGACATATGAAATAAACTCCATCAATCTAGTTGCACAGCGTCGCTACCCAGAGGCTGTGTTTGGCTTTATTTTTGTGTGTGCGTTTTCTTTGTGTGTGTGTTTTTGCTGACTGAGGACGAGGGACTAGTGATGGGGTTCAATAGCATTTTAGCTAATCTTAATCCTGTTCTGAATCCTTGTAGAATATTTTTGAGTAGTTTGTTTAATGGGTAATGATAACATCCGTTAGTTTAAAAAAAAATGCACTATTGTTATTTCACTCAGTATCAAACCTAAACCACTGAGATTCTGCTGTGTTAAAAGGGTGTGGGGCTTTCATCACATATTTTCTCATTGCTCGGTGACAGCCCTGTCCTGACTCATTTTTTCCTTTTGCTGCAAAAACAGTGTTTGCTGCTCACTGGGGGGAGTGAAGAAGTAACAACATGGTGGAAAGAATATTAATTCTACTTCACTGAAATGATAAACTGATCAATTTATTAGATGATTGATAGAATCTTAGTCAACCATTTTCTTTTTTTTTTAAATAATAAAGTCATCTATAATTCATGTAGCAAAAATAGCAATATATTTTCTGGTTCCAGGTTCCCAAATGTTTTTTGTTTTGGTCACTGTATAATTGAATATCTTGAGTTTTGCATTTAGTCGAGCAAAATAAGCAATTTATGGACAATTAATCAGAAAATAATTGACAGATAACAAACCTGTCAATTATTTCCTTGATTCATCTTTCATCGGTTTTGTCTTTAAAATTTCAAAAAATAGTAAAAGAAAATGCTCATCACAGGTTTCTAAAACTCATGTTGATGTCATGAAATTGCTCTTCCAACAGTCCAAAACCCAAAAATATTGGTTATTTTAGTTAACATTTATTTATCTACAATTTTGTTCATGATAATAAGGCAAGCTATTACCCACAATATTGAAAAACAAATGTACCCAGATAAAGAGCTGACACAACAATCCCCCTAATTTATTTAAGGTTGAAGGGGGACTGGAGTAGGGGGTCAAACTGTCCCTCCAGGCAGAGAGAGCGTGAGGACACACATACATATATATATACTAGGTCCACCCCCCTCGTACACATGCAGCCCACACAAAGAGGATCATCTGTCTTGAATGCATACAGTAATGCTCTGGTGGTCATACGCCTATACCCCCCCCCCCCCCCCCCCCCCCCCCCACACACACGTTTCACTATCTTTGTGGGGACCCGTAATGCATTCCCTAGCCCCTTACCATCACAACTAAATGCCTAACCTTAACCCTTACCCTAACCTAATTATAACCCTAAAACCAAGTCTTAACCCTCAAACAGCCCTTTAACCTTGTGGGGTCCAGCATTTTGGGCCCCACAAGGCTGGTCAGACCCCACAAGTGTACTGGACCCCACGAATACAGTCACACACACACACACACACACACACACACACACACACACACACACACACACACACACACACACACACACACACACACACACACACACACACACACACACACACACACACACACACACACACACAGAGAAAAAAGAACTCCCAGAACAACGCGATGTTCAGACAAAAGAGATAAAAATGGAAAGCAAACAATGCACTGTGGGATTTTGTCATCCCTACAATTCTCTGAAAAAAATTCAAGTGGTTTAAAAGGATAGGTTTACTCTTTCAAGTGACTTTAAACTTTTCCAAGTCTGTCATTATAACTGTTTTCGCTTGCTGTAATCATTCCTCCTGTTCATACTGACCATTAAAAGATCCCTCCCTAAATGCAGTTTTCGTTCTGTGCAAACATGTATTCAAATGTTTTACTGAAGTTGGCAGACAAATTAATTGGATATCTTCCAAAATGAGCGTTTTTAGTACCAGACTCCCTCTTTGTGTTATTTTCCTCCTTGTTCTGATTTCCTTCCACTGCAGCTCAACAGAGAAAACCTAAAAACATGTTTTTCACAGAAAGGCCCAAGAAGTTGAACTCCAGAAGAAGGTTAAACAAATGTTTTAAAGAAATAAAAGGTTTAAGGGAGTAGAGTGTGTGTTATTACTTGTATGTCCTGCAGTAGCACTTGTTTTCGGCGGCGGATGCTTTCCAGCTCCTGTCTCTCCTCTGGACTGAGGTCATCAGGCACTGAGGAGACAAGTACATTCGCAACTACTAACAAGTACAGTAGCACTCAAATACAAAGATCAAATATATTTGTACATCTACACTACATATATACCACACCCACACACATTTTTGGAGACATTTGGTGGAAATAATGTTTCTCTATCTGTTAGCAATGTTTGGTTAATGATAGAAAACCTGGAGGTGTAGGAGGCTGAGAGACTGAACTCTGAAGTGAATCTATAAAGTTGGTATAGATTAACTCCTAGTTTTAGTCCGATTTTATCAGACTAAAAGTAGGAGGACTAAACAATACAGTATTCATATTGCATCATAAAAGTCTGCTCCATCTAATGAATAACAGATTAAGCCGGATAAAGGCTATTTAGCACACATACTACAATTAAAAGATGCTGTGTGTCTTGTGGCTCTTTGCTTCTGATTTTGAAATGAATGAAGATGACAAAAGAGGTTCTCTAAAAGAAGAAGTGTTGAACAGAAGATCTGGTATGTGGGTGTACTGTGGATTTAAATCAAGTCTAAGGAGAGAAAAAAACAGCTAGAGTTACAGAAAATAAAATCTGGTAAAATTGTGTTACTTTTTGTAAATATGTACTTTTTACTGTAGATTGCAAAAGAATATAAAATATATTGGAATGTTACTTAGGCTAATATTTGCAACATCTTTCATCTTGAGTATTAACTGAATGATGGGTTATGAAAAACACAATCTCCATTTTTGAACAGCTTTTTGCTGTTAGCAACTGTAGCTGTCACTCGTTACTACATTGCAAAGAAACAAAAACATCAAATGTCAATTAAATAATAGTTTGAAAAAGGTAAATTAGAATTGATATTAGGGGTGCACGATTCAGAAAATGTCACGATTCGATTTAGATTTTTAGGCTCAAGATTCGATTCAAAATCGATTTTCCATTCAAAAACAATTCTCGATTAAAAAAAACGATTCACAGTATGTAAATGTAGTTACTTTTCCCATGTGATTGCAGTAGACATACAATAAAAAAAAAAAAACATTTACCAAAAAAATATGAATCGATTTTTGGAATTCTATGAATCGGTAGAGCTTGAATCGCGATATGAATGTGAATAGATTTTTTTACACACCCCTACTTGATATCTTACTTTATCTGTTAAACTCAAATGTCCATGCTGCCTTTTATTTAATACACACCCTAAACTGTACATGGCCAAGTGTGTACTCTGATAGAGCAGGTCAGACACACATGGTTTCTGCAGAGGAACGATAAGGTGAAGAGGGAAATGTGGATCTGTCAGTCACTGACTTGTGGTTTTTCTTAAGAAAACTTGAGCGAGAAAAAAAAGAAAGAAAGTTTCAATTCCAGTAATGAGAGGGAATGCAGCATGTAAAAGTACTGTGCTGATCTGCATATTTCACTAAAGATTTTCCAGTGTCACACCTCTGCACTGTCAACTATAGCTGTGCTTTCTCACCACTGGGTGCCTCATAATAAACCTTCCGCTATGACTACTTTCTAAAAGGCTCTAACCGGTGACAAAGGGTGAAGAAAAGGCATAATGAGTTCAGAGCAACAAGAAGTCACAGAGGACATAATCGAGCTGTGCTGCTGCTATTTTCTAGTTTTCTGTTTTCTAACCCAAACGCTGAGTCACGCTGAGGTTACTCAGTGTCAACCTCTGGAGCATCAAATTAAAAAAAGAGTGGAAGAACTGTTCGTGTTCCATCAATATGTATTACATTTTACAATGATTTTAGTAATTTCAACAATATATTAACTCTAAAGTCAATATGTCAAACAAAAATGTGCTTTTTATTGGTCAAATATCTTCGATATCTAAGCAATTTCAAACTTAAATTTTTTTTTTTACACCTTCTAGAACAAAAGTATGTTTAATCATATGGACTTGTGAGGCACTGAATTACAGCATTATATCATTTTGGCTATAAGACTTGAAAATTCACCTTGGACAAAAAGAAAATCCTAACTCAAGGTCAACTTACTAGCTTTTTCAGGGGCTATCAACCACATCTTACAGTCTTCCTCTGCAGATGGAGTATACAGGGGCTACAATCTACCTATACATTCAGATAATATACAATGATCTGATATAGAGGACTGAGGCATAATGGGTTCAGAGCAACAAGAAGTCACAGAGGGCATAATCGAGCTGTGCTGCTGCTATTTTCTAGTTTTCTGTTTTCTAAACCAACCCCTGAGTCACGCTGAGGTTACTCAGTGTCAATTTAACAACTATTTCCACGATCAATTAACCTTGACGTATTACATTTCATAAATGTAATCTTACCTTGTTTTGTTGATTGTTGATTAATTAATTAATTTACAGGTCTACAAAATATCAGAAAATAATGAAGAATCATAACCTCCCCCAGCCTAAGTTGACAAAATTAAGAAAACTCAAAAGTGTATCTTCATAGAAGACAAAAAAAGCAAATATTCACATTTGAGAAGCTACTGATTTTGGCTTAAAGTGCTCTCTGGCTTTTCCCCTTTACTTTATTGTGTTGTATATCTTTTTGTGCATGTAATAGGTTTACAAAGTGAAAAAGCCCAAAGTCCACCCCAAAGGGACTTACCATCTCCAACAGAAAACACTGTTCACAAACTGCTCCAAACAGCTCTATTGTAGTCCAGTCTTTACTTCTGTGACGAAGGTGCGTCACTTTGTAACACACGTTATAATGCTTGCCTAGCTGCTAGCGTGGCACACCCTCATACGCTGCAACTGACTAGCTAGCAGTGCTTACCTAGGCAATGCGCACGTGCGACTCCCAACAAAGATGGAATAGAAATACAATGCCTCACTCCGTAGCTAAAACAGAGCGCTCAACACACAGGGTGAAAAGAGGAGCTGCAGCAATGTGCAGTACAACTAAAATATGGTGTTTGTTGAAAATTAAACCACATAAACCTATTCCGGTACAACTTGCAAATACAATTATGAACCTGAAAATGAGCATAATATGAGCACTTTAAAGCGTAACCTAAACTATCCAATTCTCAAATTGATGTTGTGATGAATATTGTCTATCAACCTGTACATTAATTGACTAATTGTTTCAACTCTACATATGATTATGTTATAATTCATATTGTGAATCTGTTGAACTGTATCTCAGGAGATGCAGACACCTCTGACTATGTTTAAGGCAAATTAAGTAAAGCTCAACAAGCTGTAATGATTGTTTACATACTGCAAACATACAGACAGTGACGCATTCGCTCATCACATATACATACCCCTCACCCAAAGAGAAAGGTTTAAGTAGGAGCAGCTCTTATTATAAACCTGAGGACAAGAATAACGCACTATTGTGAGCAGAGAGAGGCAGTGAAACTGACATTCATCCTCACTTCCTCTCTCTGGCTTTTCATTGTGAGTAAATAAGCAAGTAGCAAGTGGATTCATGACGGTTTATGAAACACTGTCATATCCTCCTTTCAAGCAAACAAACTCACACATTCTGACGTAAATAACGTGCGTCTTCGACCAGCTGCTCTGCATAGTCTGAAGGTCACGAGTGTGTGTTTGTGTTGACAAGTAATGGGACACCTTGTCTTGGCAATGCTGCTGATGATCAGCTGCTACGGACAACCAACATATCCAGGCCTAAAGTTCATTCTCTAGCCTTCTATCACCCTCTCGTTTGTAAATTATACAACACATCACATCCTCTGAAGACACGATGACAAACTAAAACCACACGTATATTCTGGCTTGGTTTCCGGCTCTCATGAAATTTTCTGAGGAAGACATGACGACACACACACTCATTCAGATAAGTTTCTGCAAAAAAAAAAAAAAACCCTCTAATGCAGAAGTTATGATGCACTTGAACACCTACACATTTGTGTCATAATCCTGAGGTTCATACCAGAGAAAGCGTCTGCCTGCTGCTGAGTGGCTTCACCACCAGTCACAATGGTCCCAGTACTCCCAGTGCAGCTAAAAACAAGCTTCGATTCTCACCCCAGGTTTTCAGTTAGTCCACAAGTCTAACTGAGTCACCAATACCAGTAGAAAGCAGCCTGTTTTCTGCAGTCCAATCTGGTTTCTCCAACAATAATCCAGTCCTACCCGAGCCCTCCAATCCCAATCCTGTGGTCCTCTAGTCCAGCCTCCCTTCTTCTTAATCCTCAGGCACTCATTCCAACAGAGGGGAGAGGAGGGGAGCAAGCCTGTAGCTAAATGAGGATGAGGACAAGTGTGTATCTGAGTGTGTATGTGTGTGTGAGGGGAAAACCCTTGAACTCTCATCTCTCTCCCACACCTCCCTCTGTCCATCTTGACTCCTCCCTCCCTCACAGGCTCCCCCACGTGGACACCAGTGTCCCAGGGAGGAAGAAGGGATGTGCAGTTTTCCATCTTCAAAACAGTGTTTGGTAAAGAAATAAGGACAGTGCAGACATGACTCACATCTCCTGGACATCAGCAACAACCAAAATGACCACAAATTACCAAACAACAGCTCACTGTTCTGGCAGAATTAAATCATTCATCATTCTCTGCTTATCACATGTGTTTGCTCATATAAAACAACACACAAATGCACCAACAACCGCTCCCTCATTAGTTTGTTTCATTGTATCACCCACAGGATTGCAGCTGACCCAGGACCTGAGGCAAAGCAGTTAAGTCTAGAAAATTATCTGTGTTTTGAGAGTGAGAGTGTCTAGTACTGTTCACAAGGCAATAATTTTTCTATTTCAGTGTTCACCAGGCGATAATTGTACACTTTAACGTTCCCTGGCTCAAGAGGATAACAAGCTCAACAGAGTGATATAATCCTGCGGTTATGGTAAACTCCCTGGTGACTGATCGCATTCACACAGCCTTAAGGCTCAACAGTCCAATAAGGACGCAGAAACAAATCCAAGCAGCAGGGGAAGAACAGGGGAGAAAAACTGTGCCTTGACACAGAAAAGGAAAAACATCCTTGTACGTGACAAAGAGAGGAAGTGAATAAAATTATGACAACTTCAGCTGCTTTCTCAGGGTGGTGAAGTATTTTAAAGTGAAGTATATGTCAGGTGGGAAAACGCTTAATGGACTACCAGTATTATAACAATGCTTAAAAACAAGGTATCACTCACAAGTGGAAAAAAAACAACCATGAAAAGCTTCCTGTACTAGTGGTAGTTCTGATATTTCCTACTTGAGAGCAGCTACTACAGAGTAGTCAATTTTGATAGCTTTTACTCAACTGACAGAATGAGCCATCATATTTTAAAGCACATTTGGTGAAATTTGTTTTGACAGGTTTTTTCCCGAGCTGTAAAATCCCTCATCGTAAAGCACATCCTCTAAGAGTGTCTCAGACTGTTAGAGGAAACACTAGTGCAATTGCGAGGAAGCTGATTTAGTTAAGTTTTTGTGGCAAGTTCTCCCTTTCTGTACTGACCTTTTGCAGTCTCTCCACATCGCTTACAGTGTCCAACACTGGTCACAAGTTGGGAAATGAGCAGAGAAGTGCATGCAACCACGTCAACTAAAAAGCCTAAGTACTTTTGAGGAAATGTCCTTAATTTCCAACCGATAAAAGGGGGCATTGATTGCGTGAACTAAAGTGCTGTACAATAAGCACAAACCCCCATGAGGTCTGGCCTCACTCCAGATTAATAATAATGGATCCATTGTGCCAGTTAATAAAGACTGCCAAAGAGCATTAACAAATCAGTCAGATGAGGACTTGTTGCTTTCGCTCTGTTGATAGGAAATGCAATGCCAAAACACATTTAACTACCACGAATTCAAACAATACATACGTGCTCACTTTAGTTAGCGTTATATTGCGTTAGATAAAGTTACGTTAGCTAGTTAGCTAACCTGGTTTACGTTAGCCCCTAGGATAGCTAGCTCACATTAACTAAAGCGGAGGTCAGGCCAACTTACCAACTCCGTCTTCCGACTTTAAGACCATGTTTGTGCTGTAGGTCAACGCTGGCTTAGAGAAGAGCGTTAACTATTTCACTTTAAAGTACTGTTAAAGATCGAAAAGTGTCTGTATTCCCTCCAAATTAACCACACTGGCAGTTAATGACAACTGTCTGTACAGAGAGAGACAGCCGGTGTTGGGGCAGAATGACGTAGGCGCGGCTTCAACGGCAGCAGCCAATCAGAGAGCGGATAAACAAACAAACATCTATCTATCTATCTATCTATCTATATATATATATATATATATATATATATATATATATATATATATATATATATATATATATATATATATATATATATCAAAAGACACTGGTAGGTTGGAATTCTAAAAGACAATGTTTACTTACTAAGTCAAAATGATAAAATACTAAATCAAACTGTGACTTTTGAAGTTAAGTGTATGACATTTAAAGTCATAATTATGACATATTAAGAAATTTGAACATGACTCAGTAACTTACTGTCCTTATTTTGACTCCGAGTTATTGTGGAGTGGAAGCCTGTCTTGTTATTTTTTCATAATTTTCAAAGCTTGTCTAACATTTCACCTATTTTTATTCTGTGGTGGAAGTGGTTTCCTTTAGCATATGTGTGTAGAGAGAAAAAGAGAAATGAAAAAAAGAAATGTGTTTGCATGCTAACATCTGTGTGTATTTATAGATGTGAAATTTATATTGTGTATCTCTGGTTGTAGCGGCATGGTCACAACATTAATTTTATATGTCTTTTGGCCAGGAGATATGTGTAAATGTTCCACTTGATTCAAGTTGTATCACTCCACCCTGTTGTGTACAAAGTGAGGAAATGCATTCATGCAAGCAGGAAGAGGATACACGACTCAACAAAAAATAAATAACTAAAGTAATATCCACCCACCTGCTGAAGAAGAGAGATATATTTATATAAATGGGTGTGAAGATGGTGGGTGAAGGAAGCAGGGTTGATATCAGAGGATGGGTGTATGGCTTGTGTGTGAGGAAGGAGGAAGGGAGAAGAGAGGATGTAGGAAAGGATAGAGGAAAGAATTGCAGCTGTGCACTTGAATCAGTGCTTTATTCAGAGTTTGGACACACCAAAAACAGGATATGCTGAGGCGGGGCAGGGAAGAACTGCTGCAATTTAACAGTTTAAAGGGTCAGCTTATGGAAAAAGAATGGGTGGAGACAAAAATCTCAAACAGATTCTGCTTCCCAAAATTTGGATAAGTTAAACCAAAATGATCTGCATGACTAGAGATGAGTGAGAAAATGAAGCAACATTGTATAACACAAACAGTAAATGTAAAAGAAATTAATCATTTTGTTTCTTTTCTTTTTGAATGTTTCAGGGGAAGTCTATTAGACATGACACGTGTTTGTGACTATGATTGTGTATGATTGGGTCTGAGGGAAAGGAAAATAAATAAATAATGAATAAAGAAAAAGAAAGATTAAAGAAAGAACAAAAGAAAAAAAACATTTAAAATGAATAAAAAAAAATAAAATGGGGGATAGTATGTAAGACATACAGGTCATGCAGAGTAAGACAGTTGTTAAAATGCAAGTAGGCATATACTATACCAATAATAATAATAATGAGTATTAGAAAATAACAAAACATAATTCCTAAATTGTTGTTATTACAAAAATTAAAAAGATAAAAGAAAATACAAAATAGTTAGTAATAGATAATTGTCAAAAGAAGCTATAGCTTATTGAATAAATCTGCCTCCCAGTTAAAGGGTTTATTTGTGAAATCATCACTGTTGCAGAGTTGCTTGATGCCCCTGAAGACGTGAAAATTAAAAAGAAGAAAGCAGAGGAAATGACAAGAAAATAAAAGGGGAAGTCCAGAAACAAAGCTCACAAAAGCTGTACAGCGAGTGGAAATAACCTGATTCAGCACCATGCTGCTTTCATTGGGTAAGAATGACTTTTAAATTAAGACATTGATACAGTATGAAAGCACCTGAACAGAGGGAAATCAGTGGGCAGCGATTGAGATTATGTCACTCGAGCACCCACTGTAGAGGAGGATCCTGGACCTGAGGATGATGTCTGTGCGTCATGTTCTCAAATCATGCCCACAAACACACACACACACACACACACACACACACACTACAGAGCGCTCTGTGTCTTGATAACCTAACAGAAAATCACCACGGCAACTGAACACTGATGGCACTTTATGCCAGTCTTGCTCTACATGTTTGTCTTTTATTTCTAGGCTATCAAGAGTCACACAAAACCAACAAAAGACAAGTAATAATGATGTCAACTGAATGTTTACTTATCAAGGCACACACACATTTTACACACAAGCTGAACAACATATTTCTATTTTTTAAGATAACAGAAAACGACAAGGTTTTATTTTTGCAACACTCACCTGTGGCTGCAGCAGGTGCCCCTGGACGCACCGTAGCACAGAGAAATGCCTGAAAACTGGAGGCACACAGCTCACTTACAGTCCCCATCACAACACAGTGTGTAATTAGGAGTTTGGGACAAAACAGCATTTGAGGCAACTCCCCTCTTAAGTCAGCTTCATACTTGACTAAAAGGCTCAAGCTGGCCTCGGCAAGAAGCTCCTTGAAAAAGCCGGGCTTTAGGTGTTTTCCGTCCCGACTGCCACCAGACTCTGACAGACTCTCGGAAAAAACACTCTCCACTCTCCACTCTCCACTCTCACTTTCTCTCCTCCCTCCTCCCTCGTGTTCACACACTTGACCTCACTCCTGAATTCAGCCTCACACACGTCACACTTTTACCATACACAAAAACCTGTCCGCCTTATAATACATGTTATATATATATAATACATTCTTCACATGAAAAGGAGACATATACTGTATTTATAGACACCCACCCACTGCTGTGTCACTTTGAACAGTTGTTAATGTATTCCTGGAAGTGATGACAAATGGACACACACTATCCTCCTGTTTCACCCCCCCACCCCCCCAACACACACACACACACACACACACACACACACACACACACACACACACACACACACACACACAGACACACATAAGAGGCCCTATTAGTTTAGTCAGAGCTGAGCTAACACATAGACACATATCCTACGTTATGTTGCATATCAGTGATGACAAATATTTTAATGCCTTGTCTTTGAGTATATTAAGTATAGTTAAGTATTAGTTTTAGGGGGATTTTTAACATGTTTTTTTATGTGTGTGTGTGTGTGTGTGTGTGTGTGTGTCATTGTGACAATATTGACTAAATTATTTAGGGATCTTTTGGCACAGATTCTTATATCCTTAAATCTAAAGTGAAAAATTGATCACATAAGGTAAAGTATGCAGAGTGTTATATTCTCATATAAATGTTATCATTTGCTTCATACTGTTGTTGGGTAGTTTTATCTTATACAAATGGATATGTTTGTTATAAAATAACCTGCAAAGTAACTTGTAACTATTGCTGCCAAATGAATGTGGTGGAGCAAAAAGTGTGCCTCTGAAATGTTACTCTATGAAGTACAATAAAGTAGCATAAAACAGAAATACTCATGTTAACAACTAGAAGTACAGCACTTGAGTAAATGTACTTATTTTCACCACAATATGTAATCCAACACAACAACACCAACTATTGATACAAAACCTCATTAAAAAGCTAGTACAGATGGAACCTAGAAAAAGAAACAATCAATAATCAATTAGTATCAGTGGTAGCAAATTTGCAATACATTTACAAATGTTGACAACATCTAGCTTTTGTTTCTGTGGAGGTTTAATGCACAATAGAAAGGTGCCTTGCCTGCCAAATGGATTTTATATGGCAGTAGCATGCAGTAGTCATACTTGTAGAGTTATGGCAGAAGTAACAGTATTAGTTGTTGTATATGAAAAAAAAAACACAGTTAAAATGGTCTAAGCAGAAGCGGTAAATGGCAGACTTCATTGTAGTGGAAGAGGTAGCAGCTATTAATCAAAACCTGATTAATCATTTAGCTGATTAAGTATCAGCACAAATGTGGCAGTGATGGTAGCAGTATTAATACAAACGTAACCATTTAAGTAATAGTATTGGCAGTAGTAGTATCACTACAACTGATTATAATGGCTTCGTTACAGAATGAAAGTGTTTCCTATAATGCATATGTCTTATAACAATTCACTGTAACAATGTGTGCATGTTGTTTAAGCAAGTGTTTGAGCTGCTACTCTATATTCCCCTACTTATATGAACTATGGATATTTATATACTGCATCTGCTGTTAAGGACCAGGGCCATTTCAGGTGTGAGTGTGATATCATTGCCCCTTCAGGCTGCCTTTGAATATGATTTTGCACTTCTGATACACAGTATAGTTCCTTATTATTCGATGTTCTCCATACTTTCACTTGCACTACATTTCCTATCACCATCACTCCATGTATCTCGTTCACTCATTAAATCTATTTGAGTCTTTGATTATCTCCTTTCCTCTCCTCTCTCTGTAGAGCTGACCTCTTTCTGTTGACCTCACACTCCTCACAAACAAGAATATCATGTTCAACTTTGACAGCTTTTTGTGGCTCCATAAGATTTAGGACTCACAAAATACAGCAAGTATATATAAATATATGCACATGTAGTTCCAGAAACCCAATGTCCCCGGTGGCAGGTGGTACAGAAAAATAAAGAGGAGTAGGTGGTGCGATGAAGCAGCCCAAGTGAACTTTTATGTGATTTGCATATAAAATGAAAACAGTGAGAGAGAAAGACATTCCACAGTGTCCAAATGGACCTTTCTAAATATATTCAGTTGGATTTAGTTTCTTGTGTTGCACTGCCTGCTCAAACCATGTGAACACAAAATCAACAGCAGATTGTCTTTCATTGAAATACACTTGTAATCAACGTATTTTTAAATAACCAGTGGTGGAAGAAGTATTGACAAGTAAAAGTAACGATACCGATAAATAGAAGAACAGAAGTCTTATCAGTAAGTATCAAAAGTAGTCATGATGCAGAATAGTGGTATATTTACCATATTATTTGAAACTTATTACTGTTTCATTAACACATACAGTAAGGAGCCTTTTAATGTTGAATTATACGGTTATTCTATAAGAATGTATATTTTGTAAACTGATCATATTTTTAACATATGTATATAACTTGAATGTGAATGGAATAAAAAGTACAATATTTCCATCTGAATTGTATTAAAAATATATATGGAAATACTCAAGGAAACACAAAATATAAGTACTTGAGTGAATGTACCACAAGTGAAAATAACAGCATTGTGTTGAAATCCGCCAACAGTCAGCTTCCTGCTGTTTGATTCACATGTAGGGTGATTAATGTTTTTTGGCATGCTGAAGGCAAAGACAACATGACGCTCATCTCACGATGCATTATCTTTCTCAATATGAGCGGTGTCTTCAAGGATGACGAAACCCAAAACCCAAGTCAGAAAAAGCTTAAAATAAAATCACAAAATAGAAATTTCAGTACGTTCGGATGCTTGTTTACATTGTTTTAATCTTTTCTGTCTCTGGGTCTTCTGAAGGAAAAATAAAAATGAAACATAACGATACATTCTCAGATATCCAGTGTACTCAACCTTATTTTTTTTTTTACTTCTTTCAGAGAAGCTCACTCCTCACTCAAATGCATCTGGTTGCCATGACAACTACAAAAAGCCCAGCATATGAGAAAAGAAGAAAGTGTAATAACTATGGTATTAACCAAGACACCTCATTAACCGTTTTCTTGCTCATTAAAAAGTTCATAGGGCTACATTTTTGTTTGTTTCTGACAATTTTTTCTCCTTTTTTAAAAAAAATATTTGATAGCCTATTTTGTATTTAACATATTTAACATAGCTATTGTACCATTTGTTTTTTAATCATTTTATATATATATATATATATATATATATATATATATATATATATATATATATATATATATATTTATAATAAAAAATCTGTCTGCCATGAAGTCTGTTGAGAGGAATTCAGAGTTAAAAGACAAGGTCAAAACCAGTATGTAAACTCTAAAAGAATGCTAAACATGATCTGAATTTTATCAGGTTTAAGGATACAGATTAGCCTGAACTGCTGCCCACTTGTATATGTTTTTCAGTGATTCAAATAGATTAAATTAGAATAGTTTATGTGGGGGTGCAGCTTCCTTTCACCAAAGGAAAAGATTTTGAAAAGAATCGTTCAAAATATTTTTCTAATCTTACATACATTATGAATCAAAAAGGGAATTCTGACCGTTAGGTTTATGAACATTTGGGTCAATGTCAGGATATATTGTAGACCATTTTGCTTTAAATATGTGAGCTCTCAATATTTTTAATTGATGAACACTTCCAGAAGTGGGAGCGTTACAGGGAGCACATTTTGAACATAGTGCTTATAGAAAGACCCGACCTATAAGTATCTAAAGAAATGAGCCTATGGCAGATATAACATCCCAGACAATTGAACAAAAGATGCAAAGCATTCTTTGTAATACAAGTATGATAGACAGTAGACAAGATAAAAAAGGGATTGGAGGCAAAGGACCTTGGAAAAGACAAAAGATGTAACCCAACCCTTATGGTGCAGAGAGAGACATATTTAGGGAATAATTCAGCTCCATTGCAACACATTAGGTTGCAATGGAGGTTGCAGTTAGATCTGACTGAGAAAAAGAACAACATCATCCAAGTTATCTTGTTGTCAAGTTGTCTTATGGTGCAAATTCTTTAGATGATGTGAGTGTGAATGATGCAACCTTGAACTATGATTGCACACAGACTCACATCAATAAAAATAGAACAGTTTATCTGGAAACCTCAAACAATTTTGGGGAGTTTGTTCTCGAGTCACACTTGTAGCATCTCACAGGAATGTCTGTGTTCCTTATTTAATCCTCTGAAAGCTGGGTGGGATACTATAGATGAACCATATGTTTTTTTATACCAGTAAAATATTTCCACACCCTCATTAGCAATGTATTCGAGAATTTTCTTTTTGTGCTTTAAGTTGCTTCTCAGGCTTATGAAGTTACTATGTGTGTATTTGAGCTACATAAATCAGAGTTGTAGAAGTATTTATTTATTTATTTAATAACTTTAGTTACTTTGCAGATTCTGATTGATACAAAATTGAATCAACAACTAAATGATGCTGTATTATTATATATTAAGATAAGACTGTATTGATCCCTTAGTGAATATACACCCATGCTACCTGGCAGTATATACATTTACCAACTGCAACATTAAAGTGATGTACACATTTATGCATCAATAATTATAATTCAATAATATAATACAAATTATTCTGAAATGGGTCATTTTGCATGAAGGGTACTTTTACTTTTTGTACTTTAATTATATTTCGATGCTAAATCTTTATTACTTTAGTAAAGATGTTGAATGAAGGACTCAACCTGTGGTGTTGCTACTTTTACTTTAAATATCTGAGTACTTCTTCCACCATTGTGTATTTGTGTGTGTGTCTTTAGTTTATGTGATGTGTCTTCGGGTAGGCTGGTGTTTTCCCCACTTGAATTTTACATATTATATTCTTCTGTATATGTATTTTAATGTAAAACACATTGAGTGTACTCATGACACAATGAGATACATACAACAGAGTTATAGAAGTAAATTTGGCTTGTTGAAGACTATAGTGAAGCAGTCACTGGTGGCCACCGGGTGGCATCACAACTACAAGGGAGTCGGGACAATGTTTATGTGGAAATGTAAGAAATATTTACACCAGGTACCTGCAGCTTTGATAGACAAAATGAAATCATTTTATTTCATCAGGTAAAGTCATTTGCATCCTGATCTATTGATGGAGTGTCAAATCATGTTTTGTACTTACAGAGAGACATGCTGCCTAATGTCTTTTCTCAAGGGAATATATCAAATGTTTTATAAGAATATCATCCTCCTTCACTGTCACTGTCCTCCAGTGTTGGAAGAAGTATTCAGATACTTTCACACTGTAAAAAATACTCAAGAAAAAGTCCTGCATTCAAAATTTTACTCGAGTAAAAGTATTAAAGCATTAGGGGAAAAGTACTTTAAGTTTTTTTTTAAAAGTCTTCATTATTGTAATGTTACCGTATCATATACTATATCATCTGATTATTATTATTATATTACTATAACATTACTGGTGATGTTGAAGCCGGTCAACACAGAGCTAATTTTAACTACCATACTTTATACTACTACATACATACTTTTTGTTATGTTTAACCCTTACCAATATATCATTTTAGAAACTGATTAAAGGTTTTCTATTTAAAATTTTAATCTGATAAGTAACCGTCTGATATATTATAATATACAACATTCCCTTTGAAATTTAGCAAAGCAGAAGTAGTTCAAAATGGAAAGTAAAGTACAGACAAGTACATCAACACTGACTTAAGTGTAGTACTTGAGTCTACTATTGAGCATGGCAGCCTTGACATTGCCACAATTTAGGAATATATATATATATATATATATATATATATATATATATATATATATATATATATATATATATAGACCATCCACCATGGACCTGCCAGGCACACAGTAGTTCTGGTCCCGATGGATGACCTGGATGGCCAAGACCTTGGACAGAAGCTTGTAATCCACACACAGCAAAGACACAGGGTGCCAGTTTTTTTATATCCTGCAGGTTGCCTTTTTTTGGTAGCAGCGTAACAACTGCCCTGTGGCAGGACATGGGCATGGAGCCAGAGGCCAGACTCTCATTAAAAACATCTAAAACATCATGTGCAAATATGTCCCAGAAGGCTTTAAAAAACTCAACTGTGAGGCCATCAATGCCTGGGGCACATTTCCCCTGCATACTCTGCAGGGCAGCGTGGACCTCCTGCAACTTTATGGGCGCCTCAAGACAGGAGTTGGTCATCGCAGAGACCTAAGGTAGCCCACTCTTGAACTCCTCTTGTAGAGCCTCCTGCTCCTTGTACTCGCTTGAGTAGAGGGAGGAGTAGAACTCTACGGCTTGCCTTCAGATCTACCTCGGCTCCATGATCTCCTGCCCTGTGTCTGAAAGCAGTGTGTGGCTTACCCACCTCTGTCCGTTCTTTTTCTTCAGGCCGAAGAAGAAGCAGAGGGAGCATCCATCTCTGAGATGGTCTGGAATCGGGACCGGACTAGTGCACCCTGTAATAAATAAGAGTTTAAAAAGGGATGTTGGATTTAAAATTGAACAAAAATATTTTACCGTCAAAATATTATTTTTTTAATTTGTTGTTCTTTATTCCAAATATAATTTTTGATGTTGAGGTCAAAGGTCAAATGACCAGAGTTTAGCGAAGGCCTCACCTGTTGCATTGTGGGTTAGAGGAATACGGAGAGAGAGCCAACGTGGCTGCAGAGAAACAATGTACTGTCTCAAACAAAGATTTGATCCAAATATTTTTTGTAATTTATTTGCATGTAATGCACTTTCTGTACTGTTGTAACGCTAACATTGTGGGGCCCGTCTAGTTAAGGAAACGTGCTTAAGAGACTGTAAAATGACTGAAAGAAGTATATTTGACTCATTGTATTTTTCGTGTTTATTTTTCTTGTAGTTTTCACGGTGTCTTACGACAAAAAGGTGGAAATAAATGATCAAAGGACATCTGTCTGATGCGTGGCCTTATTGGACCAGTGTAATTACACTCTAGTTCCACTATATCAGTCGCCAGGTCCTGCATAGATCTGGTGATGTCTCGTGTAACATGAAGGTGTGCTGTTGACATAAAAGCTTGATTTCTGCATGGTCCCACCACTGCCTAAGACTGCTAAAATCACCCTTCCTCTGTCTAAAAACACCCCAGAAATAAATAAGGACCCCTCTAAAATCTTTGTCAAAAACATGACATAAAACCAAAGACTGATCAGTAAAAACAGCAGGAACAATATTAGGGTGGGACCATGTGTACTGTCGGCAGTCTGCATGCATCCTCCTCCATACATCCACCAGGCCATGGCTGGAGACCAGCCGCCCCAGAGTATCTGCATGGTTGCGATCTAAAGATGCATTTTCAGTACAGTTAAAATCCCCACCCAAGAATAAAAATTCCTCATTTAAAACCCCACTTACCTTTTCTAAAAATATTTATTTTTCTCTGCACCGGTTGTTGGGGCACAGGTTAATAAAAACAGCCGTAAAATGATCAAACCGAGCTTTGACTAAAAGCAGCATCCCCTCGATAAAATGCTTGACGTCCAGTGTGACCAAGAGAAAGCTCTGGAGAAGAGGAAGCCCACTCCTCCACTCAGAGAAGAGCCGTGGCTCAGGATAGCTTCCCCTTCCCACTCTCTCCTCCGGTCGGCCGCATTGCTGCTGTCAGTGTGCGTCTCTTGTAAAAATAAAACATCAATGTGTTTCATTCTTATACATACATTTTACATCTCTGGCTCCATTTACATTTAAACTCCCTACTTTAAAAACATCCATATTAAGTGAGATGTTAAAAGCAAAAATAAAAACCAATAAATTAATTAAGATACACATTGGAGCATATTCCATCATCAATATTTGTTTGTCTTTTTGCTTTAAGCACAAATTTCTTCAGTCTAAAAACCTCTTGGTCTGTAAATTCAGACACCTCTTTTTGGCTTTTGTGGAGTCTGACTGAGGAGCAGAACAGACCCAAGTCTGGAAAGAAATCCTCTATTTTTACCCTCTGCTGGTTTTTTGTTTGTTTTAGAAAACTTTTAATTTCCATCGCGCTCCTCATTTCCGGGTTAGCACTCCACCAATCAGATTGGTCATTGAGTCCGACTGCCCGCCTTCCGATTCAACATGTCAAATCGGCCAAAATGAAGGACGACGGCAAGGAACACACCTAACAGACTCGAGTCACTAACCTCGCCAGACTGTCTGACGGCCGATAATCGGGTTGGTGTGTCAGGGTCTTGAGCTTCACTGGAGGTATGGTTTGCCTTCCTTCTGCGTATAGCAGCCATTTTTGATTTAACTGCTGCCTGTTCCTCCTCCATCACTAACTCCTCCACTTTACACTTTGTTAATCTGTTTCATTTACCTTTTCATTAACCTCGTCGGTCTGCACCTGACCGTTCTCCCCTGACTGTCCCTCCTGTGTGTCCCTGATCTCACCTGTCTGTTCCCCAGACACACCTTCACCTGTTTGTTTTTTCTTTTTCTTTCTCCTCACCCATTACACTTTTCTCACCTTCACTCACAGCTTCATTCTCATTCTCTCCCACATAATTCGCACAAACACCCGGTGTATCTACAGTAGGCTACTCACCCGGTGCATGTGGTCAGACATGGCATCGCCACGCTGCCGTGCAGTGCGCAGAGTGGGCATCGGCCGCTCAGAGGCAGCAGCCGGCACCGAGGCTCCCCCCCTCGGATCACCTTGTGACAGGCTCTCACCGTGTGTCCTGCCTCTCCACAATCAAAACATTTCATCCCAGATGAAGTTGCAAAAATCACGTAGGCTATTCATAATCATCTATCTTGACATGGAAGCAGAGGTTTAGCTCCTCATTCCGATGGTTCAGTATCATATACAGCTGTCTGCACAAACATTTAATTCACGGTGATGCCCACCTCGATGACTTGGTTCACCTTCTCCACCCGATCCAGAAAGATGACCACAGCGCTGTTCATCCGAGTGGCCGACTTAATGCTACCGTGCCCGACACAGCTTACCCAATGTCCTCCACGCTGCACGGAAAGCTGGACAGATCTTGATGCCTTTGGTCGAGGGGTATGATTCTCGGTTGGGGTGCGAGAGGTCCTGGGTTTAAATCCCGGATGAGCCCCCATTTCATGTTACGCCCCAGTCTAGGGGTGCCTAGAACGTAATATGAAAAGGCCCCATCTTCCCCGTCTCCCAAGTAGCCACAAACAATTGGTTTAGATAAACTTATTTATTTTACCGAGAACGAAAAGATATAGGCTACATAACATATATGTATAAGGCTTCAGGGTGGCCTACCACCAAAATAACAAACAAATAAAAACTGGGAGATAAACTAACCTAACAAACAAAAGGGCAAAACAAATGACAAAAGACTTACCTCCATAACTAACAAAACAGGAGAAAAGAAGATTACACACCTGGCGGTCCACCCTTACCAAAACAAACAGAAACAATATCTAACCTAAACCAAAGTTACAGGAATTTTCTCATATAATTGATTTCTTTTGGTAGAATTTGCAAATTGTTTTCTAGTTAGTTTCCTTACCAGCAGCTTGATATTATGGTCGGACAGACATGTTATGCAATGTAGTTACTCTCTCATGTCTGTTTGTAAAGCTCAATTTGTGTCTGTATATGTAGAACAAGTTATGAAAAGTACAGTTGCTTCCATAGTAACATTGTAAGCAACCGGCACAAATTTTCCTTCATTTTGACATAAAATGATTGTATGAAGAGTGAAAATTGTGTAAGTGTCTAGGCTTCAAAGAAGGTTGTTCACTAACTCTGTCTGTTGCTATAGAAACGGAGAGGAGGAGAGGGACTCAAATGTCACCACTGTCAGCACTGTGACAAATCCTTCACAACATCAAAATATTCAAAGATTCATCAGAGTTCACACTGGAGAGAAGCCGTACATCTGTGATCAATGTGGGGCAGCTTTCACACAACAGAGTTCCCTTAAATCACACCAACACATTCACGTTGGAGAGAAGCCGTACAGCTGTGATCAATTTTCACCGTGGGAGTTCTCTTCATTCATTCTGGTCGGTGTTTACATTCCACCCCAAGCCGACGTGAGTGATGCACTGCAAACTCTCACCGATTAGGTAAACTTTTCAGAACACAACTATCCGGACTGATTGCTCATTATTATGGGATATTTTAACAGAGCTAAATTAAACCATGAACTACCAAAATTCAGACAGCACACTAACTGTCCCACCAGAGACAATAACACATTGGATCATTGCTACACCGTTCTTAAAGGGTCATACCACTCTGTTCCCCGTGTGGCTCTTGATCACTCTGATCATTGCTTGATTCATATCATTCCCACTTACAAACAATTTTAATCTGCAAAGCCTGCAATCAGAACAGTGAAGAAGTGGACTGCAAGACTGTTTTGACTGTACAGACTGGAGAAGCCACAGGTGACAATAGGACGAACTTACTGACACATCCTACATTAGTTTTTGTGAAGGAGTGTGTGTGCCAACAAAGACTTTCTGCATCTTCAACAACAATAAACCATGGTTCACTGCAAGACTGAGCCAACTCCGCCAGGCCAAGGAGGAGGCCATGCAATGGAGACTGGACTCTGTACAACACACTCAGAAACACATTGACCAAGGAGATCAGAGCAGCTAAAAGGAACTTCTCTGAAAAGTTGAAAAAAACGTTTTCAGCCAACGAGTGCTGTGGAGAGGCCTTCAAGACATCGCCAGCTATAAGAGACCATCCCCCACTGCTGAGGCTAAAAATGGCCTTGCTGATGACCTGAATGCCTTTACTGCAGGTTTGAGAGGGAAACACTCACACCCCTCCCCCACTCCAGACCAACTGCACTATCATACCTGAAATTCTTACCACTCTCAGCTCACTGTATCTCCTGCCATCTGTCAGTGGATCTCCAGCTTCCTGACTGACAGGAGTCAGCATGTGCGGCTGAGAGATGTCACATCTGGAACACGGACAATCAGCACTGGTGCACCACAGGGATGTGTCCTCTCCCCACTGCTCTTCTCCCTCTACACAAATGACATCCAAGGACCCAGCTGTCAAACTCTTAAAATTTGCGGACGACACCACTGTCATTGGGCTCAACCAGGATGGTGACCAGTCTGCATATCGGCAAGAGGTTGATAATTTGGTGCTCTGGCACAGTCAACACAACCTAGAGCTAAACACTCTAAAGACTGTGGAGATGGTGGTGGACTTTAGGAACCACCCCACAGTGCTGCCCCCCTCACAATATCCAACAGCCCAGTGTAAAATGTGGACTCATTCAAGTTTCTGGGCTCCATCATTTCCCAGGATCTGAAGTGGGAGTCCAACACCAATGCCATCCTTAAAAAAGCTCAGCAGGGGAAGTACTTCCTATGGCAACTGCGGAAACATGGCCTACCATAAGAGCAGTTGGCCATCTTCTACACTGCTGCCATTGAATCCACAGTAAGGTGTTAAAATGGGGTGGGGGTTAGGGTACAAAGGGAGAATTCTGATTGGCTTGGGGTGTGTGACTGCTCCACAATAAAGGCCTCAGAGCTGTCTCTCAGTCTCTTACTTGGGAAAATCTTCTACTTCGGACTTTAAAATCGAATCTTGTCAAATGACAAGTTATACCAGGACGCCGCAGCTGAAGAGAGAAAAGGTAAGATTTCAGTCTTGAACTGATTTGATCTCATTTATAGGGGGCATTTTGTATCTTTTCAATAATATCATCCAACTTGTTAAAGAAGCTGTGGAACATGTTTGTCAGTTTTTTTTTAAGCTAGTTTGTATTTAATTTATTTAATGGCACCTCTTTCTTCCCTGAATTACTGTAAAGCACACACACAACAGTAAAACACTTTTACATCCATTAAGGGTCAGTGTATATTTTGGTCATTCGATTTTCATTTCACAAAGAGGTATTAAAATACAAAAAACTAATAGCCATATTTATGTAGCCTATATTTATGTAAAGAGGTGCAAAAACGGATGATCAGTCGCTCAGGAAGTTAGGCTACAGTTTCCCTCATCTGCAGCCTGGGTTAAAGCAAAACTGGTAGGCTACACCAGTGCTACTCATTAATGTATTAAGAGAACGTGCTACTGCCTTGGAAATGCAACATCCGGTCTCAGAATATGAAAAAACTGGCATTTTTTCATTTCTGTTTTCTAGTGATTATATTTTTTGTTATATGAAATAGAAAATGAAAATCGAAGCATGTTTTAAATTTTCACAAAAAATGCTTTGTACTTCAATTTTAAATTTTGTATTTTAAAATGCAAATCAAATAACCGTTCATTTTGTTTTTAATACCTGTTATTGAAATGAAAATCGAATGACCGAAACATACACTGACCATTAAGTGACACTCACCTTATTTATTGTTTGTGCCCATGCACTTGTTAGCAAGAGTATGATTTTTAGCTGGAACTTTATAGTTCTTACAGTGTCAAACCCAAATGCAGAGATGACAGGCGATGTGATGAGCTTGAATATTTATTAACAAAAAATCCATACAACAAAAGGTGTCCAAAAACAGTAAGCAAGGTTATCCAAAAAACGAAGTAACAAAGAAGAACAATAACAATGACAATTGTTGGCTCTGACAATATAAATAATGATAAAATAACTGCATTTTTCTTTTTGATTGCAGAGTCCTGCTCCACCCAGCTCCCTCCATGGAGTCTGACAACAAACATTTCCAGCCCTGGAGAAACTACACGGGACTGTCGGACACAGTCAGAGAGATCCTGGGCCGGCACACGGCCAATGAGTCCTCACTTCCAGCCTCTAAAGCTCCGCACTCAGAATCTGATGACTTGTGCAAGGCACTGTGCATAGGGCTAAACATAGTTTGCCAAATTGGCGACCTCGGGGCAGACTGTGCGCCAGATCTCTCCGGTATATCTACGCTGCCAGGCTCTTTGACTCATGGCACACACACACACACACACACACACACACACACACACACACACACACACACACACACACACATAGACACACACACACACACACACACACACACACACACACACACACACACACACACACACACACACACACACACACACACACTTCTTGCACTAACTGTATATTGACTCTTCACTACATTCAGCATTTATATAAACCAGGGGTGTCAAACTCTATTTCATTAAGGGCCACACTGGAAATGACGATCACAATAAGGGCCAGACATGTTGAGTGAATTGACATGCTTTTATTTAAAGGAACACGCCGACTTATTGGGACTTTAGCTTATTCACCGTAACCCCCAGAGTTATATAAGTCCATACATACCCTTCTCATCTCCGTGCGCGTTGTAGCTCTTTCCAACGGCTCCACCGGTAGCTTAGCCTAGCACAGATCCTGAAGGTAATCAGTTCCAACTAGCCTACTGCTCCGAATAAGTGACAAAATAACGCCAACATGTTCCTATTTACATCTTGTGATTTGTATAGTCACAGCGTGTACAAATAACAAGGTCACATGAGACACAGCCATCTTTTAACCGTATACAAACTGGGAACTATATTCTCAGAAAGGCGAAGTGATACACTACTTGGGCGGAGTGATATGCTTGCAGCACCTGAGAAGCGGCATATTCCTTTAACAAAAAAAGTCAATTAACTTTGTATTACTGCATGTCTCATATAGTTTTCTCCCATACAGTTTGGTCGAAATAAAACCCTAAAAAAGTCGGCAAAAAAGTTTCTTAGCCATCGTAGAATTTAGCAAGTCATGAAAAACAAACATTACATTTTTAAAAGCAGCTACCACCCAACCGACTCACAACAACCTGTTTCACAGCCTGAATATTAAAAAACTCTCTGCTTCTGGGGGAATTCTGAGTCTCAAAGTCGGCAAATCTGTCAAATTCTGCACGGCAGTGTCGCGTAATTACAGTATGAAAAATTGTTTCCTGGTTTTTGGTATGGTGCACAACTAGTTGGGCCAAAATTTGCTGTGAACCTAAATTGAAATGTGTGCCGGATCAAAATTTGCAAGGGGCCGGATTTGGCCCCCGGGCCTTGAGTTTGTCACATGTATAGACTGTCTATTCCGTTATACTGTGTTATTACTGACCTATTGCACTACATTACACTACTTTTTTCATTTTTTTGTTTGTTTTTTGTTTGACTCTTCACTACATCTCAGCATTGTTATATACTGTTTCTTCATGTATATTGTGTTATTACCATATCACTTTTGCATATCCATCTTTCTAAGCTTTGTAATGCTTACTTAATCTGCACTTTATGTAGCCTATTGTATTCTGTATTCCTGTATTGTATTGAATGTAAATAAAAAAAACAGACACACACACACACACACACACACACACATACCTTACTATGGTAACTGAGCCTGTGAACCTAACCTGGTCGGGAGCAGGTTTTCTTCAATAAACTCTCCTCCCTCTGACACAGCGCTCTTTCATTTCTTCATTCATTCACTCAGTCTGTATCAGGTGGATTTTAGCACAGTTTGTTATCGGCATGAATAAATAAACAGGGTTGGTTTATTAACTTTTAGGCAGATTATAAAATGTTTTTTTAAATTGGGAGATGATATTGAGGCCTGACGTCGTATTTTCGTGGAAATGAAAATACGACGTCAGGCCTCAATATCATCTCCCGATATAACTACAACTATAACTACTTATTTGAGAGGTATCCTTTTTCTTCACAGTTTATCAGTTATGTAGATACATCAGATTAGTTGCGTCGCATTATGTTTTTTGCAAATGCAGAGCCGTCAGAAAAGTGTGCCTCGCTCTGAAACGTTTTTTAAATGTTTTTGTAGTGTTTCCTGGACACAAACCAGTGAGAGCCATTAAAAAGAATTAATGATTATAAATTATAATTCTGTTAAAGATGTTAAAGCAACTATAGAGAACTTTTTGTAACTTAAAATAATGTTTCCAAAATTGTCTCAGTGGTTCATCACCTCGTAACAGGGTGAATGGCATTTCTGCATTCGCTTTGTGGCTCTCTACCGGCTATAACAGCACTATGCAAGTTTGCCAGATCGGGTAGCGGATCTGTAGTTCCAATGAGACATAATGGGACAATTCCTCTTCCAACCTGTAGGGGGACCGAAGCAAGAAAAGTTCTCTAGTGTTGCATGTCACATTAATATTACCCTATTCATGTGTTTCCACCCAAAATGCAACAAAACTCTCTTCAGCTCATCATTTGATTCATTAGAAAGATACCACCAGATATAACAATGAGTAAAAAGTAAAATATTTATGAGTGGGAGATGTGGGGAGTCAAAAGACTTCTTGTTGCCTCAGACCAACAATGTCAAGATTTAAGTCTTTGATTCATAATTCATAATTCAAACACACACATTGTGTGTGTTTTCTTGTAAGTATTACAATAATATTCTGTGTCTTCCTCGCTGTCCTCACTGTCCTCAGTCTTGGGTAAGCGTGATTGCTAATCAGAGGTTGCATCAACAATTCCCCAACCTCACATACTTAAGAGTTACCCAACTGGGTTTCAAACACAAAGGGAGAAGTCAAAAGCGACTGTCGATTTAAGAGAAGTGACAGTCATGTACACACCTCACATCAGTCCACTTTTTCTAAATACACTTATAACTGAATTCACACCCTCGCTCAGACACAGTGACCTCTGAGTTTAGGAAGAAGTGAAATCTGCTCTGACACCGGATGATTATTACAATCCTCCTGTTTGACATCGAGGAGAGAATGAACAGAGATGACAAAACCGCCTGGTCTGGGCTCTGCCTGCACATTTCTCAAATATTTTCCTAGTTGAGTCGATTAGCCTACCACATCGCTTCAAGAATATTTGTCTGCCCTTCTCCCAGCACATCCTCTCCACTCTACATACACGTCCCTCACACACCAACGACCTCAGTGGGAAATTAACAGCCGCCAAATCAAGGCCAGGTTTGACTGCTAAAGACACCAACATTATAAATGCTTTGAGGTTAAATCTAGAATTTAATGGAATAGGCACAAATGAAAAGCAACTCATTATAGAAACAGTTTCAGTGCTTCTACAGATTAAAAGTCAATAAATAAGACATTATGAAATATAAAATCATGAATAACATGATGAAACCGTGGTCATTTTTAGCCTGTCCACCACTTTGAAATATCTTAAATATTTGATGTATTGCCATGAAATTTGGTTTAGACATTCATGTTCCCCTCAAGATGAATTCTAATAACTTTGGTGATCTTTAACCTTTCCTCTAGCATCCATGCATCAGATACATTGCCGCAGCTGTGTTTAGTGCTAATTAGCTAAGGTTAGCATGCTAAACTTCTTAGTGGTGAACAAGGTAAACATTATACCTGCTAAACATCAACATGTTAGCATTGTTTTTGTGAGTGTGTTAGCATGCTAATGATGCATTATGCGTTTAGCTCAAAGCACCACTGTGCCAAAGAACGGCCTCACAAAGTTGCTACATGTACAGTGCCTTGCGAAAGTATTCGGCCCCCTTGAACTTTGACCTTTTGCCACATTTCAGGCTTCAAACATAAAGATATAAAACTGTAATTTTTTGTGAAGAATCAACAACAAGTGGGACACAATCATGAAGTAGAACGAAATTTATTGGATATTTCAAATTGTTTTAACAGATAAAAAACTGAAAAATTGGGCGTGCAAAATTATTCAGCCCCCTTAAGTTAATACTTTGTAGCGCCACCTTTTGCTGCGATTACAGCTGTAAGTCGCTTGGGGTATGTCTCTATCAGTTTTGCACATCGAGAGACTGAAATTTTTGCCCATTCCTCCTTGCAAAACAGCTGGAGCTCAGTGAGGTTGGATGGAGAGCGTTTGTGAACAGCAGTTTTCAGTTCTTTCCACAGATTCTCGATTGGATTCAGGTCTGGACTTTGACCATTCTAACACCGGGATATGTTTATTTGTGAACCATTCCATTGTAGATTTTGCTTTATGTTTTGGATCATTGTCTTGTTGGAAGACAAATCTCCGTCCCAGTCTCAGGTCTTTTGCAGACTCCATCAGGTTTTCTTCCAGAATGGTCCTGTATTTGGCTCCATCCATCTTCCCATCAATTTTAACCATCTTCCCTGTCCCTGCTGAAGAAAAGCAGGCCCAAACCATGATGCTGCCACCACCATGTTTGACAGTGGGGATGGTGTGTTCAGGGTGATGAGCTGTGTTGCTTTTACGCCAAACATAATGTTTTGCATTGTTGCCAAAAAGTTTGATTTTGGTTTCATCTGACCAGAGCACCTTCTTCCACATGTTTGGTGTGTCTCCCAGGTGGCTTGTGGCAAACTTTAAACAACACTTTTTATGGATATCTTTAAGAAATGGCTTTCTTCTTGCCACTCTTCCATAAAGGCCAGATTTGTGCAGTATACGACTGATTGTTGTCCTATGGACAGAGTCTCCCACCTCAGCTGTAGATCTCTGCAGTTCATCCAGAGTGATTATGGGCCTCTTGGCTGCATCTCTGATCAGTCTTCTCCTTGTATGAGCTGAAAGTTTAGAGGGACGGCCGGGTCTTCGTAGATTTGCAGTGGTCTGATACTCCTTCTATTTCAATATTATCGATTGCACAGTGCTCCTTGGGATGTTTAAAGCTTGGGAAATCTTTTTGTATCCAAAACCGGCTTTAAACTTCTCCACAACAGTATCTCGGACCTGCCTGGTGTGTTCCTTGTTCTTCATGATGCTCTCTGCTCTTTAAACGGACCTCTGAGACTATCACAGAGCAGGTGCATTTATACGGAGACTTGATTACACACAGGTGGATTCTATTTTTCATCATTAGTCATTTAGGTCAACATTGGATCATTCAGAGATCCTCACTGAACTTCTGGAGAGAGTTTGCTGCACTGAAAGTAAAGGGGCTGAATAATTTTGCACGCCCAATTTTTCAGTTTTTTATCTGTTAAAACAGTTTGAAATATCCAATAAATTTCGTTCCACTTCATGATTGTGTCCCACTTGTTGTTGATTCTTCACAAAAAAATACAGTTTTATATCTTTATGTTTGAAGCCTGAAATGTGGCAAAAGGTCGAAAAGTTCAAGGGGGCCGAATACTTTCACAAGGCACTGTAGCATGGCGGTAAACCAGATTGGTCTCGTTATGTAATTCCAGCAGTTTTTACTTGAACGTGTCTGTTTTCATTTCAACACACTATTGTCCAAGTGACTATTTTATTTCATCATGTCCTGTTTGTCAATCATGATAAACAGGACGAAGCCAGTTATGCGTACAGCCAATTACATAACCATCTCTGCACTGTTTGCCTTGAATAACAAATGGACTTTTTTTTACCATGATTGAAATGGTAAGAAATAAAACGGTTATTGGAAAAGGTAGCTTTGTAAAATTAAAACAGAGATTTTAAAACCAAATCGCTCGAAATATCAAGACTACTGTAGTTTAGAGCCATGCTAGCTAATCTGTGAAGCTGTTCCATAATGCTTTAGTGATGCTTAAATACAGTACGACGTTATGAAACAAACTTTTGCTGTTGCTGTGCCAACATCAACATTTAGCATAAAGCAAAGTTTGCTTCATAATGTATTACTGTTTTTATTTACTCATTTTTGAACACTTTGGGCCTCCATACATTTATCCTGCATCACGTAACCATATCAGCAAATGCCCAAAAAGACACAAAGGCAGTGTTTAGTTGTTTTTTTTCAAACATGTGGTTTTTATTTGATAATACTGAATATTTTGTCCTTCGCCCGGACTTACACAAAGCATCAAACACATGCACAGTCCTCTATTCACACAAGGTACCCATTTCTCATTTCTCTACACCTCTCCAAAAAGGATTCATCTCTCTCACTCTCACGTTACTCCAGCGCAAGAGGACCTTCTCACCTCGACACTACAGCTAAAGACATCGTAGACAAAGACAGCGAAAACACACAAAAATCATGACAGGTATAATAACACTGAAAAAATACAAAGTAATGGAAAATGGAAAGTTTACTTTTAAATTATGCCTCTAATACTCCATCATATATATATTTTTTTGTTAATGTAGTTTGAGGTGTGTAAAACAGCACTGTAAACTTCAATTGAGTAACTTGCTTTCTATGACAGCGATGAAGCTTTCATTAATAACTGGAAGGAGCAGGAAAGACGAGTCAAAAGCTAAAATTAAGCATGTAAAGACCTTATTACTCATGAAATGAACCGTCTGCGAGAATATATTGGCAAGTCCTGAAACTGCTGTTGGCATTTACAATCAACAGGTAATACAAAGACACTGAAATAACACCCAACAAAGCTTTTGTTTTTGTCTTTCACACATAAAATCTGGAAAAAGATCCCTTATATCCGAACTTCTCACACACCACTTTTTTTTTGTTTTTCTTCAATTGCAAGTACTATTTTATCCGTTATGACAAAGATAGTGAGAATAAGTTTGTGAATATGGATCACCAAAAGCACTCAAAATAGGAGAAATCTGCACCTGAGGTGGATCTGTCGGTCTCGGCGAACTATAATCACTGTCACATCAGAGTGTTCAGGCTCTTGTCTTTACTGGAACTCATCCTCAAAAAGTGCAAATCTAGTTCTAAAGCTGTAAAATAATAATAATCAAGTAACAACAAAAGTATATGCATAGGTACTGTACAGCTACATAGTGGGGATAACAAGGGAGAGGGATGAAGACGAGACGTGAAAGAGACATTTTGGATATTTCTGATTGGACTGTGGGGCGGTGAGGTGGTGGTTTACCTCATGAGCAGGTTTAAATTTAGAGCGCTCATCTTTACACAGCATAGACTGGTCCAGTGAGGCCTGTGACAACCACAGGCTTCAGTTGAAATCTCCACAAGAACAGATTTTTCACCTAATCAAACCAGGAAAGATCAGCCAAGATGACTCATGTTCTTTTTAAACAAAACAGTTAAGCATGCAGTGGGCGTCCGACGTCACAGGTGGCCAAACGGCTCCCAGCAGAGAAGATGAGGGAAGCAGTAACTAATAGTGTTCGTAGAGAGCGAGACAATCATTTAAAAAAAGGCAACTTGGAATTTGGCTTTGGAATAAAATGGAGTATGAGGTAATAAAAGTAGAAACACAATGGGTAATGAAGGATCGTAGATCGGGATTGACTTGTGAAGTTGGAGAGCAGAGCTGTTAAAGCGCTTTGCGGGGCAGGAAGTGCTCTGTCTCACCGAGAATTTATATCCTCCTGACGCCAGCCTCAGGAGGAAGTTACATCATCACTTGACCAGTCTATGTCTCATGATGCTAGGTTTGTTTTTACAGAGAACAACCTGAGTCTGAGAACAACCTCTGAGCCTCTTCAGTTAAATTGGAGCAATGCTGAGGTTGAAAACGGCCTCGTGTTGCTTTGTCTAACTGAAATGCTTACGGACAACAAACACAAAGAGAGGCTGAAGGTTGTTTTCGGACCAGCAGGTAATGTTAGTCACATTAGATTTGCCTTTAAAAATAAAAAATAAAAAAAATAAAAAAATCACATTGCCTGATGTTATCTTAAATTTCAATGGAATCGTTTAACATTTATTTTCCAGCCAGGCTGTGCAGTGGGCAGTCAGGCGAGCCACGTGATTAAGGGTCATCGGCGTCCAGGAACTCCTTCTTGGGCGACGCAACGCCGCGGTACCAGGAGCAGGAGCCGTCCGCCCTCTTGACGCAGGCGTAGTGGCTGGCCTGGCGTCCGTGCACCTGCTTCTCGATCATCATGTCTGTCCACAGACACTCCTCAGGAGCAGAGATCTCACAGGGCAGAGAGGGACAGCGCACAATCTGCAGAGACACACAGAACAATCTCCCTATACTGTATGCACAAACTGTGGAGTCATGTAAAGTCAAGTTATGATATTATTTGAAACAACGATAACTTATAATACCGTTTTATTACAGTATATACCACATTATATTCCTATTATATTTCTATATTAATTTCCAGACAAACACTAAGCATCATTACTTTTTCATATTATATATTATTTGCCGTTTACACACAATAGACTTGCTGATCACATCAGTCACTTATTTTAGTTTTATGTCTTTTTGTATTTATTTTTTACTTTCTCTATTCATCTACTTATTTCCGAATTTCTTGTCTTGTGATCAGTAGACAACAGGACGAGGTCAGTAGCCTTTTTTTTTATTTATTTTTTTTAAACTTATATTATATCTTATAACCGAATTTCGGTAAAAATACCCAAAAACGCTCACTGATTAACATGTTATATTTTGTTTGTTTAATCCCTAAAAAAAAACAGAAAACCGAAAAAAAAAAAAAAAATGCAAATCCTCTCATATAAGACCTGCCTTACCTTGCATTCACAGCCCATCTCGTAGCGTTGGCTAAGGCCCTTCTTCTGGGTGTTGCTCAAGGAGTCCCAGGGCATGATGTAATCACACAGGGTCACATGCATGCGCCCGTCGGCCTCGGCCTTGCCTGCAAAAGAACGAGACAGCGATAAAAGCTTCACAATGACAGGACATTTAGACACAACAACACTTGATAAATGCAGCTGCAGATGCATCAATATAAATGCTCATATTAGACAAAAGATCAAACTATGAGCGTCAGACAACAGATTCACAGGTAAAACTCAGACCACTCATCCTCTGTGTGAAAAAGCTGGTGCTTGTGTTTCATGCATGAGTGGCACCAGTCAAAACAAGAAGATATTTCAACTTGAGTTTACAGATCTGCCCAGGCTGCATCCTCCTCACTTCACCGCTATCTGTCTGTCAGAGCAACTCTCAACATGTTGAAGTCTTTACAGCATGTCCTCGCAGATGGGACTGACTCACGTTTCACTGGAACTCTTCCAACGGTTAACCCTTTAAACTAAAGAAAGGCTGAATCGTTTTAAAAGATGCTCCGGTCTGCAGAAAGTTAACTGCCTTTCCCACTGCTCAAGTCCTGCAGTCTGAGAGAGAGGAAACGCTGGCTTCAGCAGTTCCTCTTCTTACAACTCTCTGTAATTAGGGCCGAGTGTTTGCGGGTGCATCTCTGTCTGCGATGGGGAAACCAGAGCATGAATGACATCATGATCCTCTATGTCTCCTCTACTCACTGCACTATGTCTCATTCTGCTGCTTTTAGTCACAATACCACCCAGATTCAGCATACAAAACATGAAAGGTATATTTTTGGGAAATATGCTTATTCCCTCTCAGGTGGAGAGTTAAATGAAAAGATTGAAACCACTCTCATCTGTATGTTGAATTTAAGTCTCCAGCCAGCAGCTAGTTAGCTTAGCTAAGCATAAAAACTAAAGGCAGGGGGAACAGCTAGGTAACACCTACCAGCACCTTTAAAAAAAGGTCTCTAATTATTTCTTTATTTTAAATGTGAATAAAACCGAGGTGTTTAAACAACTTTTATGGGGGTTATGTGCTGGACTATTTCTTGGAACAGTAACTAGTCGGGCACTATACTCTCCATAAAACAGTACAATTAACATTTTTACACTTTGGTTTTAAACAAATTAAAAAAACGCAATACAATGTGTTAATAAGTGAGCTTTAATGGTGATGGTAGGTGGATTTTGTTGCCTTCGGACAGAGTCATGCTAGAGTTCTTTTCTATCCTGTTTTCAGTTTTTATGCTAAGCTAAGCTAACGTCTCCTGGCTGTAACTTCATATTTAGCGAACAGACATGAGAGTGGAAGCAATCTACTCATCCCACTCTGCAAGAAAGTGAATAAAGTGAATTCCGGCTTTTACTTTAAACTCGCAAAAGCAAAACATTTTTTGCAGCCTTATCTGTGAAAGTAAATGTGAATACAAGGACATGGACAGTCACTGAGTCACAGTATATCCAGCTCCCATCAGGCTGGTATCTTGCAGAGTGAAATATTTTATTTTCATCTCATGGTCATCATCACCTCGAGCAGGGTGAACGAGATATACAGTACGTACATTTACAACTCTCAGGAGCTCAAGCTGTAGCACGACAGACAAGGTCCCTCCCAGTCTCCCCAGGGTTTAGTCTGCAGCGTATCATTACCCATAATAACATAAACAGTTCCTCCTTCAACACACAAAATGGTCTGCTAGTCTTTATCCAATCCCATGTTTGTCTGCCCGGCTGTTTACTGTGGGAGGTTGATATCTGATTACCTGTCTGTTTGTCTTTTTATTCTTTCGCTTTTGTACGTTTCCATCTTAGTATAAGTATAATAATATATATAATATAGTATAATAATTGCCCATTAGAAGTTACCAGAAATCAAAGTTTATTTTTGTATTATTATTATTATTATTATTATAATAATAATAATAATAATAATAATAATAATAATAATAATAATAATAATACTTCAACAATAAAATACTATTTACAAAGATAAGAAAAAATGCTGGAGCAAATAAACACATATTTGGTATTTTTTTAGATAAATTACTTACTCTTGTTCAAATATAATGGCAATATCCAATAAAGTAACTGACAAAATCTCACGAAACATAGTGTATGCCTAAAGTAACTGTTCAGCATTTTGGAAAATACGGTTATTCACCGTCTTGCCAGAAGTTAGATGAGAATATTGATGTCGCTCTCACTGTACGCTATGGAGCTACAACCAGGAGACGGTTAGCTTAGCTTAGCTTAGCTTAGCATGAAGACTGTAAACAGGGGGAAACAACTAGCCTGGTTCTGTCCAAAGTTAACAGAATCTGCCTATCAGCACCTCTAAAGCTCACTAATAAACACATTATTTCTTGTTTGTTTAATCCGTACAAAAAACTGAAGAGTAACAATGTCAAGTTGAGAAATATTTCCACAACATGTCATTTTTACATTTCTGTTTGTGTATGGGTTGGAGGAATCTCTCCAGAAACAAAGCAGACATAAAATCTCACCTGAGATCAAGTACTCCTTCTTGCCGTTGACATCCAGGGTAACGCCACAGACAGCGGACACAGGAGCCGTAAAGACAGCCTCGATGTCCTGGTTAGGCCCCTTGAACATCTGGAACGATGAACGATAAGCGCAGCGAGTCAAAGTCTGAGCATCAAAATACTGGGAGGCATCTGATGGATATTCTATCAAGTTAAGGATTACAATTTGATCCGTGTATTCTTACCTTAATCTGTTTGACCTCATACTGGATCCTCTTGATGGGATTCCCATAGACATCATTCCCAGAATCCACCTCTCTCTCTCCCACCACCTTCGCTCGAATCACTGTTGAGGACACAGAGGACCACAGCGATACATGATCCCATCATCAAAAGACAGAAAGTAGATGCAAAAAAAGACAAAACCTTTGTCAATAAAAAAGGATGCAAAAGCTGCTGCACGCAACCAGATATGTGAACAAGGTGTTCACAATGAGTATATTCCAGATAAATGAATTCATTCTTTTGGTCTACAAAATATTAAGACAATATTAAAAAAATGCCCATCACAATTTCAAAAATCCCAAGGTGACGTCTTTAAATGTCTTGTTTTGTCTTGACTAACAGAGATATTCAGTTTACAATTATAAAAAAAGCAGCAAATTCTCACATTGGAGAATCTGACACCAGATAATATTTGGCATTTTTGCTTGGAAAATGACAGCAAGATTCTTGTTCACCACATCCCGGGCTAACAAAAGGTCAGATTGACAACAACTGACACAACCTCCACAGCTGCCTGAAGTCTCATGTCTCATGCCCAGTCAATGAAAACACAGGAAGGGTTCCCATTTGGTCCAAAACTGCATGAGGGCCAGACACATAAACTGACTTGGCCTGCAGCACAAAGCTTCCTGCTTCCAAACATGACCAGGAAACCGTCAAAGGAGCAGAATTAAGGAATATAAGAGTACAACTTGAAAGCTGATATGCAGAGAGAGAGAGAGAGTGGGCCAAAGGCATGTTTCTCGACGTGTGTGTGTGTTTATTTAATGGCCTAACTGACTACATCAAGCTTCAGCTATGCTTCGGGCATTTATTCAGAATGGAAAATATGAGCAATAGAGAGAAAAAAAAAAACATAAAATAAGCAGGAACAGAGGACACACACACACACACACACACACACACACACACACACACACACACACACACACACACACACACACACACACACACACACACACCCCCCCCCCCCCCCTTGGGTTCAGTTTATGACTTGGAGCAGACACAAATATGGGGGTTCATGGCTCCCACAGTTAATAATGTCTCCTCTTCTGCTCCTTCCTCTTCCCTTTTTCATTCTCCCTTCCTTGTTCACGATGCATGCTTTTCTGCACATTACTACGACAACTGCTATCAATTGTCAAGTCTATAAAATGTCGGAAAGGTGAAAACTGACACGTTGTCCCAGAGTGGAAGGTTACATTTTAAATTGGCTTGATTTGTCCACGAACAAACCAAAACACCAAAATATTCACGCCTCCATTCATGGGCGTAAATCTGATCTAACAGTAGGGGGGGGCAATAAACATAAAATTTCTGAAGAGCAATTTTTGAAGGGGACACAAATAATACAGCCACAATAATACTCGTAGAGGACATGTGTACACAAGCCACAAAAATACTTGCCTCCTCCGCATAAATATTAGGTTTGGTCTGGGACAGAGGATATATATTTAACTGCAGCAAACCCACTGATCAGCCACTTCAAACACAACTGTAGATCTTCAATATTAACCCTAATATCAGTTCACACACATAACGTTAGGCTTATCGCCGTGGTAACGTTAGTTGTAGTTTTGTCATAACTAATTCATTAATTACTCAGCATCATTTCTACTTGAGAAAAGAACAACTTCATCCAATGTTTAATGTGAATAAAACAGCCTTGAACCGCCTACTTACTAGCTACATTCCTGTCACTACCGATGTGACTGAGTCGAGTGAAGATGGGTAACGTACAGCAGGCAGTGGACCAAACCACTGTGAGGCAAGGGAGGGGGGACTCAAAATGTTTCTAAACTTAAAAAGCATTTTTGGGGGTTTGTATTGTTTTACTACTTACACAGATATTGTAAGTATACATCATTATGTTATTTACAATACACAGCATTGTTTTAATCATATTTCTAGGGGGGGTCCTGACCCCCCCGACCCCCCTGGGATTTACGCCCTTGCCTCCACTATAAAACACTGCAGAAAAGCCTGAATTCTATTCAATCTGAATGCAGTATTGAAACTAAAGTCTTATTTGAATCTATTGAGGTGTATGGTGGCTGGCTTTCCACTCCGCCTTTGACTTTCAGAACAACTATAAACACTTTGTTTTTTGGCCCTGAATATTGGACTCACATTGCCGGTTTGTATCATCAACCTCATGAGGTGATAATATGTCAACGTTGTATTTAAAGCTTGTCTCACTGCCTACAAGTGGCCAAAAACAAATAAATGAATGCAGGTTTAAGTAAAAACAAAACTTTATGTATGTTTAAGTTGTTATCCAAATAACAGGGTTTGTTATCTAATTAAATCTATTTTCTAATAAAGGAGGAGGAGATAAAAGATTTGTTGACTCTGAGATTAACAATTACAGGATGCAATGGAGCGACTATCAGCACTGATAACTGGCTTTATAAAGTAATTTATCAGTGCTTTAGATAAACTAATCCTGGTTCCTCACAAGCACACTTCTGCATTTTATTTCCTGAAGTTTATGCAAACATGCAGCAGCAGCCAGAGTGCACACACACACACACACACACACACACACACACACACACACACACACACACACACACACACACACACACACACACACACACACACACACACACACACACACACACACACACACACACACACACACAAACTACCTGGCTGGCACTCTCTCCTGCATTCCTCTCAGTTTTTCCGCTCTCATTTCCTGACCTCATTCTGAGCCACAAACTAATGAGCAGAGAATCAGCAGCAGGTCACAATACTGAGGGGAAATTACCCAGTTGTTCACAATGCATTGCTATTATGGGAGCTTATCTGTCTACCTTGGTGTTGCAGACATGTTTACTTCTCAGTATTGCCCCTGCAATAAAGCCAGACGGATCATTCTGTGCAGTCTAAACAGCGTGTTGCAGAGGCGGCAGACTACACAGCGTGATGCTAAAATGACTACCAAAATTCACCGCAGATTGATCCTAAAGTCATCGGATCATCAGCAGTCAATCAGCAGCCAGGAGCCCCCTCCATAAACCACCAACTGACCCACATTTCTATCCCCCCCCCCGAACAGGACGATATTTTAATGACTTTTACATGAGTATCAGTTGCACTACGCAATGTTTTCCATGCAACCCCTGTATGAAAACACACACACGCACCACATCCCCACAGTCCCCCGCATTCAATCATGACAATCCATTTCTTTTTTTTTCATATTCATAGTGACCACCGAATCGTCCTCCACATTCCTGATGTGGTTTTTTTCGAGCTCCAGACGTATGTGGGCCTGCTGTTTAACCTGTCATTTGACCAGAGAAGAACCGCCCTCAAACACAGTTCAGCCGGCTTGATGACCTCAACAACATCTGTGTGAAGACCTGTGCAGCCAAGACGATAGCTCTGGTTTCCTTTGAAAAGGTCTTCATGATGACAGCAGATCCAGTCAGATCAACATATCTACAGGATTATATCATCGAATAGTAGGGGTGTGCAAAAAAACTGATTCATATTCGAATTGCAATTCAAGCTCTACCGATTCAAAAATCGATTCATTTTTTTATTTTTTTTTTTTATTTTAATTGTATGTCTACTGCAATCACATGATAGATAGATACTTTATTGATCCCCAAGGGGAAATTCAAGGTCCCAGTAGCTTGCAGACATCACACACAACATACATCATAACAGGATGTTAAAATAACAAACAAATCCACATGAATAATATGGAAATTAAAGATACTAAATAAAATAAATAAAAAATCCACATGAATGTACTAAGGGATGTCTAAGATATATATAAAATCTATCGTTTTTGAATCGAAAAACGATATTGAATCGAATCGTGAGCCTAAAAATTGAAAATCGAATTGTGACATTTTCTGAATCGTACACCCCTATCGAATAGTATTGGCTTTTTGTGCATGCATATTTTTTCCTATGTTTTTTTTTTTAATTCAAGTATAATATATTATTTGTGTAGTGTTTTGATTCATGGATTATTAAATATGTAGGAAAATTGGGAAAAATGCCCATCAAAATCTTCAAAACGCTAACTCGTTTTGTTCAACCAACAGTCCAAAACACAAAAGTATTCAATTTGCGATGATATAAAAAAAAAAAAATAGAGAAAAGCAGCAAATTCTCACATTTGAGAAACTGGCCTTTTTGATCAGCCAATGGATTTAGCACTATACTATTTAAAGCAGCATTCATTATATTAGATTATATATTATATTGTTTTTGGCCACTTGTGGGCAGTGGAACATGGAAACATCCTTTTATGTTTATATGGCAAACAGTTGTTTATTTACATCCAGCAGATACGGAGCAACATTATCATTCATTTGGAGTCATGTTTCAGGTTACATGATAAATGGAAGTCCAATATTTACTCTCTTTTAGCTCTTAGGTCTATACCAACTCCTGAGGGAAAGATCTCTCTTTAGCTGCTAAATGCTCCTCTATGATCCCCAGCTAGTGTCGAACTGTGTCTGTCTGCTGTTTGTTAGGATTTTTTGAGCTTTTTTACTGACAACAGCTTCCTGCTGCTGCTGGAAACGATTGAGAGCGGTGAGACTGAACCAAAATGTAAGCCAGAAAACCAAAACAATGAGCTGAAATCTCCATTAGTGCACCTTTAATTTGCAATTTGAATTTATTTTCCCTCTTGTCTCTACTAATTAACTGTATTGCTCAACTGTACAACATATGGGGTTGTAAAAGAATGTATATGTAAACACAATTTAATCTAGTTTAAAATGTATTTCAACACAGCAACTTACGGTGCATGTTAAGTACATTTCATGAAGAAAATATTTCTATGAAATGAGACATGCACAGTCAGTGTGAATGTGTTTTTGCATGTCCACTCCTGTGGACAGAAGGGGGACTCTGGTCTTGCACAAAGTTCACAATGCCCAGCCTCCGGCCAGTCTGACTGGGCAGGGCAGCCGGGGAAGTTCCCCTTTTTGGGCAACAGATTTATATGAAAAGAGGATGTTTGTGTCTGCACATGTGTGTGAGTGAGTGTGCTGACACAAACATATCACACTCAGTAGGTGCATGACACTGCTAAATTTCAATGGCTTGTGGTGTTAAACCTAGAGCATAATTTACACACACACACACACACACACACACACACACACACACACACACACACACACACACACACACACACACACACACACACACACACACACACACACACACACACACACACACACACACACACACACACACACACACACACACACACACACACACACACACACACACACACACACACACACACACACACACACACACACACACACACACACACACACACACACACACACACACACACACACACACACACACACACACACACACACACACACACACATTGTCAGACCACATAGCTGTTGACAAAGTCACTTTGTTGTTGCCTACTTGCACATTCTGGGCAACCAGACAACCAACTCTATTCTGATTATCTGCTCTTTGCAAGCCTGCAAAACCCATTTGACCTCCATCTCCAGTCCTGCCTGTGCAGTGTCTGATCTGGGTGTTTCTCCCAGCAGATTGGGGTTTTTAGATTCGCCAAAACCAGAGTTTCATCCTTATGTTCATTCTAAAAACCATCACCGGACAATGGCATTGACCATTGCACATTTTGTGTGCATCCTCCTCCCTCCTCTGACAAAAGCTATATTGACTCATACACCCTTAAAAAACATGAGCACACCAAACACAAATACACCTCTGCTGTTAGACAGATTGTCTCTAAGTCCTGTAGGTGAGAGATTGAGTCACACCTGAAAATAGAGATGTCATTTTGCAATATGAAAATACAGTTACACATCTTATTCACAGACACACACCCCCATGCATGTGGAAGTGTGTATAGACGTGTGTGAATAAGTCAAAGGAAGGAAGAAATACCAAAGTAGTGCCGCCTTAAAGTTTCTCATTCTCAAGAATACCATTCATAGTTTAACTTGGACTGTGACTTTTATTGTTTTTTCCTTCTAAAACACACCCTGAACTGACAGCCAGATGTCATATGTAGCCAGAGTGTGTGTGTGTGCGTGCGTGTGTGTGCGTGTGTGTGTGTGTCCCTGCGTTACACCGGAGCAAAGTTGGGAAAATCCCAGCAACATTCCTGTAATTCCTCCCAGCACCACCCCTCACAAGAAGAAAAAAGGGCAGGAATGGAAATAAAAAGAAGAAGAAAGCTTGTGGTGTGACATATTCTGTGGTTTAGATTCAACCCCTCACCCCCAAAACAAATTCTCTTCACATTCTCCATCCCTTGTCCTCCTCTCTGCTCTTTCCCTCCTTGTCTCTTTTGCCTCTCTTGTGCCACGTTGCCCTGCAAAAGCCAGGCGACGCAGCTTCGTCCTGGAGCAGCTGAGGAGTGAAGCCACACTCTGCTCCAGACCGAAGACATTATGTACAGTGATGGTCCCAGACTCCTTCCTGTGTATTACACTGACTTGCACAAACACAGTGCACTTACACCCCTACAACAATATAGTCTTCTTATTGTGTTTCGTATACTGATATATTACAACAAAATCAAAATAAATAATTACCATAAAGTTAATTATCATTTTAACAGGTGAACTTTTAACTTATTATGGTGGTGTAAAATTAATGATAAGGGGACTTTATTTTTAAATGAGCTTGTGTGTGTTTGTGGGTGTGTGTCCCCCTTCATAACATGCCTCCATGACACCTAAACAACTTTTTTTTTCTTCCTTTGCTTCCCAAATGGCTACTTTGGTATTTTAGAGGTGTACTGTTGTCAACATGGCCAAATATGACAATGGGATCTGCGTGTGTTTGTGTGTTGGCGCAAGTGTGCAATCTAGATGCAATGCAAACTGTCTGACAATGGCCTTGAGGACCCTCCACCTTCAGGCTTTCCAGCGGTTTCCAGAAGCAGAGCATACTCGGCGCGCACCGGAGGCGGGCAAAGGGGCTGAAACCCGCCGCTGTAGCTTCCGGTATCTGCGTAGGAGCCTGGTGCAACATGGGCTAGGTAAACAACAACAACAACAACAACAACAACAATAGTCCCTAGTGCCGTACTCACCTATATCGGCGTTGCAGAACGCCTGTTGCGGATGTACCGGAGCGCAGCTGCACGCTTCCGCGAGCTCCTCCGCCCGCCACAGGACCAGCAGCGCGAGCGTGCAAAGGATGCCGTTAATGGAAAACGGCATTTTCATAAACACTGATGCGACGTTTTTTCAGCCTCTTCGTTGCTGTGTGCTGCGCAGATGCGTCGCAGTGTAGATCCAGCGGCAGGCAGCAGCGTCCCCCTCCGCTTTTTATTTTATTGTTTTAACCGACAGAAACCTGGTTAACAGCACCGGGCGGTCTGCTCGCTCAGCTCCGGTGTAAAGGTAAGGTTTCACTGTGTGCTCGGTGGCTCCCGGAGATGTCTTGGCTGGTGTCAGCAGCTGTCTGTCTTTAGGGAGTGTTTCCGTTTCTAGGATCAAGGCGGTTTTATAAAGCAGCCCGTGCGGCTCCTCCTCCCGGCAGTACCGGCTGAACCGGCAGGGGGCGCTGCCTGCTCCGGCTGGATCAACCGGAGCCGTTGCTGCTCCAAAAAGGTCTCTGAAGTATTTGTAGTTAGATCTCATGTTACAGTTATATTTCTGAAAAATTATTTAACCCCATCCCCAGATTTTAGCATTTATAAACTTACTGCACATCAATCTGTCCCTGAAGATGCTGAGTTTCTTTAGTCTGTCTGCAGTGGTTGAATGTTTACTTTAGTACAATTTTGAGGTAGCATTTCAATTGAGTATTTCCATTTTATGCTAATTTATGTTTCTATACCACTACATTTCAGAGGGTAATATTGTACTTTACTGCACTACATTTATTGGACAGCTGGAGTTACTGGTTACTTTACAGCTTATTGTTTTTTTTTCCATAAAGCTTATACAATACAACTTTTTATTAAAGATTAAACCAGTGGTTCCCAACATGTTTGGCTTGTGACTGCTTACAAAAAGAGGTGTCCATGAATTTTGAGATAGTAGTTCCACCAAAGATTTCCCACTAAACTTCTCATATGGTTGTATTTAAATAAGTGCCGCAGGCCCAAAGAGGTCAAAATGATCTAAAATGTCATAATAAAAACACAGATTAAAGGAAATTCTAAAGAAATTAATACATATGTGAAGCGCAACCTTTTTATTTTTGGTTTCCTCTTTCATCTCCCATTAATCCTCAACCCCTCAGATTTATCTGTGACCCTTTGGATGGGCCCGACCTCTAAGTTGGAAACAACTGGACTGAACAACCTAACTGTATATAAAAATAGTGATACTTCAGTATCTGATATTGTATATATATATATATATATATATATATATATATATATATATATATATATATATATATATATATATATATATATATATATATATATATATATAATCAGTCACAGTGCCCATTTTACTGCATAAGTAGGCCTACTTATATTTTAGATAAATACGTTTTGCCAATAATACTTTTGTATTTCTACGAAAGACTCTAAATACATAACTTCTATTTAAATACTTTTACACTGTGGTACTGGTATTTTTAATTAAGTAAGGGATCTGAGTACTTCTACCACCAGTGTCCAGTGTGTCACTGAGATGACACACAAAACACTGCAGGGCACTATATTTCAAATATTTCTGTGGTTTTATTCCAGCCTACACTGAGGATCGTGGTACCAGTCTGAGTTAACACAGCGACATGATCCGACTGGCAAACTTTTAGCTAAATCATGCAAACAAGTCGTACATCTACCTCCATTCTGGCAGAAGAGGGCGGTGTCCTCCACTTTTATCACACAAAACTTCCATACACACACAAACACACACTGAATGGCCGTTTTAGAAGTTTAAATCCGTGCAGTGTAGTATTTTTCTGCTTTTGAAGTAAAGCCAATTTTGGTTTAAAAAAAAAAAAAAAAAAAAAAAAAATTCCAGCTCCTCCCGTTTTATCGAAGGCAGAGATTGTAAGGAAGCTTGGCAAACAGGAGCATGACACCATTTAAAAGGCATTGAGACACAAACAAACAGCCAATGAAAATACTGACGAGTCACACCATGAAGGACAAACTAACAGAGCTTTAATCTGACAAAGTAATGCGCTGTTCCTGAGAGCAGATCATTGGGTTTCTCAACAGGAGTACACAGTGCCCCTTGTATCTGTTTAATATAAGAAAACAGACATATTTTGAACCAAAGAAAGAGAAACAGATACAAAGAAATAGCAACATGATTGATCAAAATCATCCCACCGATGAGCAACGTTTTGATGATGTAGGGAAACCAGCATTTCATCATGACTAACAATTTGAAAATGAACACTATTACATAAACACATGTATTCAGGCTTGTGTGGTGAACAGATAATGCTAATCAGCCCTCTCAGCCTCACAGGCCTTTATTGAAGTAGACACGTTGTACAGCATCTCCATATTGAGACATGATGATGTCTCTCAGCTCGGGCTCCAGCTTCGACACGGCCATAGAGCTGATGTAGACAGACAGGGAGAGTTTAGGAAGAGGGAGGGATATGTGGACAAAATGGAAAGAGAGAAAAAATAAAAATGTTTGATTAAACAAGCTAATGCAGAACACTTCTGACTAAACAAATTGTCAGAAACATCACTAATGAGAACATGAGTTGGGGAGAACGGTTTCAATAAAAAAAAGTAACTGAATCTACTTATATATTTAGGAAAGTAAGTTATTAGACTTTATTATTACACTACCTTAACTTGAGTAATGCAAGTATAATTACATTCATTTACATGCCTGTATTCCTAAGCTTAAAAAGGGCATACTTTTGTTTTCTTCGTCTGTGTACTGCTGCTGTGACATGGATGGATGGATAAATAAAATAAGTATCTGCAACATAGTATGGCAAAGTACAGTTTCTAAGCTACATGTGCAGGTGAAAGTACAGAAACAAGTTTGTTACCATCTCTGAGGGAACAGGGAGCAGGCAGCAGGCACCATGAAGACCAAACTTTAAAAAAATAGAAAACAAAAGTTACTTTTTTTGCCATAATAAAAACAGTCCTGAGTATATTAAAATTCCTGTGACCCTGTAAACCCTCTGTACTTACAACACTCCCACCATCATCACTTGAATTGGTCCGTGGAGATAGGTGATTCTCTGTGAAAAGACAGAAAGAGTTTGATGACAGACACATACCTTAGCAGGTTGGTGATGATGGTAATGAAGGTCTAACCTGCATGAACTTGTATTTTTCCATCCTCTGCATGATGATGGGGAGGATGACTGACAGAGGAGAAGAAAAGAGGTTAAGAGAGGGAGAGGATAACTTCAAGAATTCAACATAATCAATTTCTAGGGTTGAACTTTTTTGTGCATACTCATTCCTGGTGCAGCCATGGTGATTCGAGAGATGACCACCTGAATGATGCCTTTTACGGCTGCTTTCTACAGAGGGACATGAAACAAGATTTGAAGACACTTTTTGAATAGTAAAGGTAAGCTATTGTACATTTATTTTCAAATTAACTAATCATAAAGTGTCTTTAAAGTGTGTCCAGAGTATAGACCTTAGAGTGGCCCAGTTTGTTGCCATTTTCATCCGTGACAGCAATACCATTAAGAATTTCCCTAAAAAACAAGAGAGACAAAATGAAGGTGAAGTAAAAACAAAATCACCCACCACCTGCTGCAATGCATGCTGGTTGTAAACAATCTGTTACGTGGTGCAGTGTGTAAAACAAAACTAAAAGAGTGATGTTCAACAGAAAAGATTAAATTAAAGTAATTTAGTCCAATAGTAAAACATAAACAAGGCGAAGTGCTGCAGTAAATATATAACGACAACATTTAAGCAAGACTAAAGGTTCTTTCAGAGAGCAGGCGGTTGCTGCCCATTGTTTCGACAGTGAGGGAAACGATACAGGAGCGGATTTTACTGAATCTGAATTTCCTTTACTGATTCACATCTTCGCCAGAGAACAAACAGAAACAGTATTAGGAGAAACATTAACTTTAAAATCTGATTATCAAATATGGGTAAATAAACAACCTGTATGATATAATCTAAACTTGCTGTATTAGTCTTGTCATACTGCTACATTTTTTTAATTTTTTATTTTCCTTCTATTTTAAGCCACAACCTGCTCTGTTTAGCTGCGTCGTGATGAGATCATAATAGCTGGATAGCAGCAGCAGCCTGTGCTGCTAGGAAATGGCTATCAACGACACCATTAATATAGCACGTTTTGGTGGCACTACAGGAAACGTTAGGCCTTTAGGGCCGCAGGTCAGAGTTGAACCCGCGGCCACTGCATCAAGGACTGAGCCTCTTTATATGGGTGCACGCTCTACCAGCTGAGCTCCCAGGCGCCCTAAGACCTTTTTTAGACCATTATGAATGATATTTCAGACCTTTATCACAACATCAACTAAGCCCTAAATTCAGTATCGCTCACTTCCCCATAGCTGAAGAATAAAATCAGTTTTTTGTCTGTGGTCAGACGGAGCTCAATAAGTGCCGTATGTATAACACGCCAATTCGTATGCCATTTTGGCGTGTTATCAAGACGCATAATCGCTTTTTAGAGTGTTTATCAATGTTGTTTGGCCTCCATTGACTTACATTACCTTGCGATTGTGTGTCAATTTACGGCATAGAGTGTAGTATGAAAGCCCGAAAATCCGCATAGGGAGGTTGGTTGGGGTGGTGGATGGGTCAAACAACACAGGACTTTCACCCAGGAGACCGGGGATCGTGTCCCGCGTGTCATGTTTCCTAAACCCAACAGTCGCTTTCTTCTTTTCCTAAACCCAACCCCGTTATCGTTTTCCTAAACCCAACCGTCCGAAAGTGGTTATGTCTGCGTCTTGATAACACGCCAAAAGGGAATACGAATTGGCGTGTCATCCATACGCCACTATACGGCGTAGACATACACACGGATAGCTCACAATGCATACAGATAACAGACCACTTGGCTTTAGAAAGTGGCCTGTATGTTTACACGAAGTCATGATGTCACGGTGCTGTGGTACAATTCGAAAGAGACTCGCGCCAATCACACGAAAGCGGATTGGCTGCATTGTAAGTTGCATGTTGGTCTCATTTGTAGTTGTAATACAGCAAAATTATATTTGGACTAGCGAAAGAAAGAACTACAACACCACAGAATAAAAAAAAAAAAAAATGAGAGGTAGAGGTAGCGTTGCATGGATGTAGGAAAATAAAGACCTGTTTAAAATGATTTAAGACCTAGAACACAATACTTCAGAGAATGTAAGACTTTTTAAGGCCTAACATTTTGAATTTGAAATTTTAGACTTTTTAAGACCCCGCGGAAACCCTGAACAAGAACATAAACTGTGGAGTACGGAGGATGAGTTGAGGAGTCTTACAGCCTGAGGAAAAAAGCTGCTCTGTAGTCTGATGGTAAGACAGCGGATACTTCTGTATTGCTTGCCAGATGGCAGCAGGGTGAACAGGCTGTTGTTGGGGTGGGTGTTGTCTTTTAGCATCCTTTGGGCTCTGCACAGGCACCTCACCTCAACGACATCACTGATGCTCGGTAGATGGGTACCAATGATGTTCTGGCTGGTGTTAATCACCCGCTGCAGAGCCCTCATGTCCCGGGCCGACAGGTCATGTTTGCAGTCAGGATGCTATCCAATAATTGTTGAGAAATTTCAGTGTGGGCCAAAGAAAAACAACCCTATAATGACTCTTTTTACATTTTATAATAAAATGTGGCCTCCATAAACATGATTACAGCTCTAAAACACGTGTTGACGTAGATCCACTCAAGAAGACGTTTCAGGGTCTAACACAGAAAATGTAACAGAGCTCTGTGATTTGAGCTTCTCAGAATATCTGATCCAAGAAAGGCACTTTGATTTCAGCCCACCCCGCCAATTAAGAATCTGCACAATACAACCCAATGCATCCATGTGCATGTTTTTTGGGAGTTGAAGCAGTAACACAGCAGGACTTACTGTTGCCTCATCATAGGAATGTTAACACAGTTGGCTGCTGCCACTGCTGCAAAGGGGACCCAGCGAGCCACGAGAGGAGGAGCTTTCTGCAGGAGAAAGTCAAGACAAAAAAAAAAAAATCATTTTTACTTTATGATGGCCAGCTTTAGTACGTAAACATTTAAATCAGAGAGATAAGGACGACTCTTTCAAGAGATCTCTCTTATTTTCCCAGAGTTTTCACCCTCATCTGCTTGTGTGTGACTGTTTTATCACTTTTTTTTTTTTTCCTACGCTGTGCTCTAGGTCCATACAGTATTTTTGAAGCGTCTAAGAGTAGAAAAGAACTCCTAACAGGCCAAAATTTCTCAAGAGTGATGCATTTTGGTCCCACTATTAGGACTAGTAGTAAAAGCATTTAAAAAAAAAAAAAGAAATCACTCCCATTTCGGCCAAAATTCAGGAGGGCTCCAGAAGTTTCCTAAGCTGTTCAAAGTTGCCAGAAGATGGCGTTAAAGCAGAGGTGTTCTGCAAGGGGAGAGCTGTTTTGGGAATGCTTGATGACAATAACCTTCAAAAGAAATCCGTTTTTAGACTAACTATGTGCAGATGCAGAGGAGAACACACGCTGTCTCTGCAGAAATCAATGTCACTTTGCATAATGAAGGATATATCAACTTGATTACAACAGGTCAAATTTAATATTTGCATATTTTTACAGAATGAACTTTATTGGTCAATATTCACAATTGTTTTGGTCAAGATCATGTCTTGTGCACTCCCGCTGCTAACACGAGGCAGGCAACACATCTGACTGATTCATTGTTTCAAGTTATCCAGATAAGTTTGGCGACAAATTAAGCACGATAAAGCCAACCTTGTGCAGGAACTGTAAACCGTCCGTGTCGTACAAATAAATGTCTGTCTGTAAGAAACGTACCTTTGTGTAGAGGTTAAGGCTGACTGCTGTTGCTAACGCTGTGCTGGTTGCTGTGACGTAGGCAACTCCAATCTGCCTGAGAGAGACAATGAAAGTCTTTTTTTAAAATCATAGAATATGTATCCATTTGGTAAATGACGGCTTTTTGTCATTTAGAAAATACAGCCGGTGTCTGTTACATAAATGTCACGGCACCTGGTGCCCAAGGGAGCGGTGTCAACGCTGGAGAACAGCAGCGGGTTTAACGATATAAAAGGAAGAAGAGTGTTTTTGTTATCTCACAGTCTGCACTAGTGACTATTTTGCATTGAAGCTTTCAAAAATAATGACGTTCGACCCCTCTTCTCACAGTGAATCCACTAATACGATCAATTTCATCACAGGGCACAAGCATTGAATGTCAGGATGACTTTTAACAGTTACATTCCTGCAGAAAATATAGAGGGTGTGCTGGTCTGATTATTACCGTGGTTGTGAGGGTTTTATTATTTCCTCCTCCTCCCTCCCCAACATGAAAGGTTCAAAATATGTTTGTACACTGATTGGATATGAGAAGAATCTCCTCAACAACTTGAAAATCAGCTCATTAACTGTATTATGTGGTTTAATAAACTGATTGGATTTTCTCTGTGGTAAACAATATGTGCTTTTAATCTTCCTCTGTGCTGCTGTTACCTTTACGGTACAGGGACAGCATTGAATTCAGACTTGTTGGAAGAGTTGTGGAAATGTAATTATCTCCGACCAAGCACGATTACCGTTGTGACTTACGTAAGAGTGACGTGAGACCAACATGTTAAATTTCCATCGGTTACGTAATGAGGTCTGTGTCTGGTCACCTCTGTACACACACACACACACACACACACACACACACACACACACACACACACACACACACACACACACACACACACACACACACACACACACACACACACACACACACACACACACACACACACACACACACACACACACACACACACACACACACACACACACACACACACACACACTTTTTTACATTTAGTCTTATTCATTTGGAATACTATCTACACAAATGTATTTATAATATGATATTTCTTAAATTATATTGTATTTGTTCATACAGTATTTTAGCCCTATATCTTAACTTGCACTTGCCATTACTTGTGTGGTTTGAGTTTTTGGTTATTTAATGAGAACTGTTGGAGGTGCCTGAGGCCTAAGATTTTTATTGACGACTACTTCTGCAATTGTTGTTAGAGCTATATTGATATCGTGATATGAAACTAGATATCGTCTTAGATTCTGGATATCGTAACATGGCATAAGTGTTGTCTTTTCCTGGTTTTAAAGGCTGCATTACAGTAAAGTGATGTCATTTTCTGAACTTACTAGACTGTTGTAACTGTTCTTTTATTTGCCTTTACCCACTTAGTCATTATATCCACATTACTGATGATTATTTATCAAAAATCTCATTGTGTAAATATTTTGTGAAAGCACCAATAGTCAACACTACAATATCGTTGCTGTATCGATATCGAAGTATTTGGTCAAAAATATCGTGATATTTCATTTTCTCCATATCACCCAAACCTAATTGTTGTGCACATGGCAATAGAGAACCTTGTTTCAGGTCTGAAAGAGGCTGGAGACACTACACAGAAGGATTATAGATCCTTTAAAACTGTCCACATCCACTGAAAGCTTACAGGAAATTCTTACTTGGGAGTGATGGGGGAGGCAGCGTTACGGTTTGTGTAGTTGACAAGAGCGTTGAAGGACTGATTCACCCACTGCCAGAACACCACAGCAGGAACTGTCCTAGAAAACACACAGTTATGAAACGTCTAAAGCTTCCACTGTGAAACTGTAGAATGTGGTAGAATGCAGCTCGTCCCGATTGATCTTCGGTACCTGTAGAACTGCAGCATGCAGCCGGTGATGGCCATGCCTCCAGGGACCTGGAAGGACATGCGGCCGATAAGGTTCATGCGGTCTCCGGTGTCTGGGTGGAAGGCCGAGTCGTACAGCTTCTTAGCATAGTGGAGCTGCTCCTCTGTGGTGCCGGGAGGGATGGATCCTGCCCTACAGAGGGCCAAAAACACACCAACACATTTTCATACCATCAACTACATGCAGAGACGTTCTTGCATTTTTTTATGTTGAAACTTGCAGATGGCAGTTAAAACGCAGACCCCAGGGTATGAGCCAAATATTAAAAAGGGGAAATCCTCCCAGAAAATAGATCTCACATTATGTATACTATATCTACACTTCTGTCCGATGTATTACCTTGATTAAAACTCATTTAATCTTTAAAAATCTGTATAGGATTAAGAAGTCTGTCAATATTTCTGTGTTTTCGCACCAATAACAAACAAATTGTTAACTGAAAAACTTAAGATACAATTCATAATATAAACATAAACAAAGATATTGACTTTATTCTCAGATTATTGCAAAGGCCCAAAATACAGTGCCTTGCGAAAGTATTCGGCCCCCTTGAACTTTTCGACCTTTTGCCACATTTCAGGCTTCAAACATAAAGATATAAAAGTAATTTTTTGTGAAAAATCAACAACAAGTGGGACACAATCATGAAGTGGAACGAAATTTATTGGATATTTCAAACTGTTTTAACAGATAAAAAACTGAAAAATTGGGCGTGCAAAATTATTCAGCCCCCTTAAGTTAATACTTTGTAGCGCCACCTTTTGCTGCGATTACAGCTGTAAGTCTCTTGGGGTATGTCTCTATCAGTTTTGCACATCGAGAGACTGAAATCTTTGCCCATTCCTCCTTGCAAAACAGCTCGAGCTCAGTGAGGTTGGATGGAGAGCGTTTGTGAACAGCAGTTTTCAGTTCTTTCCACAGATTCTCGATTGGATTCAGGTCTGGACTTTGACCATTCTAACACCGGGATATGTTTATTTGTGAACCATTCCATTGTAGATTTTGCTTTATGTTTTGGATCATTGTCTTGTTGGAAGACAAATCTCCGTCCCAGTCTCAGGTCTTTTGCAGACTCCATCAGGTTTTCTTCCAGAATGGTCCTGTATTTGGCTCCATCCATCTTCCCATCAATTTTAACCATCTTCCCTGTCCCTGCTGAAGAAAAGCAGGCCCAAACCATGATGCTGCCACCACCATGTTTGACAGTGGGGATGGTGTGTTCAGGGTGATGAGCTGTGTTGCTTTTACGCCAAACATAACGTATTGCATTGTTGCCAAAAAGTTTTTTTTTTGGTTTCATCTGACCAGAGCACCTTCTTCCACATGTTTGGTGTGTCTCCCAGGTGGCTTGTGGCAAACTTTAAACAACACTTTTTATGGATATCTTTAAGAAATGGCTTTCTTCTTGCCACTCTTCCATAAAGGCCAGATTTGTGCAGTATACGACTGATTGTTGTCCTATGGACAGAGTCTCCCACCTCAGCTGTAGATCTCTGCAGTTCATCCAGAGTGATCATGGGCCTCTTGGCTGCATCTCTGATCAGTCTTCTCCTTGTATGAGCTGAAAGTTTAGAGGGACGGCCGGGTCTTCGTAGATTTGCAGTGGTCTGATACTCCTTCCATTTCAATATTATCGCTTGCACAGTGCTCCTTGGGATGTTTAAAGCTTGGGAAATCTTTTTGTATCCAAATCCGGCTTTAAACTTCTCCACAACAGTATCTCAGACCTGCCTGGTGTGTTCCTTGTTCTTCATGATGCTCTCTGCTCTTTAAACGGACCTCTGAGACTATCACAGAGCAGGTGCATTTATACGGAGACTTGATTACACACAGGTGGATTCTATTTTTCATCATTAGTCATTTAGGTCAACATTGGATCATTCAGAGATCCTCACTGAACTTCTGGAGAGAGTTTGCTGCACTGAAAGTAAAGGGGCTGAATAATTTTGCACGCCCAATTTTTCAGTTTTTTTATCTGTTAAAAAAGTTTGAAATATCCAATAAATTTCGTTCCACTTCATGATTGTGTCCCACTTGTTGTTGATTCTTCACAAAAAATTACAGTTTTATATCTTTATGTTTGAAGCCTGAAATGTGGCAAAAGGTCGAAAAGTTCAAGGGGGCCGAATACTTTCACAAGGCACTGTAGATAAACGTTTCAGGTTGTGTTTTCGCTCAAACTGCTGAGTTACTGTCTTGCATAAAGTACTTCAAAGCAATACTTGAGTAAAAGTACAAGTATCTTACCAGAAAATGACTTTGGTAGAAGTTAAAGTCTCCTTTTAGAATATTACTTGAGTAAAAGTATCAAGTCTTAAAGTATCAATATTTACTGTACTTAAGTACCAAAAGTAATTTTATGATATTAAATGTACTTAAGTATTAGAAGTAAAAGTAAAAATACTTTTATCATGAACTTTATGGCCAAAGGTGTGTAACGTTATCTTCATCACCACTGTTGTCGGGGTGATCGTCGTCTGTTACCATAGCGGCAGAACCTGCAGCAGGTGCTTCCATGACGGTATCAGTTATTATGCTTCCTCCTCTCATTTGTTTTTTTGCCGCTTGGCAACAAACAGGCATTAGGTGACCAACTGGAATGGAGGGTGCATTATCTTAGCAATTTTGGAGCAACGATTCTCCAAACCTGCTTTTTTTTTTTTTACAGTGTAACAAATTTCTTGTGATTTTATTTTGTAGTAACGAGTAACTAAGGTGCTTAGGGGAAATGTAGTGGAGTAAAAGTATACATTTTATTTAGGAAATGGAGTGGAGTAAAAGTAAAAGTTTCCGGAAATATAAATAACAAAGTAAAATACAGATATGTGACAATTCTACTTAAGTACAGTAGCAAAGTATTTGTACTTTGTTACATTACAACACTGCTGAGTTACGATACAATATGTGCCTGAGAATTGTTATACTATCAACAATTAGTCTCTGTGTGACAGTTCACATGCATCCTCTTACCTGCAGCTTTCCACTAAAGCTTTGGCCTCATCCAAGCGTGAGTCAGGTAAGAGCGCCGTTCGCCAGTCTGTGATGTTGAAGAAGTGTTTCAGTCGGCCCATAAACGTAGACTGATCCCATCGTGGCGCATCGATGTCGAATGAGCTCAAAGTCATCGTGGTTGTTAAAAAAGCAGTCCCAACTCAATGCATTAAAAAGTTCAAGTCTGTGGACAACCTCTGCTTACTCTGCAGAAGGTTACTCAGCAGATGCAGTCGAAACCTGCAGAAAAAGAGGACAATCATAATATAATTATGTAAATTTTCTGTTGAAAATAAATAAATGATATTCAGAAAGTACAGGTGACTGACCGGGCTGTAACTACAGTAAAACATATTGATTCATAGTTAATGAATTCATTACATGCATGTCTCTTGTCTGTTTATCACAACCTGCTTTGTGTTTGTTGTCAACCCAGACAGACCTGGTTTGAGCTGATGTAACATTAACATTTTTAGCTCAGTGGGCCAGACTATGTTACCCCAACTCCCATTCCCACAGGGTTTCCCAAAGACGTGTGTACAAAGCTTCAACGCTTAGTTGATCGGAAGAATTATCAATTGGCGACTTTTTAGATAATCAATTAATCATTTCAGGTACATTTCATATTTGTTGTTTCTTTTAGTTTTAATGTTTTTTTCTACTTAGCATTTCTATGTAGCACTTTGAGATTTTCTTAAATATAAAATGCGTTACATATAAAATGTATTATTATTATTATTATTATAAAATGCCAACCATTTGCTGGTTTCAGCTTCTCAAATGTGAGGATTTGCTGCTTTTCTTTGTCTTATATGATAGTCAATGAAATATTGTTGGGTTTTGGAGTGTTGGTTGGTCAAAACACGCATTCTGTAGATGTCACTTTGGGCTCCGAGATATTAAACGAGTCTTTTGCCACTTATTTGACATTTGACTGAATGATGAATTGAGAAAGCAATCAGTGGATTAAACAATAAAAAATAGTTAGTTGCAGCCCTAAAGAACTCATGTTGGTATTGAACCTTGGCAGGTCTGGTCGGCTTTAGCCCCCTCCCAAAACACAAACCCAGAACAAACACAAACTCTTGTTTCTACCTAAAGGGCTAAACTTCCCCTATAAATCATTGACCACCTCCTGGTAAATGGTTCCATGGGTTGTCATTTTGGGTTTTTGCAGCTGCAGCATTGTGCTTCCTAATACACAACCAGAGGAACCAAAACCTGCTGACTTCAGCTCAAACTATCCAAACATCCCACTGTGCGTCTTCACCAGTATATTAGCAGTAATTAACTGTAGGTATTCACTGAAATCTCACAACAGAAACCTGTCTTGTGTGGTTTAAGCTTTTGTAAATTAAGGGCAAATGAGGAGAGGCGTATATCAGTGCTCTTTGAAGGCTCAGTATGGCTGGAACTGGGTTGTTTCTCCAGCTGTTTGTTTGGAAAGTAGGGTGAAGGCCTGCAGAACCTTATGGGGAACACTGACTGAACATAAGCCAAAAGTCAACGTGACCCTACGTACCAAGACATATCAATAAGAATATACAAACAAAGACATGTTATAAAGCAAACGATTAATTGAGGAATGAAGAGCAATCGATCATGAGAACAACAGTGAGCTGCAGCCTATTAGATGCAGGGGAAGGTAGAGTTAATAAACAGGGCTTTAGTACATGCTGCATGACAATTAGTCTTGAGAAACTGGATCTGCAGGCAAGAGCAAAGCCAGCATCTGAATACATCTGGATAACTAGCTAACACCTAATCAGTAAACAGAACGATCTCAGCAGTTTGAAGCTTACACGTGCATAACATGTGTTGAATTCTACATGCAGATCATCTGACAAAGACATAAACTCGATATGGGGACAGAGTGGTTAGTCTTGTGTTAAGTCTGGCGATCAAACTGCTGTGAAGAGTTAAAACATGTCAGTCGGAGGTCAGAGTGATGCAACTCATAACTCGAGTTACAACACTTCTGCAGGAAGCAAGAAACTAACAAAGCACGAACACGAGAATCTACAGAGCTGCAATCTTTAGAGACAAAAACTAAATACATACCTTTGAGAAATTTCTCCTCAACCGCCCTACCGAGCAACCTGTCAGGTAATCAAATGTGCTCGTGTGGCATAGTAAAGACACGTGGCATGTCATCCTCCAATCACGGGTTGGGGCAGCTCCCTACGTGAAAGCCGGCGAAACCAAACCTGGGGTTTTATTATTTTTTTACTGACTAAAATATAAATACTTAAGGGACACGGTCCATATGTTGGCTGAGTTTAAGGCAACTACTGAATTAATGTAGAAATACGACACATTTACGTGGAGCAACTAATTTTAACGTCAGCTGGAAATAACCGTCCTCTACATTAAACACGTGTAACTACTCTTGGCCTACATTTGAGACGTTTAGCTGTTAACAGGCAGCTAACGTCTAGCGTCTACTCTCTCTTAATACATCCATGGTCTAGCTAGCTAACTGGGTCAGGGTGGCCATGTTTTCCCCCTAGGATGCATGGATAAGAGAACTAGGATGGCAAAGGCATGACCCGCCCGTCTCTCCCTCTGATTGGCTAGCACTCGCTGCCTGCTCTGGTTGAGGTTAGCTAGGTTTAGGCAAGAGGAGTGGGATTGGCTAGGGTTGGGATAAGAATTTCAGAGTCAGCCAATCAGAGGTAGAGTAAGGCAGAGTAGGGCGGGAGATATCTTCGCTATCCTCGCTTTTGGGGGTTGCGCCTACGTAACTGTGCGTCTGACGTCACCCTCCTTAGTAACCCTCGGCGGCGTCTCTAGGAGAGAAGGCATCAAGATGGTGAGTTTAATTTTGTCGTAATAATTAGCTATTACCTGTTAACAGCAGGCTTAATTTGGAAAATATTCACATTAAGTAGCGCTTACTGTATACATTTGCACTTTAAGGGCTGCCGCTGTCCGCCGAGAAAAACATTAAACTGTAAAAGTGCCTTGTTATTTCGGTCAGTTATCAGGGGAGATTAGCTTAGCACGTTAGCTACGTTTAGCGCCTGTTTGCGTGCCATTAACTTGCCCTGCGCTGAAAAAACTACCCCGCAGGACACAACAAAACAAAAAAAGAAGATGATGTGACGAGCTAACGTTACTAACTGGACCTGTCGTTGTCTTCATATATTAGTAACGTTACCGTTAGGAGAGTGTTTACCCATCTTTAAAAGCCACAGTGGGGACTAGAAATGCACTTGCACGGCCTTAAGTTAGGAGCCCGGGAGGATGGAAGGAATATGTGCATTTGTACAATGGTGGTTAACTGCAACAGTGCTTCCCCTGTTCCCCTGGCAAAGTTACATCACATGGCTGTTTGTTTTTTTTTACTGATTATTGTAGGGATTGCTGTCCATCCTACGTAAGCTAAAGAGCACACCAGACCAGGAGGTCAGGATACTGCTGCTGGGTCTGGACAACGGCGGGAAGACCACCTTGCTCAAACAGCTGGCATCTGAGGATATCAGCCATATCACCCCCACACAGGTATAGAGAAAAGTTGTATACATGCACCACCTGTTATTGGAGCAAACAGATATAATACAACAGGAATGTATACATTTTTGGCACCAGGATTTACATCTGCTATCCCTTTTATAACCTGTTTTCTGTTCACTCCAGGGATTCAACATTAAGAGCGTCCAGTCTCAGGGGTTTAAACTGAATGTTTGGGACATTGGAGGCCAGAGGAAGATCAGGCCATACTGGAGAAACTACTTTGAAAACACAGATGTGCTGGTGAGTGGAGCTTGATTCACCAAACGCAGCTTTGTTTATTTAAATCAAAGTTTACATTACTGTTTTAAATCTGTTCACCCTCAGTGAAGTCACAGTTTATTACACATGCGCTGAGGACCTGCTGCACATGCTAACTTCCATTTTGTTTCAGATATATGTCATTGACAGCGCTGACAGAAAGAGATTTGAGGAGACTGGTCAGGTATGTACAATATCAATGTGTTGTTTTGTGTCACTACGATACTGTAGGGCACAAGTGATGTCTTCAAATTCCTTGTTTTGTCTGACCAACCCAAAAACATTTAAAAACAACAGAAAATGAAATCAATTGTAATTAAATATTCAAGGTTTAAGGTTATGCCTGACGCTGTCTTTTTGTCTTTTTTCAATATTTGTGTGTGTGTTTCTGTACAATTGACAGATGTTTTTGTGTGTTGCAGGAGCTGGCAGAGTTGTTAGATGAAGAGAAGTTGAGTGGCGTTCCCGTGCTGATCTTTGCAAACAAGCAGGACCTGCTGACAGCCGCCCCGGCCTCCGAGATCGCAGAGGGTCTCAATCTGCACACCATCCGGGATCGCATCTGGCAGATCCAGTCCTGCTCTGCCCTCACTGGGGAGGGGATTCAGGTAAGCGTACGCGCTGAGCTTTTCTTTTTCTTTTTATCTCTATGTGTCTTTATTTTATTTGTCTCACTGTGCTGCTATTTCTCTTAAATTCACTCTCAGGAGGGCATGAATTGGGTGTGCAAGAGCGTCAACTCCAAGAAAAAATAGCTTCACTTCTAGTCTTCTGCTACTCAGGAGGAACAGCAGCAGCACCTACACTGACACACATTTTACCCTCCGGAGCCTTAGTACGATGGGATATACCTGTGAATGTAAACACACCACTAATCCAACATGGACCTGGAGTATTTAACCCCCTGCATTCCTGCATCGCTGATGTTTACTAATCTCAACACATCTTCCTACGTTGGCCTCTACAAAGAGGAGAGCAGTTTGACTTCAAAGGGATCCCATGCCAGGAAATCGACCTCCTCCTACCCAGACTACCCACGTCACCATCACTGTCCCAGCCAATCCCAGCCACCATCCACGGCCTGTCACAACCTCAAACATTCCTATTAAACTGCGGTCTTTCATTGGAATTCCAGCTTGTTCTTTAAACTCATTCACACGCTGTCCGGGAACCCCCCCCCTCCCCCCAACCCTTTCTCCTCCATCTTATTCTTACAGGTTGATATGTGCTTGTTTTTTATCATTCCACAATGGCTGTAAGCTCTTTTACTGCTATGGCTCTGTTTGAAGTGAGGTATATTTTTGTAATTGTTTTATTTATGGTGAAGTAGAGCGTAGAGTGCTTTCAAACAACAGCAGGTGTGGTGTGTGTGTGTGATTTAAAGGATGTTGGAGAAACAATTCCAACTCCCCCCACTAAAGAATAATGTACATGTTAATATGTATAAAAAAGATGAGATTACATGGTTAAAAGGAACTACATTTTGGATTAAGTGTAAATAGCTCGGCCCTGTGATCAAATGTTACGTTATGCACATGTTATAGAGTATATGTTACCCTGCTGTACTTTGTAGTCTATAATGTTTGCATATCTAATATATGGAGATTTTTATCAGAGGTATACGTACTGTATGTCCCAATGCATTTCTTTGTGCTCTTTGGGTTTGTGCGGGAATTCACTCTTGCATTTCCTTTTGATATTCTTGAATGTAATCTGTCCAGAATTGAAGGTACTGTATGTGAATAAAAAGACAAGAAATCCCGAAATCATTGTGTTATTATTGTTAAATGAAGTTGCTTCCTACTCATACTTTAGTTCACTCAGATCTCTCCAGGCTCTAGTGGTCACACACCAGCAGCAGGTGGAGTCAGCTGTTCATGACAGCATTAAAGCCTCTGTGGGAGACAGCTGCGGGGGTACAGGGCATTTTATTAAACTGAAGTCAGTATGTATTGGGAGGGATATAGCACTATGATATCCTACTCATGTAGACACATTACTTGTGTATATATAAATAATATTTGTCTCAAAACTATACATGATTTTCTAGGGTAGTAAAGACAAAATTTCTCCCCAAATCTGTCTTATTTTTCTGACTTCCCCTAATCTTTGCCCTTTTTCTGTAACAATATACTGTAAGTAAACCTTGCACTAATTATTTGACTATTCTTAGCACCCTGTGACAGGAGGACACCGGTACACGCTTGACGTATTGCTTGAAGATTAACATGCAGTTGAAAAGTTTGATTTCATAACTGAAAAAAAAGCCTGTGTTATTCCTTACAGTTATGGATGTAATCTAACACTTAACTGCCTCAGAAACGATGAATAACTTAGATTTAATTGTTGTCTAGTTAGTCCCTGGTTGTAACAGAGTAAGGGCTGCAAAATATGAAAAAATATGAAATAAAGTTTGTTTTGCTCTAACAGGCAGGACTTTCAGACAGATGGTGCTATATCCACCTGGTTGTGTACATGCCTCATGGCCTGGGGCTGAGCAGGAGAAGCCAGACTGACAACTATCTGCAGTGCACAAACCTAATCCATCTCCAAGGCATAAAAGGCTGAAGGTATAATAATATAATAATACTAATCTGTATTTATAGAGCACATTTCAAACTCCATGTTACAAAGTGCTTCACAAACAAGCATATAAAAACATCAGGCTTTTAAAACAACAGATACAAACTATTTGATGTATAAAAACCTGTACAGTGTTGAAAATAAAAGAACAGGAATGGCTCTCCGATAAAAGTATGTTTTAAGAAGGGAATTAAAAGAGATCACTGACTCAGCTGACCTAATATCTTCTGGTAGGTCGTTCCAGAGCCTCGGGGCCTTGACTTCAAACGTTATGTCCCCTTTAGTTTTTAGCTGGGTCACTGGAACAGACCTCTGCCAGAGGATCTCAAAGTACGTACCGGCGTGTACGGTACCAGGAGGTCTGAGATATACGTGCGAGGCCGTGAGCCTTCAGGTACACAAGAGACCACCTGCACGTGTTGCCTGCATCTTAGAGGGGAGTGAGGGTTGAAGACATCACCCTGTGGTGTAACCTAACTAAAGTACTGTATTTAATTACAATTTTGATATATTTGTACTTAAGTATTTCCAATTAATGTTACTTTATACTTCTACTTCACTACATTTCACAGGGACATATTGTACTTTTTATTCCACTACATTTTATCTAAAAGCTGTAGTTACTTTGATTTTACATAGAAAACATATGATCAGCTTATAAAAGATTGTGCGTTATTATAGATGAAAGGCCCTGCATACCCACACAGGTGTTGTGAAGTTATGTGGCTGATTAGAACTACTGAGATTACCGATAAGAATAATAAAGTTGTAACTTGTCCGGCAACAAAACTAAGGGTCCTGAAAGATATTATTTATCTTGTTGGACGGCAAAGGACCATAGGTCGGAGTCGAACCCCCGGGCCCACTGCGTCGAGGAGTAAACCTCTATATATGTGCGCCTGCTCTACCAACTGAGCTGTCTAGGCGTCCACTCAAATAGAAGTTTTAATGCAGGGCTTTAACTTGCAAGAGTTTTTTATCATTGGGGTATTGATACTTGATACTGATACATCTGTGCTGCTTTTGGCTTTTTTTAAATACAGGTTTGTGTGGTTGGACAGTGAGAGCCCCTCGTGAGCATAGACAGTTAAAGAAGTGGACAAAGTGACACCGTTGTTTTCTACGGAGACCAGTGAAGGATATTAGAAGCAGTTTTCCGGTGATGGCTGAGCGTTACTGCGCAGCCTCCAACTGAGCTTGAAGACGTAGATGTGACGTGAGCAACCTGTCTGAAAGTTGTAAGTCTTCTGGTAGCTGTGCCAAGAGAAATCTCAATCATTCCCAATCTTACAGAGACGGAGAGCGTAGGTATATGTAAGGAGATAACAGGCCCAGGCTAATTATTGCTAACTAAAATGCTAGTTAACATTAGTAATTAAACTTAAACAGCTAATGTAAGTTGAAACTGCCTGCGAGCTTCTCCTGTACTGTACGGTAATTCCTCTACTGCACGACAGTAAGTCGCGTGGTTATGACACAATCATTAGCCTATTTTTACAAAAACGTCTACTACGGAGCCATAACGTGAGGTACAAGGTAATGGAGCCTTTTATACATTGTTGTGTTTCTTTAGAAATAAAAAATGGACAAATAAAGTCTTTAAACGCTTCAGATGTGAAGTTATTAGTTAGCTTTGTGGACGCTCGCTTACCCCCTTGCTCGTGAGCAGTGGTCTGATCACCTTCCTGCCCAGTCAGGAGCTGGCTTGGATCCATTTATTGATTATTCAGGCAAAGCCGGGAGCACATCCCATCTCTATCGGCCTTTGTCTGGTTTTAACCAAACTGAAGTCTGTTAGAAAGCAAAGGGAGAACAAAATATAATAAATATATACTTGAATGTAACTCATCCAGTTATTCTCAGGGAGGATTTCTTTCAAAACTGCCTGGAAGTGACACATGAAGCACACCAGAATAAACAACACCAGCCATGTTTATAGTAATGAAGGAATATGTCCCTTGAATGCAATGCTATGGCTCTCTCATGGTGTTTTTAACAGTTTTTAGTTAGGTAGCTAAAGATTTAATCATCTCAACAAACAGTGGACGGATTGCCGTTCAATTCTGTACAGGCATTCATGGTCTTTAGAGGCTGAATCTGAATGATTTTGGTGATTTTAATGGGCTAAAAAATAACATGAAGTTCATCCACAGAAGGCATAGTTACTAACTGTAGAAACGTAGAGCACTAGGACTACTTCTGTAATTACTTACTTTCCACCCTGTGTCCTATTTGTTTGTGTTCAACATTTGAAAACGTAAAGAAAAGAAAAGCTTCTAGAGACAGCAAGTTGTCACCTAGAGGCTTATTGCTGAACTCCAAACTACATTCAGGTCATACATGATTGCCTAAAAGAAGACATTTGGAGGTGTTACAGTGTGTCCCTGCTGTAGGAACAGTATGCCATGTGTTTTATTTTGTGTAACATTGTGTGTGACTGATTCAGAGGGCCCCAGAGACTTGCAAACTGCCTCTTCTTATTCTTCTTCTTCTCTCACAAAGATTCTCATTGTCCAGTCTTTCTCTCTTCTCACACATACAGAATGCACCAGTATTGTTCCTCATTTCTGGCTTTTTACTCCCTGGTACATTAAATTCTCACAAAGCATTATGGGAACTACCCCAGGAGTTACATTTAGAAACATAAAGACATAAAGGAATAGTTAGTGGTTATGCTTATTTGCTTTCTGGCAAAGAGTTTGATGAGAAGATCTCATACTTTTGACAGTTGTACATTTTTACTCCCCAACTTGCACATTAAGTTTATCTATATCTATTGAAACAGTTGTACATTTTATTTCCAAACTGTATATATTTTAAATATTGCTTGTGTAATATTCTATTATTATTTCATGTATATTGTTCCTATTATTTAATGTATACTGTATGTGTGCTGTGTGTCTGATATTTTACTGCTGCAACACCGTTATTTCCCATTTTTTTGGGATCAATAAAAATCTATCTATCTGCCCTCATATCTGTAGTATAGTAGGCTAAATATGAAGCTAAAGCTAGCAGCCAGCTAGCTTGACATAAAGACTGGAAATAGGGAAACAGCTAGCCTGCCTGCCAACCAGCACCTCTAAAACTCACAAATTAACATTTGTTAATCCGTACAAAAACTGAATTAAAAAAAATAATAATAATAAAAGCTGCAAGCAGCGAAGAATGGGCCCTCGCTTTTGTCGGCACGTTGGGGGTACTGGCAGGATGCCGGTTGATGTAGCTGAGGATACTGGGTCACAGGTATGGATTAAACAAACAAGACTAGCTGCGCTGTTTCCAGTCTTTATGCTATGCTAAGCTAACTGGCTGCTCACAGTAGCTTCATATGTACTGAGCAAACATGAAAGTGGTATAAATCTCATCTCCTACCTAATCTAACTGTACCAGCACCTCTAAAACGTGTTACATACTGAGCTTTAGATGGTTACATTTAGACGAGCCAGACTAGCTGCTTACCCGTTTCCAGTCTTAAACTAAGCTAAGCTAAGCAGCTGCTGTAGGCCTAGCTATATATTTCCCGTACAGACATGAAACTTGTCATCTAACTTTCCATCAAAACACAAATAGGCATATTTTCCAAAATGTCAAACTGTTCCTGTAGTAGATCAGAGATTTGTGTGTACCATAAATCCAAAAAAGAAAAGCCTTTTTGGTGCTGTATCTACTTGTATTTAAAAAAAATAAATCTCTAAATGAGAGAAGAACAACTTCCATGGGTGGTTTTATCAGTGTATAAAATCTTTTTACCCTCAGTGTGAGTGTGTGGGTAATTTAAGGTAGCCAGACAATGTGTGTGTGTGTGTGTGTGTGTGTGTGTGTGTGTGTCAGAGATACATATCAAAGACGTAGGCGACCGTATTACTGCCTTTCTCCTCATGGGTCAGACAGCTGTGCAGCAGCTGTGTGCGAGAGTGTGAGAAAATGTGTATATCTGGAGAGCGAGAGTGTTTGTTAGGGTGTGTTTGTTAGTGTGTGTGTGTGTGTGTGTGTGTATGTGTCTGAGAGTGAAAGATAGAAAAGCAGCACTGTAATTTATGCCGCACCTCCGACCCCACAGTTCTTGGCTGCCTGTGTCTGCTATGGTTTGCTGACATGAGAAAAAAAAAGTCAGCACATCAGACCTCGAGACTGGAAAGAGGTGGGAGGAAAACGAGGGTGGAGCGTGAAGAAGCAATATGATTAAAATGTATGTTTTTACGTGTACTTTAACCACTGATTGGCGTTGGAAGAAAAGCAATGGCGTGCAGAAATGCAAAAGTGATGTTTTGAATGAATGTTCCTCCCTTGAAAGTTCATTCTTGACTTTGGAAACGGTAATTAACAAAACAATCTAAGCACAAGCCCCATTGAAAGGAATAGTTTGACTTTCTAGGCAGTGCTCTTATTTTCTTCTTGCCAAGTTAGATGAGAATATTGATACCACTCTCCGAAAAAAGAGTGGTATCAATCTTCTCATCAAACCATCAGCAAAGAAAGTGAATAGGCATAAGTATTCACCCACAAGCATTCTCTTTTTCCCCTAAAATCAGTTTTTATTTCAATTCCCTGTTCACTGACTCAAAACACATACTGTACATCACAAGTGGATCATTCCTGCTGTCTGAATGGGATTGAGGCTCAAAGTGCTGGGTAGGGGGAAACATTAATGCAACAGCTAAAGCAGGCTGAGGGGAACAAACACTCTGATTGACTACTCATCTGAAGACTTGTTCTCTCCATCCTGTTTTCTCTCTGCAGGCCTCAACCCACACGTACCCATGAGCCCCGTTTATACTGGGTGAACACAGAGATATTTAAAGTTTTGTTTAAGTATCCCTCTGTCAACGGGTCTTTTAAGTTAAACCAATACACAAATAGCCAGGCAGATGATTTGCATGTTGAAGAAGGAACAGCAGAGGATGTGTGGTTGTTCAGATACAAGTGGGAGGATGACGTTTCTTTTAAAAGTCATATGAAGAGTAAGCAGATGACTGGGTAGGGGATGATTTAATGAACTGGAAAAAAAAACAACACCGAGCACGAAACAAATGTTGAAATTCTGCGTTTGTACAAATGTGAGCTACAGTATATAAAATAAGGCTGGTGATTTTTATACGTTTCTTATTTTCAACAAATCCCATGAAGACCAAAGCCAACAATTTTCAAGTAACAAGTATCATCTTCATAGCCAAGGTCTGATATAACCTATTCCTCTGTACCATAGCGCTCCATTGTTGTTCAACAAGACTCTGAGGCTGTGTTAATCAATGTATTGACAACACTACATACATTTAGCTTATTTACATTAACATATCCACGTTTGTTGGTTTCCAAGTCAGATGTCATGTCAGAAACAGAGCTTCCAGATAAGTTAGTTTCCCAGTTGTAATGACGAGTTTGATTTAAACATGAACACTATTTACAAGTGGGAAAATACAATAACCCAAATATGACATGGACGCAACATTAACGTACGATTATACAACATTTTCGGCACAACGAAATGGCCCTGCACTCTACCCCTGAAAAAGGAGGTCATGTCATGTTTCTGATGCGGGTAATAAACTGTAAACAGTGCGTGAGAGCGACGCTACAGTTTATAGTGTGATAATGTACAAGAAATTACGAGGAAACTAGAATAACAACTTCTCCTTTCCCAAACACAGTGCAGTTTCTATTGGCCGATCGAGCATATCTACATGAAATTGAATCTCGTAGGGAAACAGGAAATGCACAATAACAAAAATATAGAATATCGCCACCCTTATCCTTAAACGAACATGAGAAAACAGGATTTGTGCATACAGACTTGACAGCAGAGACCGGTTTAAATTTGTTCGTTTATTTGGAATCCTCCAAATCATGTCTGCAATTTTTCCATTTCCCAAAATATTTACAAAAAAAGATACTTTTGTTGTTTTTTCTCTTTATGGTGACTGTTGTAACAGCTCCTTTTTAGGATGATGACAATTGCTTACATATCGCAGTCCAGTCTTGTTCTTTTAGAAAAAGTTCATGAAAAAAATGCATCCCACCCTTCTTATCTTCCATACACTCATTTTAAAACTGCATACATTTTTTTCCCCCCATTGTTCTTCTTTTGAGTGCTTTAAAAAACTCTTCCTTGCATGCTTTCAGCTGCAAACAGGAAGCCAAGAGCTTGTGTGCTTATTGAGAGGAAGTGACATCTTTGCCCTGCAGGAAGTACAATTAACAGCATCATCAGACCCTCCAGATGCTTGATTGGTTTGGTCTGTCCGGTCTTGCCTTTTTCTCTTAAATCAGAGTCTCCCTAGACAAGCATGAAACCTACAGCTGTACCAAATAACACAAAGTCATAGTAATTACTAAATGGAAACAGTCTTTGTCAGAAGATTTTCTGTCCTGTGGGAAGCCTGATAGCAGGAAGGGAGTGCTAGTAATAAGGACCAAATTCCCCCCCAACTCTTTGGGCCAGGGTCAACCGGCCCTTCAGATGCAGCTCTGTGGGTCACCATCTGTAGTTCAGGCATAACAAGGCATCCACAAGTGCATTGTGGGTGTTCCATGGAAGAGCGTTTTGTGTTCAAGCCGTACGATCCATCCCTGAACTCAGCAAAGAAAGGAAGAGGTGCCGTGACGATGGAAATCAAGGAGACACAAAGGGATCGCAGTCCCTCTTTTAAAGGATCTACCAAACAAAATAAACTGGGCAGAGAAAAATATGATGCTAATAACATAAGGCAATTCACCTCAGTACAACTAGAGGGGTGATTACATCAGAAAAACATGAGGCGCTAAACTGGAAAGCCCAACACTGCACGGTTTTTATTTCTTTTCCCCTAAGGGTCAATGAGAAGCCATAAAGAGGCGTTTTCTAATAAAAGTTTATTTCCATCAGTTTTTCAATCCATCTCCTGCTCTATAAATAATTAAAAAAAAAATGCATGTCTTACTCTCCTCTTAAGCCTCTCGTTTCTTGTTTATGTGTTAAATGCTGAGCTATGTTGTGCCAGAGTGAGCGTGTTGGCTTGTTTATGCATTTTACGTATAATACAATACATGAAACACTGACTGAAAATAAAGAAAAAGAAGAAAATAAAAAGCACAAAGAGATTAACCCTGCCCCCGAATGTGTGTACTTTTTCTAGATCTGTGTGTGTGGATATAAATCTTAATATTTGAATGTGTGTATAGCATAACTGTTTTTCCGGTTAATAAGACAGTAAAGATGTGCCATTTTGGTGCCTGTCTCTATATCCTAGTGTGTGTGTGTGTGTGTGTGTGTGTGTGTGTGTGTGTGTGTGTATCTACTCTGTTAACTGGTGACATAGTGCTTTGTAGAGGGCTGCCCATACAGCCCGTAAAAATCTGCATGTCTATGTGTCTGCGAGGCGTCTATCCAGTCCCTCACTGCCAAGCCCTGCATGGACGGACCTCCAGAGGCCAGGCCGGGAGGAGGGGGGTAGTCTTGGGCGCTGACCCAGGGGAAAGAGCCAGAGCGCGGGTACGGGGGATGGCTGCGGTGGCCCGACACCGAGGGCACTCCGGAGCAGTAGCAGTTATCCATCGTACACACCAGGATCTTACGGCCGCCATACTGAGGCAGCACGGCCTGCTGGGAGGAGTGCGAGGAGCTGCTGCCTCCAGGAGGAAAGTGCGTGGAGCTGAACACGGAGCCTGAATGGTGGTTGGTCAGAGAACCGCTTCCGCTTCCTGTCCCGCCACTCTCGCTGATGTGAGGCGGGCCGCAGGGGCCGAGAGGCTGCTGATTGGTAGACTGACCTTCTCCAGAGGCAGAGCCGGAGCCCAGGTAGGGCTGTTTGGCTAACGATGAGGAAGAAGATGAGGAAGAGGAGGAGGACTCCTTAAAACCCGGAGCGGCGTTTTTTCCAACGTTCCCGTTTCCCTCAGGGAAGGCAGTGGAATGTTTCCGTTTCTCTGCTCCAGAGCCAGAGCTCTGACCGCTGGGGTACGCCGGAACAGACTGCAGGAAGGTCGAGGGAGGAGTGAGGGGAGCTGAGAGAAGAGAGAAGGTGTGGAATAAGGAGATATTTGGTAGATAAAATAAAAACACATTCAAGACAGTAACGTCCTAGATATGCCTGAACAGACGTGTTTGAGATCCTACCTTCCAGCGTTCTCTTCAAGCTCTTCTCTCTTTTTGAGATTTCAGAGAGGAATAATTTAGAGTTTAGATTTCCCACTTTGTAAGGAGGGAGACTGCTGCCCACACATGCCTGAGACCTGCAATAAGTGCCAAGAGACATGCAAAATTCAAGATTAGACAGCTTGGAAACATCACCAGCGTATTATAGACCCACAGGCAGAGCAGTAAAACGTCCATTTTAAAAATCCAACTTTGCTCTCACCTGTCTGTGAGGATTTTAACAGGCTTTGTGTTTTTCATGAAGCTCAGTTCCTCCGCCTTACTGAAGGCTGTGTGGATGGAGCTCAGCAGCTTCTGGGCCTCGTGGCGCTGCTCACCCAGAGCTAAAACCTGGGCAGCGTTCTCCTGACAGAACCGAGCCTGAGCCCGGTCCAGAGCCTCCAGTGTCCGACCGAGATCCTCCTCCAGGAGCTGATGCATCCGCTGGTACTGCAGACGCACCTCCTCTTTCAGCTCACACACCCTG